>JAVJGI010000001.1:1244117-1260114 GCA_035590275.1 Ibycter americanus
GAGGGCGCGGGGCGGGGCGGGGCGGTTGGTGCGGCAGCCAGGGGCTCCCCTGCCCCGCCCCCTGCCCCTGCCCCGCCCCCTGCCCCTCGGGGCACCGTCCGTGGGCGCGGTCTTTGTGCCTCCCTTAAATTACGCAGTGTTCTTGTCATTAACGTGATCAATAAGCCTTAGCAGCTCGGATGCGTGAAGAGTTGCTGAGGCTGTAGAAATAGAGGGGCTTTTGGAAGTAACGAGGGGATCTTTTAGAATTGCTCTTGTTCTTTGGGCATAGTTTTTGAGATACCGTTTAGCTTCAGGAAACATACAATACGAGGGAAATAATGGTAGCAGTTACTGATTTTAATTTTCTGTAATCTCATAAGTCTTCACAAGTCTGAATGAAACGCCATGGAGAAAGGTACACGGCCCGCAGAAAGGGAGCCTTCCCTTCTATAATTGCTTTTAAAAAAATAATTTTAATTAGACTAGCTGTTTAAATAAATAGAGACTTCGGCATCTGCTCTCGGTGTACACAGTAGGTAGTTTTTCCACTCGTTTTTTCCTTTCCGTTGGTGGCATAAAATAATTCACCGGTGTAAAACTCTGCCGGGGCCTGCGAGGCCTTCTGGGGGAGGGGGAGGGGGGATGGGGCGCCCGCAGGCAGCCCTGGCTGGCGCTGTGGAGACCTGGTCCTCGGGCTGCGATTACGGAGGTGGCTAGGGAATTTTTGTTCATGCCTGGTTTTGCTTGGCTGTGAGAAATTGTTTGTTGCTTATGTCCCAAGTAAGTATACTGGATGCCTCCAGACAGAAAGTTGGGGAATTTTTCCCCACCTTCAGAGTATATAAGGCAGTGTAGGAGAGTGTGTGATTAAGACGTGATAAGATAAGGTACTACTTAAATGAAAGAATAATTCAAGGAAGAATGTGATTCAGGATGTGCCCATCTACAATAGGCAGTCAACCGATTAGTCTTTATAGGTCTGTATCTTTCAGGACTAAGCTTTTTGAACTAAGGAGTTCTGCTGCCATGGTTTCAAAAAGAAATTTATTTCCCTCAAATGGATCGATGTTCATAACTTTGTACAGTAAAAGTAACCTGAGGACAGACTGTGTTCATTGGCAATTGACCATCATAAGGGTCTTGGGATTTTTTGATCTCTCAGTGGCCGCTAATCATGGCAAAAGCCTTGGCTGCTGCTGGAGACTACTTTGTTTAAGAGAGTTTGTACTATGATGACTGTAAGGGCTTGCCATATATCAAAGTGGTATGACTTTAATGTAAAGTATTTTGAAAAAACAAGTTACTTTTCCATCTTGGTCACTTCTTACTCTTGTTTACTTTAAACAAACCTGAGTGGCATAAAACTACAATAAACCTTGTTGCACACCAGCTTGCTTTAATACTGTCATTGGAAGGGATGAACTATTTATGCGAGAGCAAAATTTTGCTTTCTTCATATATTGATAACAGGCAAAGTAAATGATGTTGATATTATGCAAAAAGTATTTTTCTACTTGACAGAATAATAGCCATAAACCCCTCTAAATTTATGTCACTTCAAGGTAATAATATAGTGGGAGATTGTATAAAGAGTAGCTCTGAAATTTCACTAACTAGCTGAAGCCTTGCTGATTTGCCAGGGTTGCTTTCATATGTATTTGCATTGCAATTGAATGTTGTGATTGAAGCACTGGTACAGGTATCTGCCTTGTAGTTAGGGCTCTGATAACAATGAATATGCTGCTTGCAGGTTTCAGCAAGGGCTCCTGGGGACCTTGAGGTGCTAGTCAGGAGGACCTTTACAGGCTGAGAAAAATGGGCTGGCAGAAACTTAAGTTCGGCATTTGCAGAACTTGCAGAGTCCTGCACTTGGAAGAGAATAATGTCGTGCAATGGCACAGGCCTGGTTGCTGGTCTGATGGAAGATGTCTCCGCAGAAAAAAAGGACCTAGGGTCCTATATCATCCGGGTCCAAGTCACTAGCATGCCCTTCCAAGGAAGAGGGCCAGCCCCTTACTCGGCTGTGCTAAGGACAGTGTAGACAGTAGGCTGAGGAGAGTGGTTCTTGCCTCTGTTCAGCACTTGCAAGGCTGTATCTGAATTACAGTGTCCAGTTTTTGACTTCCCAGTAGGAAAAAGATGCATAACATATCAGAGTGAGTCCCCTGGTATGATTAGCAGGCTGAAGCACCCAATACACAAGGAGAAGCTGATAGAACTGGGGTTTTATTGTTCTCTTCAGCTATCTGAAAGGAGGATATGGAGGAGACAATGCTAGACTTCTGTCAGAAGTGCATGGTAGGGTGAGAGGCAGCAGATGCAGGTGACTATAGGAGAAATTCTGATTAGGTATTAGGAAAATTCTTCCACCAAAATAGTCAAGCCATGGAAAAGGGCCCAGAGAGACAGGAGTCTCCATCCCTGGAGCTACTCTGAAGTTGACTGGACAAGGCCCTGCGCCGCCTGGCTGAAGTCAGTCCTGCTTTGAGCAGGTGTTTGAACTGGATAGCCTGTAGAGGTCCCTTGTTATGATTTCAGTGGAGTTTCATGTGTTAAGCAAGAAAAGATTTTTGCTTCAATCTCATAATTACCTCCTTCTTGTCCTGTAGTACTGTCCCACCTGCTGTTCAACATCTTCTGAGATGAGACTTTAAACTAGTAGGAAGAGAGAAGTATCTGTGGGCTCAGTGGAGTCTTTTCTGTAATACACAATGCCCCATGTAAAACACTGAAAGCATATAAGCATAGGTTGAAACTCCAGCAAAAGGCATTTAGGGAAGGATGTAGGTCTGCAAATGGCCTAACTGACGCTCTGACAAGTATTTAATATTCAAACTATACCTGTTTAGTTGACATCAGCCTGAAACTCTTATTGTAAATTCATGACTTGAAGGAAAAGGCATAAAATACCCTGATTAAAAAAAAAAGAGGTATTGTTTCGATTTGGAAAAGAATAAGATAAGTTATGATAGCATTAGCAATAGTGACTGACTGCTTCCTGGGTTAATAGTCCCATTGTTTTTGGTAGAGCTGCTTAAGGAGAAAAGATATAGTGTTGTCCAAGTTGGAAAATTAGTTCATACAGCTACTTGCTGAATGCGTACTGATGCTAGAATCAAAGTATTGTAAGTTCTGTTTTAATCTTTGTGTGTGTATACTCGTTTTCAGACTGCTGCAAGTGAGGAGAGAACCTCTGGTCACGATTTCCTTGTTGGATATGTTTACAGGGGTGTGGAGACATTGGGAAAGGAACTTTTTATGTATTTTGATCAGAAAGCTTTAAGGTAAGAGGTGACAAAAAGGCTTCCCATGGGTTCAGACTGTATGTATTTTGGGGGGGTAGGTTCTTGCTAATGTCAGTTTCAGAGATTTGAAAGTTACAGTGTTACAGAGAAAACTCAGCAGCCTCTCTGCAATGCTGGAAATACTGGGTAGTTGTTTACATTTTCACATAATTTACTGTTTTATTCGTAGTATAAGATGCCATGTAAAGGTATCTGAAAAGGACAGTTATTCCTTTAAGCACTGTTTCAAACAGGAAATTGCATTTTCTAGGGACAAAACTCAGAGAAATGCATGCAGCTACAGTTACTTGATGTCTTCCACTACAAACTGTACTTGAAGTTTCTTTTAACTTTCCGTAAGAAATTTAGACTGAAATCCTGTACTTAAGTTTTAATGATTCAATTGCTATGATAATAAACCCGTGGAAAAAATTGCCAAACTTTAAAATATTCTTCATGTATATGTTTATGCTGTCTTTTTTAAAACGATATAACAACTCCTTGGTTTGGAACTATGGTTTCAAATTTGGCAAGTGAATGGTTTGGATAACATAAATGTAACTTTTAACTTTCTAATGAAACCATGTCTCCTAGACAGATGGTAAAACTGCCAAATCAGTGTTTGTTCATACTTTGCAAAGCTTACTAGGGGTTTGTTGGCGTGTTTAGGCTTTTGTCATATGCTTTAACCCCTTGGACATCATCTTGTACTAACCACCAAGGTTGTACTTGGAATATAGTTTACTTTTTCTAGTTCAATATGCTTCTGTACTGCAGAATCAACAAAAAATGCACAGTGTAATGGATGATTAAAAAAATCCCCTCTCATTCTTTATGGTAATTACTACAGAATACATAAGTAAGGCCCTTATATATAATATGTAAGGCTTTCATTTAATGCTTTTCTTTTACCCTTCTACTTGCAACATAATTCTAGTCTTTATAAATCTTTAAAAGGGAAAACAGTGTCAGTTCTACATTCAGCATTATCTTCGTTACCTAATGAATGATCTTGAACAAAGGTGTAAGGTGTAATTTTTGCTAATTTAAAACTGATAATATACCAAATACCTTACTATTCTGTAAGATAATGTTTTGCCAGTGACACTGCTGTTATAGGAGGGGGATGGAACTGAAAATGCTAGGCTGCGAGTACAACAGTTTACAGTGGTTGTATGCTGGATACAGAAAGGCAGTGATTTATTAGTAGTTACCTGGGATGACGTGTAGACTAATCTTTGGTAGCAAAGGCCTGCTGGTTATCAGACACAGGGCTATATGCTTATTTCTCTTAGTGTTAGAGAAATGCATCTAGTCTTACAAGCACATACCAGTCTTTACATGACATTTATACAGGACTGCATATGTGTTTAAAGCTACCTATATTTGTGAAGGATAGGATTACAGTCCTAATCAGTTTTTCTTTCTTTGTATTGTACTTTATTAAATAGAAAAAAAGAAGAAAAAGCAGTTTTTAAAAAGAAAAAGATAAGTTAGTTATTAAAAATTAAAAACAAGGCAGGGGAGGTAACTGACACAGATGTTACCAATTTTTAAAATCATATTTCATGTATTAAAAATTGATTGGATAAGCAAAGGAGTAGATTATACAATAAGAGAACATTGTTTCAACAGACTGAATTACGTTATCATAAGAAAAAAGTTATTACTAAGGAATGTAAGCATTTTGCAAAATTCTCTTCAAAGAGAAAGAAAAATGTGGCCAAGTTCTAGTATGGAAAATATAGTCCTTTGATCCTGAAAGATCTTAGATAATTGTTAAGCTTTCTAGCCAATGCAGTGACTTACTGTACTTAATGAAAACAACCTTCAGTTATTGTTTGATAATAAGTTTCATCAATTCATCAGTTATTGTAACTGTATTTAAGAAGTCCTCTTAGTCATGTCACTTATTTGATTTGAAATGTTGTAGAAGTTATGTACAGGAAAGGCCTCCTTTACACAGGAGGCAGAAGTTACTTATCTGATAATGAAGACCTTCATTTTCTTGTTTTAAAAATGTATGTTGTGCATCTTAAAGATGTTGACGGGAGGTAGAGGAAGGTTTCAGAAAATGCATTTTACAGTAGTCTAAGATTGGCTGCCAGGATTGTTATTGGGAGAGGAAATAAGGAATACGCCTTCAGAGAATGTATTATTTCTTTATTAAAGTTAACTTTCAAATATAGGACTTTCTTGTCATGAGGAGGGTTACTGATATACAGATTCTGTATCTGTACAGTTTCTCAACGTAACAAAACCAGCTTTTCTCCTCTACTAAGATTACCTGTAAAAAGCTGGTAGTCATGCTGGAATAATGTTAGTCAGACATCTCTTGTGACAGACTGGGACATGAAAGGTAATTAACCCATTTTATGGTCCTGGATTTTCTCAAGTGGGGAATGACTGCCTGGTGGGAGAAGATAACCTGGCCATGAAATTGTTTTATGCAGTTTGGCTACTGCTTGCCTGACATGCAAATGAAGAGGATACTTCTGAAGTGTTGCCATGTTGTGGATAGCAATTAGAAAACAAAGTTCAGTTCAGTATATCTGCATCCATGGTGGGCAGTGGAAGCTTTTTTTTTAGGAGTACAAACGAGCAATGAAACCTTCTGAAGAAATCAGTACTTCTACTTTTTTATGTCCATTTAAACAAGGGCATTAAAGTCACTGAAGAAATTAAAGGGTTTTTAATGAAAATCTGCGGATTTTTTTTCCTATTTTGCCTTGAAAGTTACTTATATAATCAATGAAAATTGAACAAATTCTCTGATACTTGCAAGTTGTGCAGGAAAGACTTGCATGCTCTGCATGTTTTGCCATGGAAATGATAGTTACATGAGAGAGGCTGTCCTGGGTTTAGTTTCTATGTTGTGCTATTAATGTAAATTTGGAGTGATAAATGGTTTAGAAAAGTTTCTGAAAATTATTAATTCACATATGTTTTTGTATAACTGAAAATGGACAAAAATATTCTCAGAAAGAGATAACTGTTGACTCCAAATTCCTTAAAGGAAAGACATCCACTGCCTTGACTGGAAATTACATCTTGGCCCTTAGAACTTGATAATGTGAATTGTCAGTGGTTTTTACATCTCCATATAATAGTATGCTGTGCTGCTACTAATCTTTTATTTTTATGGGGAAAAATGTTTTAAATAAAAGCAGATCATTACAATATTGTGTAGCACTAAATTCTAAAACCTCACCTTTTTACTTTAAAACAAAAAATCATCAACTCCTTACTACTAGCTATCACTGAATAACAGATCCTAGGTTTAATTAGCATGGCTTTTCTATTTGTAATTAAAATGAGAACATTTCTGTTTTGCACTGTTTCAGGACATCAAAGGTAATGAAACACATTGGAGTGAAATTTTGTAAATTTCTTAAGGCTTTTGAATGTAAACGTGTAGTGATGACTTTTTTTTCTAGTCAGGAACTGACAGATCACTAAAGGTAGCTAATAGTTGTGATTCTTAATGCTCCTTTTAAACAATATACAGGAGCTTGGTAAATGAAAGTATCAGCTATTAATGTGAACGATGTTTCTTTAAAAAGAACTTTCTGGAAGCATTTAGTGCATTACCATTTGGTAGCAAGATGCAAGAGTTTGATTTAAAAAGAAATTTGACTAGTTAAGCCTCTGCAGTACTGTTCATGGCACTTGAGAATTGGAAATGGCTATTGAAAATAAAAGTGGCTGAAATAACTGTATCACCTGAACTGACTTGTAAGAAGAGAGTTTTGGAAAAAACGGTTTGGTTTTAAAGAATTGGAAAAAATAATGAATAAATACTATGAAGAAGTTACATAAAGAGCTAACTTTAAGACTATGCTTAACAAAATGTTGTTTTTATCTGTAAATGTTTAAAATGCCTGTCCTTCCTGAAATGTAACAACGAGAGGTTATAAGGAATTACACACCTGATGTTGTGTTTCTTTGGTCATTTGTGTAGTTTAATCTGTTAAATCTTTTCATAACTACAAAATAACCCACCTTTTCTGATATACAATATATAGAAGTAGGACACTCCCTCTCTCATGATTTTTTTAGGACTTGAACATACCAGATGAATCTGTAATAAATAAAATGTATGAGACCATAGTCAAACTTGTCCTTTGCTCAAGTATACTAGCTCCTAGTAGAATGTATTATAAAATGTAAGTCCTCTTAAGGCATCAGTGATCTGTAAAACGAATGCCTGAAAGAGTCTGTTCCACTCCTTTGCCATCTGTGCATTTGTCAGTTTATTTCTTTTATTAATTTTTAATTGACATGCAGGTTTTGCCTTGGTTGTAGGCAAAGAAAAGCAGAAAACAACATATGGCAGGTGTTAATTACTTTGTTTATGGTGTTATTGGAAGTAGCTTTGATATGATAACAGCGTTGGCAATATGGGGACTGGGATCTTTCCTTTCATACCAGGTGACTTTTGCCTGATTTAACAGAAAATTGTCTGGTAAAGTAGCCTTGTTTTATTCAGCCTCCCTGAGGACTTAAGAACCTATGTTGGAAGACCAGCATGGCAAGTGAAAAAATTCTGACCACGGTTCGCCAGAAAAGTATGTTACTTAATGATCAGGTTTGACTTCAGTATAATGAATTATGAAGACAAAAGTGCTATGTTTCAGAGTGGTTTTGACTTGGGGGGGTTCTTCTGTAGGAATTGAGCACTATGTAAGCAAGTGGCTTGTTGCTGTGTGACTCTTAATGACTAGAATTAATGTACATACATACTGACTTGGTTAGGTAAGAACAGTTTTTAACTTCAAAAAATAGACTAGTGTAATGCTTGGAAACATTAAGATAAAATACCGGTAAGAACTCTCTTTCTCTCCAAGGATTCACTTCGGTATGAATGGTTCCATGCGCATTAACCCTGATGGAAGCAAAGACAGAAATGGAGCACTACCAGTTTTGGAGATACAGCTTACAGAGGATACTATTTGTTTTTTTGAGGTGACAGTAGAGTACAGGTAAAGCAGAAACTAACCAAATTAAACACAGCTTGCTTTTTTTCTTTTCATAATATTCTTTAAAGAACATAGTGAAAAATCACACACAAATTAAGTGCTTGGATGCTGTCATAGACACAAAGAAACAAAACAAAACTTTCTAAACATACCCTATTTATTGGTGTGGTAATTTAATTTTGTTACTTTTGTATCAGCATTTACGTACAGTTAAAGTAGTTCTGTGCCATAGTCTTACTAGTGTCAAGCCAGGGAATGAAAGTTGGATTTAATTCCATCCTTAGATGAATGCTGAACCCCATTACTCCTTTAATTTCCATGCAAGTCTCACTTCCTTAACAAGAATAAGGACCTGCAATGATTACTGGTTTCAAAGTTGTATGCTCCCAAGGTTGTGTTTTTATTTTTGTTTTCTTTTTTGGGAGTAAAATGGTATAATTGTTCTAATTTATATTAAGTGGATGTTTTTCTCCGTCAGCATTGTATTTCTCACTACTAATAAAAATAATATAGCAAGCTTGATTTTAAATTATTTGAGGCTTTTGGTTGAAAAGGAACATGTAAATTCAAGTAACATATATATGCATATTTAATATTACAAAACATAAAAGCTTATGTATGCCTGAGACTTCTTGTATTGTATTATTTTCAAATGATTATGCTTAACCTAATAAAATCAAGGTTTAAGAAAATATGTCTTTTATTGTCATGTTGTAACTACTGGACTGTGTAACCATACAGTTAGTTATGTTTGATGGTGCAAACACATGGTCTTTCCATGTTGGAAGTAGTTTTAAAGCAAGGACCTGGCAATTATTTTTCAAACTAGTATGAACAGAATGAGGATGATTTCTTATATGTTGCACCCAATGCATGTTCCATGCATGTGTCATTCACCCATGTTTGGGAGGGGTGGTTAATGTGATTTCTGTGCCTCTTCCTGTCACTGGTATTTTCATGGTTTCTGTTAGCTGCCTATAATATTCTATTATACTTTCATGTGTTGTTTTTCAAACCATACTGCTGTATTAGGACATAATAAGAATAAATCTTGATATATTTTTATCTTCCAGAAATGCAGCTGAGAGTAAGCAGAAAGTGAGAATGATGAAAAGCTTGGATGTTTGTTCTCCAGAGTTTAGCTTCTTAAGAGCAGAAAGTGAGATTAAGCAGCAGAAAACCCGCATGTTGTGTGATGTGTTACTGGATCAAGCAGTATTACCTGGAGTGGGAAATATCATAAAAAATGAAGCACTGTTTGACAGTGGTCTTCATCCAGCTGTTAAGGTGGGTGAAATGTGTAAAGATTGTTTTTAGTGACGCCAAAGTATTAAGAATGTAAATACTTACTTATATAACATTTTGTTATCTTCTTAGCTTTGGTTTATCAACTGTCATTTCTTAAGTTACTCTGACACAAAATTAATGTTTTCTTATTATACCTGGCAATATTCATCATGGCAGTCCTTGGAACCTGTTGCTGCTACTCCTGCCTCACAGAGTAGATATATTTTGTGGGGCTAAGCTGTCTCTCTTACAAAGTGAAACCTCCCCTTAGTAGGGAATTCATTTAACTTTCAAATCCTGACTTTGTCTTCCATCCTGTTGTCCTACCATTAAATTGTCTGCCTATAAATAAAGTGAAAAGTGCTCAGGTTTTCTTTGTTCAGTTACTAGCCAAAATAGTTTATGTAGTAGAGTTGATTATTTCTGCAGCTGCTTCTTCCTCTTCCTGTTCTGCGAGCTGGCATCATTTGCTTTTCTACCATTGTTTACCATACTTATTTTGGCTAAGATCCTCAAGCATGCTTCTTCAAACTTTGGTTGAAAAGAAGTCTGATGTTTGCAAAACAGACTGATATTACATAGAATGTAAAGGAAAGCTGGTGAATATAGTAACTGAGAGGTTTTTTAAACATAATATTTTGAAAGTTCTTCATAGGATCAGTCTGGATTTTAATTGCATCTGCAATGTGAGCTGGCAGAGGAAAGAAAAAATGTGACTTAAAATTTTGAGTTCTTAACAAAAATGTATTTGATTGCTAAGCCTCTCTTTGTGATGCCTTTTGCTCAAGTATTCTTCTTGAAGATCTCTCACAGGAGAGAATCTCTGATGATAGATAGGTTGTATCAGAATCCATGAGGAGATTAAGAGGGAACTAAGAGTTGTTAACTCCACATGATTCCTGGGATGAGGAACTCTTAGCTCAATATGGAGGAAGAGAACTGAAGTTTTTACCTAATGTTTTGCATGGATGAGGCAAAGTACATGGTTTGGTCTTCACACAGTGAGCTTGCGTAGCATAGAAATTGAAAATGTACTGTTTTACTCAGATGATATATATAACATGAAGTCAGGGAATTATCATAACAGGAAGCAATGCATTTCCCCATCAGTTGAAGGTGTTCAAAGTACCCCTGCATTACAGGTCTTTCTACTGTTGTCCCTTAGTATTGTAATATTCTAAAAATCATTCTTGTCTTACAGGTTTGCCAACTGACAGCTGAGCATATACATCACTTGGTGAAAATGACAAGTGATTTTACCCTGCTTTTTTATAAGGTATTGGCACACGTTTCTGAGAAACCTCCAAAACTTGACTCTGGCATATTAGCTGTATGTGATCATCCAGTGAAAACAGTAAAAAGATGCAACAGAACGAGTGTTTCCATTAATAGGAATGTTGGTTTGTGTGCTCTTTATTAATTGTGAATTGTCAAATGATGGAAAGATGGGGAAGTCTAGACTGTAAGAATGTGCACAGCTCGGCCCAGTTGCAGTAGAAGAGTTTGACAGATGCTGCCTGAGTTTACTTTTGCTGTGCATGCACTGTAACATCACTCTGAACACGTCAGAATTGGTGTAGGTTAAGCACACACTAACATGTAAGATAACATAAAGGTCACTCTTCAAACTGGGAACTAGAGATTGCCTCGGGGAAGTATGAAGGTAATTTGTGACTTCCTTTATGAGACTTGAAATAGCGAGTATATTTATTTGACTAAATAGATTGTAACTTCTAACAAGTCTTTTTTTCGAACTGAAACAATGGTTTTGGTTGTTAAAGTGAAATAAATTGCGGCTTCTCCCTGCTGCCACAATTTCAGAAGGATTTCATTTCTTCCCCTGTAAACTCTATAATCCCTGGTTGCTCTTTAACTTTCTAAAGTAGAAAAAGAGAGAATTTGACGTAATTCTTGTATGTTTTTCTTCTTTAAGCTGCAGGCAGAGAAGTGAACAGCAGCAGTGAAATTCTTGTCTGTTTCTCTTGGTATTCGTGAAAGGCAAGGAGCTAGTGCTGCTAAAAATTTTTGGTTTTGGTAGGCTAGGAGGATGGCACCTAGCTTTCCTAATATCATCTTTCAATCATAAAGGTTAAAAATGTATTTTGTTTAATAGTCTGCTTAAAAGTCTTCTTTCCCCCAACCCACTGAAGAGTAGTTTAGTCTATTGGCTAGGGAAATCTTTTCATTCACCAAACTTCGTAGTGAAGTCTACCAGTAAAGAGAAAGCTTCCAGTTCTGCAACAACTATACTAGGAGATTTAAATGTGTCACAGGCTTTTAGACTGACAATAAACAAACAAGTTAAACTTTCTGTAGCTCAGTTTAGCCATTTTCAAAACTTTTACAATCTATACTTAGGAAGTATTCACCAGTCAAGTGCTTTTAAAGGACAGCTAGCCTCCCCCTGCCCCAGATCTCTTTTTAAGATAAAAGCATAATGAAAATTGGATAATACAGAGGGTAGTGCTTGATCATTTTGTATAGACTGTTACAGAATGTTTGTAGTAATCTTACTATATCATTTGTAATAACACCTTACAGATGCAAAGATGAGGAATCTTGTTTATGTAAAAAGTTGTTGTTTTTGTTTGGATTTAAATAACTGGATGGGAGAAAACTACTAATAAGAAACTGTAAACCTTGAGGAGAAATGTTGAGGAGAAAGCAAACTGCTTGTGAATATTCATGCAAATATATATTATTAATTCCTTCTGATTGAATTACTAGATTGTATTGGCAAAAGCATTCTTACTCAGCGAGGCTGGTGAATAAGAGCACAGCAGAAGCAAATAATGCTGTGCTCAAGAATGCCTGTATTTTGGGAGAACTCCAAGGCTCTTCATGCGTTATGGGGCTAGAGCTGTTCAACCCTGCCAGAGCTGGGCTGGTATTGCTGGGCCAGCTGTGGCATTGTTTGAACTGCGCCCAAGGAACTGCAGTTGTAGTGCAGAAACTCGTGTGGCTCTGCAGAGTTGGCTGCATCTCTACTGGGCTTTTTTTTATTTGGATTTTTTTGTTTGTTTGCTTTTCTGCCAGTTTTAGCTAGGGTACGCCTATGCTGGCTCATCGTGCATTGTCTCATGAAATGTGCCTGCTTGTCAGCCTGGAGCCTCTTCAGGTCACTGTGCCCTTGGGACTTGTACTGTACTTAATACGACTTTCTGCCAGGACATGGGGAGCTTGCCATAGTGCCAAGTAGCTTTTCATGAGCCAACCTGTCTGGCATGGCCAGGGCTAAGATGAAGCTGAGCAACTTTACTGGGTGCTACCTGACTCCTACAGAATCTCTGGAAAATTTCTGCACTGTGCAGTTCAGGTCTTGGGAAGGTTGATTAACCCAGATTGTAGAGTCAGGTCTGAGCTGGCTCTATGGTGTTTTTGGTTCTTTTTTGGGTGAGGCAAGGTGGTGTTTATTTTGTGGTTTATGCTTATTTTTTTTTGTTTTCTATGCTGCATTGATTGGAGCTCATCAGCTCTTTAAGGACATTCCTTGCAGGTGCCAGGTCAAAGATAACTGGTGCCGAATCAAAGCTAGCTGGTCCAGCTAAACTCAGGCAGTCCCTAGCGTGTATTTGCTTGCACCAAGCTAATATGTTGGGGTTTTTTTTGGTCTTCTTTTATTCTATTATATGGAGAATTCCAGACACTTACACCTATTTAAAGTCAAGTCTTTTCATAAAAGAATATGAAATACAGATAATAGCCCTTATGAGTGTGCCTTAAATATCTTTAGGTAGTCATTAAGCTGTCAGTTTACGTAGTTTTTTTTTTTATTTTAGCTTCAGTTGAACTGTAGAAGGACTGACATAAAATTTGTACTGGCTCTCTAACTTGCATTTTAAACATGTTCTGTTTTAGTGCTGCAAAACTGGGTCTCCACTCTTCAAACATTACAAAGTATACAAGCGCCCAACCTGTGGTCAGTGCAATGGGAAGATCACTGTATGTCGTTTAGGAGAGAATAACAGGATGACTTACTTCTGCTCTCGATGTCAAAAGGCAGATCTCCACCTTGTCAATATTAGGTATGATGGTAACTTTGTAATGCTTAAGCATCAGAGTGCTGTTACAGTAAGAGGATGTCACTTCTCAAACAGAATGGGTCCTTGTGCATTTTGTATCTAAATTCACTTGAATTTGCAAAAGAAAAATGTTTTGGCCATTGGTATTTAAAAATCGTTAAAAGCTTTGATTCTTTGATACTATTTCCTTCAAAGGCCTCATCTGTTATGAAATAGTTATTTCTCTAATCAAGTGTAGGAATTCTAAAACAATTCAGAGTACTCAAAATTATTCACTGCTTTTGGAAAAACTGCCCCTTGTTCTTGGTGTTATCAATATCTGGCGTGGATGTTTACACACAACTGAGTTGAATGGGATAAGGTAGGAATTTGTGTGTCTATTCCTTTTCATAGGGTAGCCCCTTCAGTCCTGGAATATTTAGATAGTTGTGCAACTGTGCAATTTTGTTCTGGCTGTAGAGTTACACTGAGGATAACTAAAACTTTGGTAAATTCAGAGTGCAGCAAATATCATAGGGCTTACTACAGGTGTGCCACAGAGACACTTTCAGTTTCACATAAATTGTGCTAGCAGCAGCTTTCCTCCTTTTATTTTAGGAAGGCACAAAATGCATTTGATATCACAAAAGGTCAAAAGGTAAAAGTTCCAAAAGCACTTTATTCAGACTCTTACATACTTAAGTTATTCTTGAAAATTTTCATCTGAGGTTTCAGTCTTGTCTTTTTATACTGAGCTCTGTCAATCTAATAAAAGATACTGCTTTGCTTTGCAAACTTTGCCTTCATTAGTGTGTGTGTATATATATATATATTTAGGTAAGATTTACAGAACACACAAATCCCTCTCCCACCTCCAATCTTCTGTCAAGATTCAGCTGGCTGAAGGGATTTTGGTTAAAGCTTAAAAATCGCCTTTGAATACCGATCAAATACAGAAGATTCCAGCATGGAGGATAAATATTTCACATGCTGATAACCCCAATCTGCTGTATTTTCAGAAAGTGATGATGATATATGTTTTGCAGAAGGGTAGGAAGACAGCAGTGTCCTATTGAGTCAGATAACTAGAAAATGATGCAAGGAAAAAATAATCTTTTTCTCTTGCTGTTCTACAACAAGTAGTGGTTTGGGTTTTTGTAGATTTTTTAAAAGAAATAATAAAACAGTGGTATATTTCAGTGAAAAACATGGTAATGGTAGCTATAATATTAAAAGGTTGGGTTTAGTGCTGTCCTCATCCTAATGGTCAGGTCTTTGTGTTCTACTACTCTGTTTTCTACTATGCAGGAACTGTTACCAAATAAAAGTATGTGTAGTTCAAGGGGTTTATCAGTCATTCCAAGCTTTTCATATCTGAAGACTGAAAGGAGCGCGTGTGATCAGACTGACTGGCTACAGATCATAAACTGCAGAATGTAACCCATTGGTTCTTGGGTCAAGTAGCTTATCATTTTGCTCAACTGAAAAAATGAAGAAAATATCCATTATATGCTTATCTCATCAAATTCAAATGCACCTTGAATCTTCAAAATACGCTTTTCCTCCCATATTTCATGTTCCAAAATGGGGAAGCGGGGGAAATGACATGACAGATGGACCGGGGAGATGACGTGCAATTAAACTCCAAATGATATGCCGAATATATTCAGTCTAGTAATGCATTTTTGATAACGGAGTAGGGCAACTGATCTAATAATGTGAAAATACTCATTTTTAACACTTCCAGTTTGGCAGTTTTTTTTATCTAGCCACAGTATTTTGGTGAATGCTATTGTAATGTCTGTTCTACCTCTTGACAGCACAGGATCTCTGGTATGTCAGCAGTTCTCATTATTCTCCTTAGTTTTGCCGTTGTGGAAGACGTGGTAGGTAGTGGATATCCCTACCATTATTTTAGAAATCTAGCCTGTTAAGGAGAGTGATAAGTAAGTGATAGGTCTAAGGAGTGTCACAACAGTTCTGAAGCACAGTATAATTGCATTGTTAACTGAAGTACTTAAATACTTAATAAAGCCTTTGACACCATCTCCCACAGCATTCTCCTGGAGAAACTGGCTGCTCGTGGCTTGGACAGGTGCACTCTACACTGGGTAAAAAGCTGGCTGGCTGGCCGGGCCCAGAGAGTGGTGGTGACTGGAGTTACACCCAGCTGGCAGCCGGTCACAGGTGGTGTTCCCCACTGAGCTCAGTGCTGGGGCCAGCCCTGTTTAATATCTTTTATAAGCAATCTGGATGAGGGGATTGAGTGCACCCTCAGTAAGCTTGCAGATAGCACCAAGTTGGGCAGGAGTGTTGATCTGCCTGAGGGCAGGAAGGATCTGCAGAGGGATCTGGACAGGCTGCACCGATGGGCCAAGGCCACTGTGTGAGGTTCAACCAGGCTCAGTGCCGGGTCCTGCCCTTGGGTCACAGCAACCCCACGCAGCGCTACAGGCTGGGGCAG
>JAVJGI010000001.1:1260686-1302192 GCA_035590275.1 Ibycter americanus
ACTTGGCAGTCCTGGTTTAACTGTTGGACTTGATGATCTTCAAGGTCTTTTCCAACCTAAATGATTCTATGATTCTAAATTCTTAGGATTAAAAAATAAAAGTCTGCAAAAAGTGCATAATACCACAAAAACTATGGAGAAAAATGCCTGACAATTTATCAATCATAGTACCTAACAATTTACATACATATCTTAGTGAAGAGGTAAGTTCAAGCTACATTTAACATGCTAACAATGTTTGGATACTGTGACCAAGTCCTTGGTAACATGTAGTGATAGTAAAATAGTAACTGATTCTAAATCAGTGTATCAACATAGGAGGTATTATATTTACAGGAAAATAAAATTAAATTTACAGGGGTGTCTGGAGTAGATTTGGCTCAACAGTCACAGCTAGACATTCCTGAACTCTTTCTGATTAGTGGAAAAAGAGTAACAAAAAACCCAAATCTGTAATTCTGAACAGGCTCCTAAATGTTAAAAGGCTTTCCAGCAAATGGTGACATAAAGAAAGACTTTCTATAATTGTAAGGTTTTCAGTTCTGTTGGCTGTTATGGTAACAAAGTGGTCTAATGGATATGATTTAAGTAAGAGCAAAAAAAGTTTTTTGCTAGATTCCGTGCCTTTCTGTTGCTCAGCGTCTGAACAGTTCTTCATCCAGTGATGCATTTGTTAGCATTCTCTATAAGGGATGGAGGAAAAGTACTGAAACAGTCTCCCTTTCTCACCAAGTTTCTTACTGCAGTACTTGCAAATGGTAGGGAATTTGAGAAGCTGGGGCATTGTGCTGCAGTGTGCACCCATTCATTATTAATTTTCTGTCCATTGTTTAAATATTTTTATTTGTATTATTTCTGCAGCACTGAGAAAGATTTGCCTTTGAGGTAAAGAAAAAAACTACCAAACTCTAACCGTGACATGGTGTCCGAGCTATGATAGGCAGGCATAACACTGTGTAGTACTTGTTCTCTAGCCCTGTGCCTCCCTGCACATAGTGGTGTAACACAATTTGTAGAATAAACGTCACAAAAGACTAACATCATTCTTTTGTTTCACAGCACACTGCCAACTCGAAATAGCCTAATTGGCTGGGCATATGGCAGGGGGTCATGTTCTAATGAGCATGTAGCTCAGAAATCTGAAGAGGAGTGGACGTGTATGTGCTGTACCCTAATAAACAAGCCTTCTGCTGACATTTGTGATGCCTGTTTGACATCAAGGCCTAAAGGTATTGAAAAAGGTTGCCTGGAACCCATACTGGGAAAGGGGGGAGGACTGCAGTTTTGATGCAATTTTTAGAATTGTGGAAGTGAAGTTGTATTGCGAGTTGTATTTATATAACTTTAGCTAACTTAGATTTTGGGGAAATGTTCAACAGACAATCATGGAAAGTGTCTTGTCTTAAACCATAAAAGTGTCTTGTCATCCAGCTCTGGGTGCAGGTGGGATTCTATAGACAAGCCACTGTAGTGACCCTTTGTTTTTACTGGGGCAAGGAGTGAGACAAAATGCCATTCTTTCAACTCTCCTTAAAATCATTGGAAGTTTGCAGTGTGTGTCTGACAGAGAAATGACCAGGGGGCAGAAAGGCAATTATCATTCTTTCACGTGAACAAAAGTAGTATATTTTGGTACCCTTTCTAAAGGGATGCTGGGTTTCTCACGGGCTAGGTTTTTTCCTCCAAGTTCAGAGTAAGGATGATTCTGGACTTCTTACCTAAAGTTGTTGTTTGTCTCTTGCTGGAGCTTTTAATGCTGCTGTCTAGATCTGGTGGGCGGAAGCAGCTGTGAATGAGACCTAGAAAGGGACAAGCAGATGAAATGAGTAACATGCTAGCTTCTCTCCAGATTTCTGTATAGAAATTTAGATATTAATAAGGGATGAGTGAGGTGATGGTCAGCCTTTCCACTGGGACCTGTTTTCTATGTGAAGAGGAGCTTTGTATTCTTTTTCACTTTCTACAGAAAAAGTGATCAAATTACTCTGTGGAGGGATTTACAGAAAGTTATTTGGATCAAGACTGTAGCTCCAGAACATTTTGAATTGCTACATATATTCTAAGAAACAAAGTGTAGAGGTGTGCATGTGTGTGGTTTTTTAGGAATAAAGCTAACTTTCTAACAATTCCATATTGAAACTTCTCTACCTCAAAAACTAATCCACTTATTTCACATTGTGTAGTCAGTTATTCCATGAAGTGGCTGAAATCTGCATATTACAACTTATTTTTCTAGCTCCAGTGCTGCAAAACAGAAAGAAAAAATATTTGTAAAAAATATACAGGCTTTTTGTATCTGAGAAGAATTAGTGTTTTTACATAGGCTCCAGGACCTGTTAAAAGTTCACTGAATCTAACTATATGACTCAAAGTATATATGCTGAAAGTGCCTCCAAATTACCAGACGATTAAGTAGTGACTTCATGGTACTGATCTTGGTTCTTATAAAATAACTCCCGATGCTTTTCTCAAAGTATTGCTTCATTCTAGTTAATCCTTTCATGAACGGAGTAATGTGTGTGAAACTCTTTATCTTACACTAGCTAAAGTCCGTTTCTTCAGGCCAGGAATCAATAACAGTGTATCTTCATGCCTTACATGACAGTTGTTGCCAGCAGAGGCTAATCTTGCATAATTCTCCTACAAAATCAGCACCAGGAACCTGAAAGTTTTAATTTGTCCACAGACTCAGATTTACCAACTAACATTTATCCTGGAATTAATACTGTTAGCTGGACATTAAAATATATAACTGCATGTGCACAAATGCTTTATTTTAAGCTTTGAAACAAACCCCTGTTCTTTCTCCTGTATTTCTAAGTTTCACTTGTTTAGCAATATGCCATTACTGAAAACAGGCCTGGAATTTGAAGACGTGTTAGACTTGGTGGAACGCTGTTACAAAAATTCTTTTTAAAAAAAGTAAGACTTATTTTTGCATCATAGGAGTGGTATTTGAGATATTTTTTTTAAATGGTTTTGCTTACCTCTGTCTTTTCAAACTTTAAGATTCCTTGCCTCCTCACTTTGTTCATTTTTTTGTCTTTTATGTTGTTTCTATAATTAACTACTGTCGACAGAAATGTTTGAATTTTTTAGGACAGAGTACTTGGTATGTAAAGTTAACTGTTGGCCATACAACTGAAATAATTCAGTCTGTAGACAGAGAGATTTACCATTACATCTCAATTCTCTTGCTCCTTGGCTAAGTACAAGGCCGTGCTCCTTTCTTAAACAAATCTGAATGCACTGGGACCAGTATGTTTCACTGTGCAGCAGTGGCAAAATGGAAGGAGCCTGGAAAACAAGTATTGTTCAAAGTAGACTGTAGGGATTCTTTGATTCTGAGTGAGAATGCCTTTGGAGAGAGTGTGTCCTTGTGTATGCCTTATCTACCCATTTTTCTTCTGCTTAATTCCCTCTTTGTTGTATGGAGGGAAGAGGTAGGAGGGAGACACTTGCTGGAGATGGTAGAAAAGGAAGGACTCTGTTCTTGAACACTATGGCTTCACAGCTACTCAACAAAGACTGCATATAGGGACCCCATAAAGTTATTCTTCCCACTCTTTTCTCAGGAAAGATTACCTACAGACTCTTTATTTATTAAATTGGCATTAATAAGCTATGCCCACTCTTGGAACGATTATTGCCTGCTACATGAGCCTCTCATTCTGTGAAGAAACATACTATTGTTCATGTCAGGAAATAAATGCAAAGTAAATGTCTGAACTGCTTGCTTCTGAAGCCTCTTACAATAAGGGATCAATAAGTTTGGATGCGCACAATGTTTGGAAAGGACGGGAACCCTGAAAGCACTAGAAACCCCAACAAAGGATTGTTCCTTCTTGTGTCAATAGTAAAACAATGCTGTAAAAATTGATAATGTATTCCTGCTGGAGGTACTGTACCCTGTGATCTCCCAGTGCTGGGGTTATGAAAGGTTATTTTGAAAAATGTAAATATTTTGATTCCTTTTTTTTGGCCAAATTCAGTTTTGTATGGTTAATTCTCCAATAGCTTTCCTTTACAGAGTACTAGTCACATCTTGCCCTATTCCAGCAATAATAATGTTATCTTGAAACACATGTTGTACGTGACTCAAAGTGCATGAGCTTTCTTATTGTAAGAAACTTGGTACTATATCTAATCTGTCACAGGTTTTGACATCTTTCAAGATGGTATGATAAATTTACTCTTTCACTCCCTGTATGATGACTTTATGAATACAGATCAGAAAAATGACGTTATCACTCTACACAGATGGATTATAACCAATGACTTATTTTTCCTTAGTTCCAAAGACAGAGAATGTTGAAGATTCTGCAGCCTTTAACATAAACTTAATGAAGTACCCTTGTAATGAATTCAGAAAACCAAGCACAGAAATAAAGATCAATAGGAAAGCTGCATTTGGAAGTACAACTCTTGTTTTAACAGATCTTGGTAACAAAGCTGTTTTGAGAACTGATACCCAAATATCTGATGGACAGTCTCATTGTGTTCCTTCAAAAAGCAATTGTAAACAAATCCAAAACAATGTCTACCAGTCAGGGCGAAGCACAGATAAGGATTGCTCAACACATGTAACTGCTATGGCTTTGTCCTCCTGTCAGCAATCTCTCTCTTTCAAACATGTACAGAAGAAACAGAAAACCAATCATACACCCTCGGTTCACCAGTATAACACAGCAATCAGGTATGTATTCTAAAATGTACACAAGTCTTTATAATCCCATAAACCAGCTTTATCCCTGAAGATTAATGGAATACTGTGCTGTTGGGTTTGGACACTGTTGTCTTTGGATTTCTGCCAGAGATAACTTATTCTTGGATAACTAAAATTACACTCAGATTTCAAAAGTACTGAATGACCTGGGCTGTCACTGGAGAAAGTCCTGATTTTGGCATCTGGCCAGAACTTCTGTTAACTAAACAGCTGTTCATAGTTCAGCTATTCCCATGGAATAGGACAGTATAGCTCTAATAGGTCAATAAGCACAGTTCTACCTAAGGAGTTGTCTGATCTTAGAATTGGAGTTGCTATCTGCTTAGAAAGATCTTGAAGTCATTGTGAAAGATAAGGAGGGTAGCTGAATGAATATATTCTAGTTAAAGTTATTGTGAACTAGCAGTTTTCAATGTTTTTTTGTGATATGAAGCTCTTTACGGGTACAGTGATGAACGTCCCATCATTATTTTGTCTTAACTTGCCTCCCCATCCTATATGTAACTACTTCAATGTTCTATGCATCCTGAATTTTTATTTTTGCAGCCCTACTCAAACGCATCTATTGCCTAGTTAAGAGAAATGTGAGAACCTGTTAGGGTTGTCAAGGAAAAGTTGGGCAGGCATACACAACAGGAATGGGAGTGCAAGGTAGATGTCACTTAGAGTGGTGAATTATGCAGGGTGAATGTGAAGTATTAATTATATGCTACAAAATTCTTGGTTGTGTCTGTTCTGAAACACAGAAATTATTTCTTGCATTGTTGAAGCACCTGTTTGAAACAAGACCTCTGTATGAATATATTTTCTCCTTGCTGTCTCAGTAGAGGACTACAGAGAACTGAGGATGTAGGCAGGATAATTGAGAATACAGAGGAGTGCAAAGAAGAAATGAGACAGTATCAGTCATGATGACAGGTAGTTATAGCAAGTCATTAACTTAAACATTTAAAAAAAAAAAACCTCCAAAACCCAACACCAACTTTGTAACCAAAAACAACAGAAACTTTGTTGGGTTTTTTTCTTTTGTTTTAATGAGGTGTTGGAAGAAAACTGCTGGTGTCTGCAGGACTGCAATCTTCCAGACATAAAAGAGAACACAAAATCCCTAAGATGATAACAAGAATGAATTAATTAATCTTTTCTTTTCTTTTTCAGTAAGGTTTCATCACTGCTTTTCTGCTCTATTATTGGAAAGATACATTTCAGAGTATTACTCTTTTTCATGTTACCATTTTTAAGTAAAGCCTTGTGTATTGCATTCAGATAATCTCTGACTATCTCAATCATGAGGAAGAAAGAAACTTTATCCCGTTCAGAGAGCACTGTTCTACCCACTCAGCTGGATTACTTCTTATCTGAATATGACTTGGAGCATTACTATAACTTTTTAGTAAAGAGGGTGGGAGTCTTTCTGTAAAGCATACAAATACCTTCAAACTGGAGTAATTACTAGGTATTGGTCTTTTTACCACTGAGAGCAGAATACTCTTAGAATATATTGGAATTTGGGGTGGGCAGTATTAATAGTGATGGTAATTATTTTGTTTGTAGCTTAATTTGAGTACTTTGAAATGACATAAACCATGGGCTAATGCTGGGGAAAACTGGTATAATACCTGCAAGAAAAGCACACAGTCCTGTCTGCTTACTATTAGCAATCATTCAGCTTTAAAGATGCAATAGGGTGCATTAGAGAAGTTCAGTGGCTGTCATTGTGTGTAAAAGTACACTGAATGAGCTATTGTAATGGTAGGAGAGAGTTCCTTGGCTGGTAATCCCTTTAACATTACGCAGGAGTAATTTTGTAACCTGTCATTACAGCCCACCTCAAGCTAATACGACAGATGATAGCTGTATGTTAAGCATGGGCCATCCTCGCTGCAGTAAACACAGCCGTCTCTGCAGCCTAAGAGTTGTGAGAAAGGACGGAGAAAACAAGGGCAGGCAGTTTTATACCTGTCCTCTACCCAGGGAAACGCGGTGTGACTACTTTCAAGTATGTATAAGGCTTCAGGGCTGTTCTAATAAGCACTTGTTCCTGCAGCCTCCTTGCCCCAGTAATCTGTAATTGTGGACAGATAGAATCCATTTAAAGTTTGAGGTAATTTTAAATACTTTTGCAAACTGAATTGAAACTAAAAGCATAATAGCACTTATAAACTTAGAGTTTTAGTTAGTTACTGCTGAGAAGGCACCTGCTTGTGCAAATGCTCTTAATCTGCTTCTGTGTGATGTAAAACAGATGCACAGCAGAAATATTGCTTTGAAGGGACTCGTACAAGTTGTTTGGATCAGCCTCTTGCTTGAAGGAGGACTATGGCAAACTCTAGATCTAGACATCACCCATGTTTCTGTCTAGCCAAAATCTTGAAAACAACCAAGGATGAAGATTCTGTAATCTGCCTGGGCAACTGCTCCCACTGCTGCACTAATACCTAACCCTACCTTCCAGCTGCAACTGGTGGCCATTGCTGCTTCCTATGAATGTATGACTGAGAAGAGTTTGACTCAGTCACCTACCGCCAGGTAGTTAACAGATGAACTCAAGACAGTAATGACTATTATGCCTTAATTTGAAGAAAACTATGTGTTGACATCAATTAAAAGTTATACCAGTTAAAGTGTGTGCAGTTGCAATTCAAGAAAAATCTAAAATCAGTGATCACAAA
The DNA here is from genome assembly GCA_035590275.1 of Ibycter americanus. Classification (NCBI taxonomy): domain Eukaryota; kingdom Metazoa; phylum Chordata; class Aves; order Falconiformes; family Falconidae; genus Ibycter; species Ibycter americanus. The sequence continues at coordinate 1,268,085 of JAVJGI010000001.1, forward strand.
AGAGATAACGCTATCTTTACTACTACTGCTAGGAAGGGTTTCTTCTAGGGTCTCCCCTGTAGATCTGTGTCTATTGCTGGTTTTTAAGTAAGGAATTCTTAGCCATCACATATGCTAAAGCTGTGCCTAAAACCTGTTTCTTTTGGCAGTGGGCTGACTTGGATTTTCCATTTTGTAACCATGGCAAGCGATGTGTTATGAAGACTGTGTTGAAGATTGGTCCCAATAATGGAAAGAATTTTTTTGTGTGTCCTCTTGGGAGGGAAAAACAGTGTGGCTTTTTCCAGTGGGCAGAAAATAGGCCAGGTATGCAGGTTATTCCTTGATGTTGATGTCATAGTTATCTGCTTCTCAGGATGTCTTAAGTGCATACAACTTTCCCAGTAATTCCTGTTTTGTCTTTTTCCCTGTTCACTGGGTAATTAGTAAAACAGCTCCAACAACATAAAAAACTGCAGATCTGGAAAGAGTCATTTTACATAGTCCTATAAAAATTAAACACTGCTTGTATGCTGCATACTATTTTGAAATAAACATGTAGCTGGCAATATATTGTGACATACTGTTATATTTCTGATAAAAATATTGAACTTTTTTCACATACATGTCACTGTAGTGCTGACAGACTTCATACTTTCAAGCATGTGATTTATAGAATTGATAACTTTAATTTAGATTATTTTAAACTGGTAGACTTTCATAAGTATAAACATGTATTTAATAAAGGTGAATAAAAAGAAAATATACTTTTTTTAATACCACTTCATGCATTATTTCCTCAGAGCTTAGAATGAAACAGTAATGGACTGTACAATTCAAATGTTACCATAGTTGGATGTGTGACCTTGCTTAGATTTGGAAGACAAAGACAAAAACTGCCCTAAAATTAATACCGTGGCTACAGTTTTCTTAATTACATATTTTAAATCCAGGTCTTAACATTTTATTCTAGTTGCTACTGAACTTTTTTCCCCCGAATCCATGTGTAAATGCATAACAAAATCATACCTCTCAGGTGGTTAAAACTCAGTTTATATTTGCTTGTCTTACCACTGTTTGATGAAGCAAGGGGAAAAGCAAATAGCATGTGCTAAGCTATAAAATGTGAAGTAAAGCAGAAACAGAATTCTTAAAATCTTTGGAGCGTGTACTATAAATAACAAGGAGAATGAAACTAATGAAGATATGGCCAAATTATTGAGTCACAATCAGTTTTTAAAGAAAGTGATGGGAAATAGTGATGCTTCCTGCCAAAAATGTGTGAGATAGGCTAAAGGACCATTTACAAGCTTTTAAAGCTATGTAAATACTTCAGAATTGATAGTGTCATTTCTGAGACCTAAGTGCCTTTTTTTTTTTGAGGGGGAAGGACTACTTAATTTTCCTTAGAAATATGTGGAACTTCAGTGCAATGTAAATCTTCCATGCCATGATGCAAGTGAAACCTATTCATTCTTGTCCTAAGCAACAGAAATTCAGGGGCTTTTTTCCTTCTTCTTTTCAGTAGCCTTTGATATCTTTGAAATCTTTTTAGATTTTCCTTATGTTGCTCAATGGACTCCTTCCAAATAATATATCTCTGTCATGAAGCCTGTTATTTAAAGTGAGGTACAGAACTCTGAGAACAGAACAAGCTACTTCACATGGTGAAGACTGACTTTCCACTGCCATCTTTTTATATGATGCTATTTGTTGCAATGATATGTCACTGCTAGCTTGTGCTTATACATCTAAATCTTTAAAAATTGCTATCTAACCAGTTCCTCACTTGTACAGTTGATCACTGTGATAAAGTGTTTGATTAGTTTTAAATTTGTACATGCTTTTGAATGTTTTGCACAGGGATAAACCTTTAGTAAATCAAAAAGAAATGAACACAACCATTTTTGATCACTTGCCTTCTACAACTGTTAAGGTCTTACTGAAGCTAGAAGTTAAATGACTTTTTCAAACTTCAGCAGTTCAAAAATACTAATTGGGCTGTTCTGTCTTTTATCTTAACAGCTAGACAAGAAGTGAGTATCTGTTTACATATAACACATACAGGTTTTAAAGTATTAACTGGTTTTATTAGCTACTGCAATCACTTTCCTTTTTCTGTTCTTGTATGTCTAGAACATGTTTGGTTTTTTTAAAAAAAAGTGCATAAGCAATATGGAAAGTTAAAAGTGCATTTATGCTCTGAGGATGCAAAATCTGAATTCTTTATCCAAATGAGTAGTATGTCCAGCTAACTAAGGACTAAACTAAGGCAAAGTGTTTAACCAATTATCAGGACAAACTATTTTATTTTAATCTATGTAACAAGTCATTTCTCCCAAAGTTTCTATAATTTAAAAGCACGAGGAATAACCTACATTAAAATCTTCTTATTACAATAGTAGAATTTTAATCTTGAATAAAAGTTGTATTTTAAAAAGTGACTTTTTGTATTGCCTTATTTCTGCTACTTTCAGCCTAACTACAAGTGTTAGATGCAATAACTTATATAATAGGCCAGCGCAGGCTAGCCAGTTGAAGTACCCAGAGCAGGCTGCAGGTAAGTAGCTATAGAAACAGCTATACTTCACTGTTTACCAGTGATATTGCAAATTAGAAGTTTTATAAAGTCTCTGATTGTGCATGAAGTTGTAAAAAAAAAAAAAAAAACAGGTTAAGAATTTTAAGCGTCTAAGTTTCTCTGAAAATACTTCAGAATGGCTGTATCACTGTTTTGGACAAACAGTTGTTTTAGGAAATACATATTTAGCTCATAAATACAGTCAAGATATGTCATTTAGCAGATAAAATATAAAATCTTTCAGAGGAATTTTGAAATGTATAAAATAAATTGAAGAAGTTTAAACAGGAAATAAGGCAGGATCCACAAGGCAAGGTATGGCTATTAAAGAAGGGCAACATGAAAGTCTTGTTTATGGAATAAATGTTTATTTCATAATCAAAATTTTAAATTTAGAAATTAGATTACTGCCTAACACTCAAACAACTTTGGGACTCGTACCTCTTCCCTAAACCTCGTGAATATAGGGTACACTAATATCAAGCGGAACTTAACTGCCCTTTTACATTACTAAGGCTATTATGTTATATTATTATAATACATTATGTTATATTATATTAAATAACAAGATTATAAATTATTTAATTCTTATCTCATGTCTCCCCTAAAAATACTACCCATTTAAGATATGAACTTCAAAAGTTTGTAGAGTGTGTTCCCTTGGGCATCTGTTTTGAAGGGGTGGTATATTTGTATCAGCCTAAATTTGCTTATGATATATCCTGGTTGTATAACATCACAAGGTGAGGAAAGGCACAAATGGAAATAATAAAGGGCAAGGATACCCTGAGCTTATCACAGTGAACTAGCATGGAGGAATCTGACATGTTTACACTCCAGTGAAGTAGGCAACTAAGCAAGAGACAGTGAATTCTGATTCACCAGGTGCCTCTGCATAATTTAACTGCTTTTGCAAACACTATTTTTTTTTTTTTTTTACTTTTTTCCTCTTCCTCTTGGAGAGGACAGCACTATGTAACTTGTTTAACAAGCTGTGGCTGATAGCTGTTTATAAAAGGCTTTAATTAAAAGAAAGCTAGCAAGAAAACTTCTTGGAATAGATCCCTCTCTCAACCTTTCAAAAAGAATCTGCAACCAAGTGTACAGAACAGTAGACAGTTCTTGAAAGGATCTCTTGTGTTTGCTCAAGATAAAAGTCCTGATTTTCAGCTTTTGTCCTAATAGTTTACAAATGTGTTTATTTTTTTCACATTGATTCATCTATTATAGTGCAAGTGATTGAACACACATTACAGATTCCTATCTGGCTTACCCATTTTAATGGCTCACGTTGCATGCAATCAGCTGCAAAGGCTATAAAGAATAACAAAGCCAAAGTTAAAAAAGGGAACTGTCTATCCCAAACATCTTCTGTCATTTATATTCCTTATGAAAGCCAACATAAATAGTTTTTTAAAAAACACAGCCTTTTTAAAAAGCCTTGGGGTTCTGATGTAGAGTTATTACTTTAACCTGTACCCATAGACAGCTAAGAGAAATGGGATGTATTGCCAGTGTCTACAGGACGCTATTAGGACTGACAGGCTAATGTAAGCTTTGACTAGATGCATTCTGAAAGAGGTGATGGCAGTTCTGACATAAAAAGGAGTGTTCCAGTAAAGCTGATTTCTAAGTAGTCTTACTTACAATTTTTAGAGAGCTTTTTTAGACATTAACATTACAAACTGATAGCATGACTCATAACAGAAACTTGTCTTTAACCTTAAAAAACATTTTTTCTGGTTCTATATACCACAAAGCTAATCTGATAAAGCTCTCTGAACACAGCTGAGATGCTGAAACAGTTTTTAGAGGATCAAATCAAGGTCATGCAAGTTGTGAAGTAAAAATTTTAAATCTAGAAAATGCTAATGCCATATTCAGTTTCTGCTTTATGGTAGTGCTTTAGTTACTATTACAGTTTAAGTAAGTTTAGGCAGAGTATATCTTTCACTTTGAAAGTAACATTTATTTTCCAATTTGTGACATTCAGGTTAGAATCAACAGATTTTATGCCCAGTTTCATGCCTTTATACCATTATTTGAAGTACTTTTTAAAGCCAGCTATTTATTAAAGCCAGGCATGCATTTTCTTAATCTATACATGCACAGCCACCATTTGATGGCAATGCGAATTCAGCAAATAGATTTGAGGACTGAAGCAATGGTCTTCTATTAGTAGTTCACTGATGGAGAAATAAATTTACGTGGAAAATGTGTGCTCAAATTTTGAGTTGCGACTCTCACAGCTGTGACTACAGACCTTTACAATTATACATACACAATTATTTCTGCATCCATCTTCCTGTGTAAAATGGTGCTAGTTCTCACTTGTTTTTCTGGAACCAAAAATATTAGAAAGAGTGTTTATCTTGATGATGGAAGGGGACTTTCAAAGAAGTGGAAGATGCCATCCTTTCCTTAATACCTGTATGAATGTTCATCATTAGTGGCTGTGTATCTTTCACACAGAATCAAAAGGTATTGCAAAGTCTTTCATGGACTTCACAGCAACTGCAGGCCCTCTTTCTCTCTGAACAAAATCTCTAGAAGATTTAAAACTCTTTTCAACATCTTTCTGGTACCTTTCTGCATTATGCAATTTAACTTGCTGTCAGCTAGACTTGTATTGAAATTCACTGATGACAGCCAGGATTCAGCGTCTAATGTAACTTAATATGCTGCATGTTTGTCTTTTTATTCCTCTAATGCCTGAAAGGTTGTTTATTATGTCCAATTTTTACTTGAATATGCAAAACATACATTCAAAATACATTTAGAGAAGTGTGGAAATGCACTAAATTCCACTAAAATAAGAACAAAATAAAATCCAATCTAAGGGGAGAACCAAATGATAAAACTGTTTTCCAGATAAAAGCTTACTAAAAAATGCAACAAGCATACTTACGGGTGAGTAGAATTCAGTGTACACAGTACTGTCTAAACATAGGCAGTGCTTTAGTTATTTAACTTACTGAATTGCCATTCCTACACCGAGTGCAGGTCCCTGCAGAGTTTGTATGCTTTATGATTTTTATTATAAAATCAACTTCAAACAGCACGACTGTCTTCTAGCTATTCCTCATGTGGTGTGATCATACTGTGAAAAGATCCTAACACTAGTCTTCTTTTAATACTAAGGTTTCAGGTGAGACCTTAAGAGAGAGTTGGCAGAGCAAAAAGAGACCTCTTGGAATGCACTGATGAGCAGCAGAGCTTGACTAAAACGTGGGATGAAACTGTATAGTTTGGAACACTGAAGGGAAAAGTGAAACAAGAGCCTCTGTTTTGACAGAAGGCCCATTCGACTGGTTTGGCTACAGATGGAGCTGAAACCTAAATCCTTCCCTCACATATCATGTCTCTGTTGTCCTTCACACCAACCTGTATTATCTCCATCTGTATTTTAGGTCAACTAAGCAAATTAACTGCAATCCAAGTGCTCTGTGTTCAGATCAAACAGGCTTGCATCTCAAATTATGAGTAAATCCAGCTGCATATTTCACTAGATTAAAAACTGGCCTGTGCATAAAGGTCGCTGTCAGGTCTGTGCTCCAGGCTGATTCCAGCCAGCTCCAAAAATGCGGTACTCAAAGTGGGCCTTACCATTGCAGCTTGAGCATCGCATCTTTGTGTAAGAACTCGCCTGTATTCTACTAGTTTGTAGTTTATGTAAAGCAAGTGCAGATTTTTGAAGAAATCTGCATATACATCCTGCACTAGGCAGGAGTAGGATCGTAGGATCCAGGGAACAGACAGCATGGAAGTTTATCGTTTCCTATAAACAAAAAAACTTTTTTCTATACATTGCACTTTTAACAGAATCATATTCCTCAGAGGGATCTATTCACATATCTTTACATCTAGAAAGGATTACAGTAGTCATCTCGCTTACCCTTCTGCAGAAACCAGGTGGCTTTATTATGCTCCTTTAATCAGTTTAAGTGTATTGATGTCCACTCATCTTCCTCCCAATGCACTTAATTTAGAAATTCTTTGTGGCTATTTCCTTCAACTATAACTTCTGTCTCTCATTCTGTCCCAGGAAATACTTGATCATAATGACAGTGACAGTAATGATCTGAAACACAAAAAACCCCTCGTAATTTGTTAGAGGCCAGGACACTGTAGTATGGAAAAGGAAAAAACCCACTTGAAATAGGGAACACTGGGAAATGTATTTTAAGCTTTATGCAGTAAACACAATGCAGCACCACACAGGGATAACCAGGTTTAGACCCCCAACCCAGTTACGTAGCATTTGCAAGGCACTTTTGTTTCAGCTAGTTGACTGTTGAAAAGCAGAATATTGCCTAGATTAATATTATTTCAAACCTAAGGCAATGTCTGTTTAGAACAACTAGAGAAAAACCAGTGTATAATCTCATAAAACCAATTCAGACCACATTTCTCATGGTATAAATAGTTCTATACATGCAAAAACCTAAGGTTTTAATCAAAGAGAAATAAGTTAAAAGTAAAGCATTTATTTAATAAACTAACATGTTCTAGAATTTCAGGATGATCTTAAACATATAAATGAAAGTTTTGAAATATCTTTAGAAAAACAAGTTACAAAATATAAATGGAAGCTAAAATTTAAATTGCAATTTTAAATCTAGACTACATTTGAAGAGCAAGTTTACAATATAAAATCTAAAGTCATTACTATAGCAGTACTGCAGAGTCTATGAAAGTGAAAAAAAACATTTTGTGAAAGTTCCACTCTGAAGGCAAAGATGGGTTGTACTTCCTAAGGCCAGTATTTCCACACAAAGTGGTCTTGAAGGTAACAGTGTAATTTGTTTTGATTGTAACAGAAATAACATTCAAGCAAATACTGGGCTTTGCAGATAAACAGTATAAAAGTAAAAAATGTGCTCAATACTCGAATGCACAAGCAAGCTTAAAATCCACGTGTACAAAGAAGAAATTAGAAAAATAATGCACTTATTATTGTTTTTCTTTAACATATACATATAGTTTATCCTTTGCTTTCTCTGATAGCTCGTTATTTGCACTGTATTAGCCACTTCTCAGCTCCTTTCCAAAGTTCAGCCATTACCTAGTATTGTAATACCACACATCTTCACCTAGAAACGTGTGCAATGTATCACGTTACACTTCATCTTCACTAGAAAAATGGGATGTGCTTATTTTTAATCAGATTAAAATAGTCTAATAGGACAAGGCTTTACAAATACAAAATTTGCCTTTATATAAAAGCAGCCTTTCAGCAAATGCTTTGCTTAAAAATGTGAATTGGTTCCAAGTGGACCAGAACAGAAATATTTACTATTACAGTAGCACAACTTCTCAAAGCATTGAATTCTCTAATTTAAAAATAAATAAATAAATAAATAAATAAAAATCATTTTTTTGGTTTGTTTTTTTTCGCCATAAATTACTCAGGATGATTATAAGCAGGTTAATCCAGTATCAGAAGCTAACAGTGGCAGCAACAAAAATAAAGGAAGTTCACAATAAGGACAGAAGGTTTCAGAAAGTTACTCTAGAAACTTTTAGATCTTTGTCAGAGATATGTAACCACTGAAAAAGAATCAGAAGTCAAAAAAGTAGATAATGACACCAAAAAAAAAATTTTCCTTTTTCAGTGGAAATGTATCCCGACATTGGCTACTAACAGCTCTTGGATTCCCACAGAGTCCACTACTGACAAAGATCAGGTGATCAAAGCATCACTGCACAGCCTGACTTTGCTTGTTTGTACAGAGCAATGCAGAATGAACCATAAGCATAAAAGAAATTCTATACTCTTGCCATAAAACTATTCAGGCATACAGAAACTACAGTAACTAAGGAAGTTTCAGCCATTTATATTCTGTAACTATAACTTGCTTTGATAAACCAGAACAGGAATTAGGTAGTAATGGGTTAAAATAGAGGGAGGAAAGCAGTTATGGGACAAAACAGAAAGTGGAATTCAGGCAGGGAGAAATAAAACCCTGAAACTGGAGTGTGAATATAAGGAGGCGGGGCGGGGGGGAGGGAGAGGGAAAAAAAAAGTGGTTTGGTTATTAACTTAAAACTTTATTTAGCAAATCCCAGCTCACTACGTGATTGCTAGTTTGAATGTAATAGATCAGGTACTGCAGTACTGAACTCAGCCCCTGATAACAACAATCAATTGCAATTCAAACAACTTTTTTTTCTGCTCACTGCTCTACACAATCTAGGTTTGGGTGTTACCTAGTAAACAGTAATTTCAAATTCAGTTCAAAGCCTCTGATTCATTGCACAAAATGGATTAACTTTATTTTTAATTTGTTGTTATATCAGTACATGAAGCAGATGAAAAAATTCAAGCACTTGAACTTTGTGACTTAAATCTCCAGAAGCCAGATAAAGCCTATCTTACCTATATCCATTTAGCTGTATCTGTTGTAAAGTCTTCAAAATAACACAGTATGCAGGACTCACAGCTTTGACAGTAATAAATACCGGAAAAGGCCATTCCTGAGAAAGCACTATTAATCAAGCCACACTAAGCTATTTTGTCAAAAATACTAGTAATTTTGTTAATTGCAAGGTTTCAGGTGACAATCAGCTAGCAAGCGCTGCTGATTGAGGTGTATCTTTTAATGATAGCTTAGGTAATTATATTCAATCTACATTTACAGATTGCTTAGGCTGCTTGATTGAAGAAATTACTGATGAAATACTTGTAACCGAGGTTGGGATTGTTTCCTAGGAACAAGAATGACACGGCAGTAAACAAAATCTGCAGCTCTCAGCTTCTACTCCTTCCATGGCAGCACTGCAGGCTCATCCACCCAGCAGCAGTAGGCTGCAAGTCTGCTCATGATGACAGTGGAGAACCATTCATACCTGTAGCACTGATACGTCCTAAAAGAGCACCACTGCATCCATTTGAAAATGAAAGTACACCCAGCTAAAACTCCCACTGTATTTAGAATTGTCTTGCTTTACTGAAAGCTGCTAAGTTAAGAGAATACTGTTCATATCCACTGAAAATAGTTTCCTAGATGCTGCAAATAGTAAAAAGCTTTTGTATTGGAAGCAGCCAGTAAGGTCAACAGGAATGACCTGCAAATGTCCTTTATGTCCATTCGCACCTAATTTTTGCCATGATGGTAAGTCATAATAATGATAATTTATACTAGAATTCATTCATGGGCCTGCCAGCTGTCCCTAACTTTCTTCTCTGGCACATGAACAATTCAAGCAGTTTTGGTTTGGGGTTTTTTTGGTTGTTTTTTGTGGGTTTTTTTGGTTTTTTTTTTAATATTAGATCCTTTTTGAACTTACAAAACTTACATTTTTTCCAAAAGTTTTGGAAAACTTGACAAATAAGGTGTAAGGCAGTCAAGATTCAGGAAAATATTTATTTAGACTGCAAAAGAAAACAAACTCATTCCCACCTATTCCCTGCGATAAGAATTAATGATTGTAGCTCCAACAGTTATAAAATATCATGAAACATATACATCCCATGTGCTTGACCATATGATTAACATACATTGCAATTACAATCTCTCACTTGAACCAGTGCACACAGTATGTCCACTTTTTCCTTCAGGCTGTAATGCTGCTTTACCAGTAGCTTACCCTGAAGCATCACATCCAAAGCGCAGGTCCTGTTAACACCTTCAGGTAAGGCTCAAGTAAACATTCCTGGGTGTAAGAAAGATTTACTGTTCATTAACTACTGTGGTTACAATGATATCCGTCAAGTTGTTCTCCCATGGATAGACTGCTAACATTGCCAGAACATCACTAAAAACATTGAAATTTGTCAAGTGTAGAAGGAAGAGATCTGTATTGTTCACACATAGGGGATGGCAGGCCTGAAACTGTGATTGCATAAAGGGAAAAGTGCCTAGTGTGGCAATCTCCTGTATTTGGTTTGAGAATAAAATCTACTCAATTGCATTTCATAGGTCTGAGAGAACACAACCTAGCTTGTAACTCTGTGGTGCTTCAGCATGGGATAGGTATGTTGCAGTCATTCACTATTAAGTCATGTGCCTTTCTAACATCCTTGGGAACAGACACTTACTACTATGGAAATTTAATTAATGGAAACCTAAGGAACCTCACTGATAGAAGACTCTTGATGTCAGAAATCTACATCTATTCTTTACTCACCAGAAAGCTGTCCTTAATGTCTTGTTGTTAGTGAACTGCTCAGGAACTCGGCCCATTTCCTGAGCTCTGCCAGTATTCAAGGGATGCTTACCAGATGCTTGGTACCATGTACTACGTAACCGATACTGGCAGAGGAAGAGACATATTGGATTGTGTATCCTCATGGACTCTTACTTCCACCTTCCTAGAGGAGCAGATCTTCATGTGCTGTTCTCACCATCTCATGTGTCTTACTGAAACTGTTCACCTTGTATAAATGAATTGCTGCTTACCATTGGAGAATAAGAAGGAAAAGATTCTTTGGCCTCAGTGTTCTGGGAAAATCAAGCCGGTTACTATTTGAACATACATTTTCATATTTCACAAATAATAGCACGGTCATTAAGCAAGTGCAACAAGCCACAGATGCACAAACTCACTCTAGCTGTCTGCTGAGCAGCATTCAGCGTGTCAGCAGACCCATCTGATCAGGCCCTGAGGTTAGAAGGGTAAGACAATGACTAGAGCCTGCGGGCCTGTTAGCTTCCTGGCATTAGGAATTACTGGTTTTATGCACCCCCACTAACAGAAACATGTACAGGTGTGGGATATCTACAGAGTTAGAAAGCAACATCTGATACAAAATACTGAGGTCCTCATAAAGCTTAAAACATTGGACTCTGGTGCCTATGTCTCTTTTGGATTTTCCCAAGAAAGGGCAGCTTTTCCCAAAGGGTGGATCCCTCCAATCTTTGTACGCTGAGACCAAAGGCTTCAGTAGTTCTGCATTGTTCGGTGATTTTGTTATTCACTGCAAGAAATGCTTTAGAAGCACTTGTATGAGAAGGTCTATTACATGACCAGATTGCCTCAACTTCTAGTATGCATTTGAAGTTCTTCCCAAATGCTAAGCCCGAAAAAATCACAGGTACAAAGTAGAACATAATGGTTAAGTTTGATGCTGATTGGCATACTATGAATAGCTAAGACAGACCAAAGGTACATAAATGACAATTATAAATGACAGTTGGAATATTTATCTTGCATTAGCACTTACATTTGTCATAGTGAGGCACTACATTATTGTTATACAAGTACAACTTTATGCAAGATCAAACTTCTATTCTCAACTCTGAAAGAGACCTGATTTTTCAAATTAAGTTCCAGGGTTATAGCTCTATTCTTGAATGTGACTGGAGATGTTATCTTAGCTCCACTGAGCATATTGGCACTTGTCTCTCGCCTAAATGTCTTTGTGATTCAGTAACCAGACATGCCTGTGACAGAACTCCCCAACAGCCCAATACAGTAGCCTGTCCAAAACACAGTAGTGTTAACACAAAGCACAACTCACAGTGGCTTTCAATTAAATAGCCAGTCAGGGAGACGGAATTCACAGTGCTCACATTTTCATAAAGCATTGTAGTAACAGCAGTTGCTCTGAAGTACGAGATCTAAGTTGTAAAGCTGCCTCAGTCAGAAGAAATTCAAATTCACATTTTAACAAAGAGAATGGCATCAGAAAAAGGTTGTATGGAGACTTCTCTGTGATTTCCCATCCTGACAATGGGAAACCTATGGTAGATAATTAAATATTTACATGACAGAGGAGAGAATATGGGGAACATGACAATAGCCTGTTGATAAGAATGCTCCCTGAAGTAGTGGGAGTCCTGGATTCAAATCTCGATTTCTCATGTCTCTTACCGAATTCCACTGGGGAGAAATAGTGGGATAGGCATCTAGTTTGAGGGATGAATCATGAAACCTGCAGAGAGATAGGGACCTTACTTCAGTCTGCAGGAAAATTTTGAAGAGTTGTCTTTTGCCAGTCTAACTACGTGCTGTCACCAGCGGGGTAATCGCTTGAGCTCCTCAGTGCGCTCCTGCGTAGTCCTGCAGTCTACCTTGTGCTGGTATTAGCAGCTGCGTGGCTGTACAGTAAAACAGAACAGCTTGCTTACGCATGCTCTGAGAAAAGAAAAAAGATTAGTTTTCAGTCAGACCAGCAAGCTGATCCATTTTGTGGAGCTGTGTAATCACCAGAACCAGTTGCATAACTGAAGAGAGAACATATACTGAAGAATGCTGTTAGTACTACCCCTTTCGGAGCAGCAAAATCTTTGTCCAGCTGAAACCACACTCCAGAGATGGACGAAGCTTAAAACATAACCCTGTCTTCAGTGCTTCACTATTAGTGAACTGTTCTTTGTTCAGTATAGTTGCTTTTTTGGGATTTTATTACCACTGCTCTGACTATGAGCCTAGGAGCTCAATTCACAGGAATGAGCATGGCATTATACACATACCTGAGGGCTTTGATGCATACTCCCCCAGCAAACAGCTACAGTTAAATTGCACTAGAGCTATTTGTTACTGGTTTTCATGATAAATTACAAACCCCACAGCACAGCCAGCAGAACGGGGTGCAGGCATCTGCTATTCCCAGTGCAAAGTGCAGACAAGAGGTCGGAGAGGTTAAACTGCTGGATCTGACATGAAGCTGTTTGGGTGAACACATACATCTAGTCTGCCAGTGTGGTACAGGAACAGCAACCTCTAGCAAAGAGATACAGCAGGCAGAGAGAAGTAGCATTGCTGAAATCAGGTAAAGGCAAGTGGCAAAGTGCTGTTACCCACTGAAGATCCACTTTGTGCAGCTAGCAGTTTCACTAAGCAGCAACAAAAATTGTTGTAACTCTTGCTGAGATGTGAGATCACAGGACTTTTCATGTTGACGGATTTGTAAGAATGGGTACAGACTGAATTTAAATAGTTACAGTTCGTTAACACTGCAGCTACTCCAGTGTAATTTATTTTCTACTTTATAACAGACAAATTAGTCTTCAGTAGCAACCAAATTAGCAAAACACACCGGACTGCATGAGCTAGATTTGTTTATGACACTTTTTACATTCATCCTTTTAATCTACAATGCTCTACTTCATCTACTACTGTGAATCCTTCAGAAAAAAATCTTATGTATGTAAAGAATTGATTATGCAATAAAGTAGGAAACTGTCAGGTCTATGCTGCTCCTCAATGCTCAGGAAAAATGCTGTAGATAAAAATACTAATTTATGGGAAGTTTCAGTTCCTTTATACTTCTCTATGTATTAGCCTGCCAATCCAACCTTTATCCTCACAGATGATCTATGACAATATGCCTTGGAATTTTCTTCTGTAACAATGAATATCCAGGAGTAGTATTAAGCCAGCAGCATAACCGTTTTTATTTTCAAATAGCCTGTCACATTGCATTTAATAAATAACCACATACACCATCAAGCATCTACTTACAAATAATAAGCATTCATGACCTCGCTAAGTATAATCCTAAATTTGTAGTACTGGAATCTACTGTGATGCTGCTTCTCAGTTTGAGTAACTCCTCCCTCGACCTTCAGAAATGCAACTTCTGTAGCCAGCATTTACATCACTAAATCACTATTAGTTAATTCAGGACAATACAGTATTATCTATTGTTTTTGGTATTTACAAACACAAAAAAAACCCCTTAAGTCCCCCCTCTCCCCCTCCCCTCCAAAAAGGTAGACAGTAGGCTTACTTCTCAAACATCAAGAAAAATGACAGCTTGAGGAATCATGCCACCTTTAAGAAGTCTTAATTAACATCCAGAACTTGGATCTTCCCTGCCAAATACAACTTGGCAAAATAGTAATACAAGACAGTCTACATCATGCACAAAGTAAACTTCAGAAAGAAAATTAACCAACAGTTGAGCCTGGATGGGTATACTCAGAATGTATCCAGAAAGCTGTTATAACAACACAGGACTGCTGACAGCAGCAAGAAAGCACATTAATATGGAGAAGACGTTTATAACATAACTACACATTTTAAGAAAGTATAAAGTACCATTAATGACAGGAGGCTGAAAAATAATGCCCAATATTCTGATCCCAGAGGTGGGAGACAGAAAAAGGAGCATGCTTGTACATGGAAGGCTTTACACAGACCAGAGAGTACTTCAAATATTGCTGTAGTTTGTAGCAAGTATAAGCAATGCATCTATTTGGTTTGGAGGTGATTTTGTGACAGTTCTGTGAAATCGCTTCAGCAGTATGCGATACTAGCCCTTAGCAAAAGTCATCCTAATATCTACTTTAAGCCTCAGATGAAATTACTTTTGCATGGGGCAGAAGCGAGGGGCAGGAAGGGGTACAGGACAATCTGGGTGACAAGTGAAAACAACTTGCCAAAAACTCTTGTTTATCCCGCAGAGCTGAAGAGGACCTAATTTGTCAAGGTCCTGTGCAACAACAGAGAACCTACACAGCAATTTAAGTGGAGGCTATGAGTAAAATGGATGTGGTAACACAGCCTATGGAAATTAACATGAAGGCAAACATTCTTCAGACTTTCAAACAATAGAACATCCAGATCCTAAAATTCTATGTAAGAGAAATTACTTAGTTTATATTTCCCATTTCAGTTTTGCAATTACAAGCTGATCTAATATTATGGTTGCTTAATATAGTATTATTAAATAGTACGGTAACATGTAAATGTCTACATGTAAACATGTAATTTTTTACAAAAAATTAATCAGCAGGAAAAAAAATTACAAAATTCTGTCAGTTTGACAAAAGTCTCATCTGTAACTGAGACCGTATACCTTTGTGAATTCAAGAGACTAAACTTTCAACAGAGAAGTATCTTAAACATTTTGACGTTGTTACAATGAAAACAAAAAATCAAAGTGTCAGAGTATCGCAGCGCATTTTTCTTGTTCAGTTACCCTGAGACTCTACAAAGACTAAATACAGTCTGCAAATGCAATCAGAAGAGTGGACACTCTTTCACAAAAAGCCTTTCTCCTGTTGGGAGGGTTAGGCGCTCTAACAATCTCTGTATGCTTGTCTTAGAAAAGTAACAACTTCAGGTTCTTCCCATCTGTACATAAGAATATTCAAATAAACCAAGGCCACTGGATTTCTTGCTAAACTGAATTTCTTACTCCTTAGGATCATTAAATAACAAATACTAAGAAAGCAGAAACATAAAATGCAATCCAACTTCACAGCTATATTCAAGTCGCAGAGCTCACTGCTTTTTATATTTTACAGAACACCAGCAATCAAAATAATAATTTAGCAACAAACAGAATTAGAGCTGAAACATATTTCAGAGTCTGCCTGGAAAGTATGCAAAGGGTAAAACCAAGAAACTCCCTGTTCATGTAACACGTGAAAGTGTTTTCCACACAGAGCTCTGAAATCACCATTTCTAACAAATTAACCCCCCTGACATTTACAATACAACTGTTTTTGTAAAGCTCTACCTGGGAGAAGTATAATCAAAACCTTTCCTTTAAAAGATTTTTTTCCGTATTCTATTAAAAAAAAAGTCACCAGTAACAGGAATTCCCTGAACAACTGGCACACTTTGAAGTTGCTATTGCTTTTATTTCACAGACCACCACCTGTCACCGTAAAGGTATCAGCTAATCACACCAAGAGAGCACTGCACCAGCAGGTGTATTTACCTACATTGATTCCAGCCATCAGGGGAAAAGAAGAAGAAAATGAAAACACAGCCAATATTGTTAAATGCACAAACATCTAAAAAAGTTTGCTGCTGGATTCAGGAGCTTAAACAACAATAACAAAACTAGTCACAAAATCCTGACATTCTGCCACATCTGCTCTGTGGACATTTCAGCGGTGTTCTTTCGCTGTAAATGTAACGGAACTTATGTGGAGGAATGAACAGACACCCCCCCATGAGAACATTTGTAGTTCAGTGCTTAATGTGTAACGTACTAGTTGTATATTAGAGCTAGAGTAAATTTAACTGTATCTTTTACATTTCTGCACACACATAGACTACAGATAATACAACTGAAATCCTACACATACTCTCTTTCAAAACAAGGATGAACAGAGTTGTTAATGAGTTACAGAAATCATGCAGTAACTTAACCCAGACAACAAATGCTAATAGAAGAATTTCTAAGCTAGAAAAAGCAATCGGCACCACTGTTGTTTTTTTACCCTGTGAAGAGATAACAGGTTCACTCCAGTTTATATACTATTACTTGCAGGTTCCATCTGAAAGACCAACCTTGAATTCTCTGAAAATCTGATTCGTTCCCGACTGAGGCAGTTACAGATGAAAGGATGCATTTCAGCAGTAACCTACACATGGTGAAATGACAGGGAAGTTTTCTTCAATAACTGCATACAAAACATTGTCAGGGTTCATACAGATTACTTTATTATCAGTGCCATGCAAAAACAGGGCATAGTTCACTTCATTAGTCCGACCACGAAGCTAAGATTCTTTTTCTGTCTACATTAAAGGAAACGATAATTTGGTAAGAAGTTTTAGAAATACAAAAAAGCAGGCCAGCTAGAAGCTAATGAACTTAAGACATAGTTGGACTTAAAAGTCCCACAACTTTACAGACAGGATGCATTCAACTGTACCATTAACTTGCAAATACCCATATTCTCTGTAGGGTTTTTTTCTGCTTTTTTTGGTAAAAGTTGGATAGTAAAAACTTAAAAATACAGAATTCCTTGAAATCAGAAACAGTAAGATATTTTTTTCAACCCCAACAAAAGCTGTCAGTTTTTGCTTACTTTTGGCAAGGGTTTGTACTTGAGGAAATCTTTTTTAAAAAAATTGTGTCTGCTAAGCATAACAGAACAGCACTACTACCGACCAAGTTTAAAGAAATATTTTTAAGACAAAATATTAAGCACATTATTTTTTAAATTCATAATTCTGTCCATAACATCAGAATGGTACATTTATAAATATTATCACTTATTATACTGTCAAATTAACAATATATTAAAATAATTTACACAAACTAATCCTTGTATTTAGGTAATTAGGTAACTAATTCTGTATCACAAAGCAACCTACATTATTAAACCACAGGTATTACTACATATGTCTCATGGAGACAAGTATTTGTGTTCTTACATAAATGAGCTGACTATGCAGTACATTTAGAATTGTAACAGTGACTTGAGGTACGCTGTTACAGAGCACTCACGATCTTTCAGCATGGGCACTCATAACCTCTGGTGGTGTACACTAGCTAGCACAGAGTGGCATAAGCACACTAGAGAGCAAGCCATGGATGTTCCCGACTTCTTTCAAAAATTGAGTCCTGGTGGATTCAGCTGCAGCAGTTCGAGACATTACCACTCAGCCATCAGTACTGAACCTTCCATGTTCACAATCCACAAGGCTATCTTCAAAATAACAGTAATTGGGATTTTATTAATCTATTTGCACTTGACTGCCTGAGTTACCTGAAGATACAGCAGCCGTGGCAGAAGGGCTATAGGTAGGACAGGTAGAAAACTTATCTTAGACCACTACAGAATATTCAGTAGGAGCTCCTCCGATGAAAGCTTGTGGCTTACAGCAAACTCGGTGCTCTAAAGATCCAGTGACAGAAGTGAATCCTCCAAATAAACGACTTTGTTGATGAAGTTCAACAGCAGGCCATTAAAGATGGCTGCTCTAGTTAGAATGGGTTTTTTTCCAGCTTTGAAAGATACTAACTTGGAACACAAGGCAACAATCATTCTAAGGCACAGTACACAAGCATCTAAACAACCTTACTTACGATACATTAAGGTGTGCTTTTATTACTCAATGATTTTATTCAAGTAGACAAAGAAAATTAAAAGTGTTTATGGAAAGACATGCTCATTTTACTTGCTCCCCCCTATAAACTTTTCCTAACTCAAATTTAATAAAGATTCAATCAAATGATCAGTGCCACCAAGTTAAGAAAATTATCAAACAGATCTTCAAATATTTATGGAACAATCCTCAAGATGCTGAATTTATATTACAAATGAATTCTGGCATCTCTAGACATGGAAAAAGAGTGTGACAGAACCAGCTTTATTAGCTGTAGGTAACTGTCATGCTCTAGGTATTCAACTGCTCCTTTGCAGGGGGTAAATGTGGTATAGCAAAGGGCAAGCACACAGCATACTAGTGACAAGGAAATCACTGTGATTAAGATTCATAACCTCACTACAAAAAACAGGTGACAGGAAGATTTTCATTGGTCTTCACATGCAGTCAGAGAATGCAATATTCCTTGAAGGCTTGTACTAACAGGGATGTTTTGATGTCCTCTCTATTCAAATGTATTCTCAGCTGTTGTGGAACAAGTTAGAAAGGTTCAGAAGGAGACACTCCTTATCTCTTAATTAAAGCTTTGAAATAGTCTCCACTACTCTTCAATCCCCTTTCCTTGTTTGCCAGCATTTGCATGCAATTTTCTTTTCAAGACAAAAGAAAACCTGGATTAAACCTTAGGAAGACAAATATTGTCAAAAAAAGTCTCACATGTAGAGGCAGAGTCCCTCCCCCTCTCCCTGCCCTTTATTACAGATTTCTGTCAACGTTTTTAAATGACAAAGTGAAGGTCCAGTTCAATGGTTACTATTAATCACTTTTGGCTACTTAGTTCTTAAGAAAACAAACAGACCATAAGAGACAGCAGACACTTGCAACAGCATTTTAAAAAGTAACACCTGGGGAACTTCGCACTTTCCTCCTCCAAGTTTAGATGTTAATAGCACAAAAGAAATTAAATGCAATCTACTATGTGCTCAGTTGGCTGACT
Source organism: Ibycter americanus (assembly GCA_035590275.1). Taxonomy (NCBI): domain Eukaryota; kingdom Metazoa; phylum Chordata; class Aves; order Falconiformes; family Falconidae; genus Ibycter; species Ibycter americanus. The sequence goes on from JAVJGI010000001.1 coordinate 1,287,383, forward strand.
TAGCAAAGGGCTAGAAACCATGAAGTGAAACTGAGTGAATCCTGGAATTTTATTACATGCAGCACCTAGGAAAGAAAGAAAGAAAAAAAAATAAAAAAAATCGTAATTTGCTACATTTAGGATTAGTGTCTTTTGTCACTGTACTTTACCATCTACAGACCCAGTTACTAATTCTACTACAATGGTGTAATTATTCTTTTACAATCTGTTTAACCCAAGACATCTTGAATGTATTTAATTTTTAAGTAAAAATACAGTGCTACTGACGGCTGTAGTGCAATTAATGCCCTTATAATACAATTCAAAACAGTAACCTAAGTTAGGAAAATATCTCTTCTTTCTCTTTCAATCCTGATTAACTTAATGAGTTCCTCCAACACTAATCTCTTAAACACAGCACTATGGGAAATAAGAGATCAAAGAACAGCAATAAGCAGACTAACTAAATAAGCCGTGTTGATTAGCAAATTGTATTTTCTACTGATCTAAGAGTTCACTAATGAGATGCCTGGCACAATGACTGATCTTGGATTGCTTTGAAGCTATGCTTAACATTCACATTCTCCCTGCCTTATGCCGTATCTAGGGGAGGCGTAAGCATTCTTTTTTAAAACCTTCAAATTAATCATACACAGTCCAGGAAAACACATGAAGGTTGCAAATATTTTTGATTTTTACTAAGACTTGCATACATTTTGTGAAAGTCTGTGAAATCCAAATATCTCAAGTCCACATTAGGACACAGTTGTGCTGCTAACCAGGCATTTGATATTATGAATGACTGGTATTGCTGCAGTGTTCAAAGAATAATTAAAAATTTCTGCTTTAAAATCCACCTTTGGTTTTGTACTTCTGTGACTTACTTAGAATCAACAAGCTTTGTCTTTTAAGCAAAATACATACCATAACTTCCAGTTGTATTGGCACATATAACAGCGCCAAAGAACTTTGGAGCATACTTCTGGATTCTGGAAATAACTTTCTGACAGGCTACTGTTGGGTCTGTTCCCATCCTCATATACTCCACAGCTTGATAACTAAAAAAGAAACCAAAATGCCACACCAACAGTTAGCCATACTCAGGTTATATATTCTAAAATACCTTTGAGACACCTTGATTTTTTTGAATAATGGAAACACATGATAAATAATCTTCAGCCAAACTTCGTATTGGCAATTATTACTCAAGTTCTGCATGAAAAGTAATTAGAAACAGGACTAAAAAGGGACTGCAAGAAGGCATCTATACCATCTATCATTCTAAGGCAGTACCAAGTCTGGGATAACCCTATGATCATTTGCAATAGAAAAGGCTAAGTAACAGATTAAAGAACTGCAAAGCAGCAGTTAAAGAATTAGTGGCTTTTATTTTTCATTGTATGATCAAGTTTGATATTAAAAGCTATTATGAGTTTTCAAAAAGGCCAATGTCAAGACAATTTTTTGAAGAAAACTGACCTCACATATTACATTACTGAAAAATTACTTATTTCAGTAACCATTAAAAAAATCTTTTAGAAAAAACTTAAGTTTCTGAAAACCTCAAAATTGACAGTTTCTTTATTTCATGAATATGAGGGTACATTGTTTTGATCAAGACTTCGAGCCACTTTCAAATTTTTTGCAAGCCAATCTTACTCTAAATGAAAGAGTAATCAAAATGAACTTCCTCTGTATCTACAGTATCATTAGACAAAAGATGATATGGGCATTGCTTGAGATGAATCGGTTGCATTTCCAAAATGTCCTCAGAGGGAAAAACTACTTTTGTTGTCATCTTTCAGAACCTGAAGATTAAAAGACAACACATAATATAACTCACCAGCAAACACCACTAGATTTTGTTTTGATGAAAGATGCACATACCAAGAGCAACTCTTGTTACATTAAGAATCATCTACAGACAGCATTAACTACAGATATTATCAAAGTACTGCAGAAGAGAACTTTCCTTGCATTTTGAGACTCCCTATTATCTTTGATTTATTCTAACAATCAAATAGGTTCAAGTTATCTAAAGATAACTGTCTGAATATAAAGTTATATTTCACAGGGGTCTCTTCACTAATCAAAAACTCAGTATGATGTTACTATCTCAAAGTAGGTAGACAGAAAATATTAGCAATTTCTTATTAGCTCTTTGTTTGACACTTCCTTTACTTCTGGCAGGTCAATTCTGTTCTTTGTTTTCATGTGGAAATATCTAAATAGCATGGAATTAGAAAATATCTATATCTACAAGGAACCTGTGATTAACCAGCTAGTCTGAGTTGTTTTCTAAAACTCGTTGGTGCCAACACAAAATGTTTTAAGTATTTCACCCAAATCCTTCAGGCTGCTAAACTGTAATATAAGCTTTTATTGATTAACCTCATAGCGGAGCTCAACTCACTACTACTGTTAGTATCTGACACCTCAGGATAATTCATGAAGTTGTCAGTTGCCTTGTATTTCAAGACTGGCTTGGAACAGCTTGAAACTCATTGACGACATTTGTAAACGTTAACAGCTAGTAGGCATTCATAACTGCCAGTTTCAGGAAAAGCACCCAAGTCACATGAAGGCCACTGTTCTACGTTCCTTCAAGCATCAGTGCCCATTATGTTCAGCACAGACTTCCATAACTCATTCCTGCTGAGACTGACCCACAAGAATGGCTGTCAAGAGTCAGTGATGAAAACAGCGATATTTTATGCAGGTTATGCAACGATGACAGCACTAAAACACCTCTTCCAGTTTCAAATTAGATGCAACTACAGGACTGTTGCAGTGACACCTTCCTGTCCTCTTGAGTAACATGAGACTCACCCCTCACCCTTTCTACAATTTGTAACACTTAATTCCCCTACACTTTAGAGGAGAAAGCTAATCAGTTCTGTTAAAAAGCATGCAGGCTGGAAATATACTGATTGCCTGTCTGCTCACAGCTTTGCAGTATTAAGGGATCTGTCATCAAGATATTTAAGAAGTCACTTCTATTAAGATAGAACATAAGAATGACTTGATTCTGCTACTGTTCTTTCCCCTTCCATTCCTCCCTTTACTGTCACTTCAGCAGACAGTAAGTCAGTAATCTCTTTAATCAATTACTTCATTTGCTGAGTTCACATTTTGCTAGAGAAAGCCAGTAAAGTCTGCCCTAAGGACAAACCTGGGTAAGAAGCGCATCATGATGTCACCATCCCCAGTGGCTGCAGCTCCTCCAGCCGTACTATCCGCATAGGATCCTGCTCCAGCTATTGGAGAATCTCCTACACGGCTGTAGTGAACAATGGAAAAAACACAAAACCTGGAAACTATAGAAAACTGTAATTTACTAATTCCAGTGGAATTGCATTAATGTAATGGCTTTTGGCCTGATGTTGGCAAATGCCTATGACTCAGGCACACTTCTAACTTTGTCAACCTTACTGCTTCCAGCTGGGTTAGCATCAAACCCACGGGAGAACAGAGCAGGTAAAGAGGTCAATCCACTGCAGTCCAAAGTCTCGTCTTAAAACTACCAATAAAAGTGATCTGTGACAACCTGACTGACCTGAGGCTTAATCCATTTTTACTAAAATCCCTATTATACTGACTATAGCTACAGCAGTAAGGTTCAGCCAGTGGGCAACAGTAAACAGCTGGGGACATTAGTTATGTTCAGTAACTTGTTGCTAAATCCTGAGGTTGTCTGACTTGGTTGACAGAGAAGATTTCTAACTGGGTAGAAAAAAAAATAAATCTCAAAGACAAAACACAGGCCTGGGGCTCCAATTCTATATACATTTCTTTGGAGACTGCAGTTCCTGGAAATGCTTATTTGTCTCTGGTGCCTTGCCTTACAAGTTGCCTCACAACTGTGCCAGTTGTTTGTGTCTCTGTATGGTGAATTAAGCCAGCTGAAAAACAAGCATTCCTTCAAAGAAACACAAATCATCTTGCAAATGAATCAGTTTCTCAGTATTAGGATTTATGGCAGTGCCCAGAAATAAGCAAGGCCATTTTGTGATCATTGCAGTCTAAAATATACAACCTTTAGATAAGCTTAATATAGGAAATTAAGTGGGGAAAAAGCTTTTTTGTAACACCAGAGATACTAACCCTGGAATTTTGTGGACTGCACCATTAGTAGATGTTCCAGAAGCAACGGTTCCGCTCCCACCAATTACAACCATACCTAAAATTTTCAACAGGGTTGAAACATATTCAGAAAGACTCCTAACAAATTTATTAAATTGGTACTATGGTTATCAAACAGAACCACAATACCCAGACTATTCAAATTAATGATATCCTGAAACACAGAAAAGTTCTACTCTTAAAGAAAACAAGTTATTTTTAAAACACATTTGCAAACTTTCTGGATGTATTACAAGAGCTCAAAAAGGAATCTAAAACAGTGACCGCCACACTGTTCAGAGCTGTACGTTCCTGCTCAAGCAGCCACTGTTTCCTAATACACATCTATGTTAATCAGTAGAGACCACATAACTGGTGTTACCACATCTGCACCAGTACCACCAGAACAACTAAGTTCAGAAAATATAAATGGTGCTTCAGGGAGATTAAAAAAAATACTGGAAGGATAAGCTTAAATTTAGCAGAAGGTGACATACTGCCTACCAAAGTAACAAGAATTATGTATCAGGCAATCAAATGTGTGGATGAGTCTACCCCTTGCTAATTTTGTGCTGGTAAGGAGGCCACTGCCTCATGTTAGAGAAACATAGATTACCACTTGGAACAGGATTTGGGATCAACTGCTTCTCCATAGAGCAAGACTTCACCTCTTTAACAGAGGGCAGAAATTGCTGCTAGCATCAAACTCCAGTACAAACTGAGAGCCAAGAAGCAGAATTCAGAGAGCTGAATTCTAGTTCTCTGACCTCACTGAGCAGTACCTCCTTCTTACAGAAAAGTTTCCTGATCAGTAGAAGCTAAAAGCATAGAGGCACTGAGTCCATGGCCACCATTAGCTTCTGCAAAAAGAGTGAAAGGGCATCAGTTCCTACCAAATTCCTAAATGCTTTCTGAATGAAGACTCTTCTCAAAATGTCAAGGAGACATTTCATATATAAAACAATGGGGAAGGAGAACTTGGAAGTTCAATGAAGTACAAATATAAGCACCATCATTTACTACAAAACAGCTTAGACTAAATGATACATCAATTCCTGAACTGTATTGAGCAGATTCCCCTCTCATCCTGATACCCCACTCTTCTAGCACATACTGAAGACTGTAAATCTCAGTAAAGAAAGCTACCTACCAACATAAGAATTTGGTAGGTTGCCTGACTTCTGTAGAATGTTAATTGGTTATTAGTAGGGTGGACTGGAAGCAAAGAAGAAAGATTTACACTTGAAACAACTTGTTAATTCTTGGTATTGCAAATACTGTCAGGCAAAAAGTTCTGAATTGCTAAACTGAGAAAAACATAAGACAACCAAAGAGTGCAAGTTTCAAGCCTACAAAGTATAAAGCTTGAAAGCCGTGAATCTGTAACTTCCCCAGTCCTTTTTCTGATCTGCTCATTAACCGGCTTATAGGCTTAGCAATTAACAGTCTTCAATCAGTAAACTCTTAGAAGTTTTTGGGACTACTACTGCTAACCTGTTTTAAGCACAGTAGTTTCTGCAGAAATTTACTGATTTAGTCAAAAGCCAGAATAGAAGAAAAATGAAAGCAAGCTTTACTTTATAAGTTTAAGGGCTGTTTGACAAACATTGCTTTTGGTTGGCAATAGGACTAACTGTTTACTCATTTCTTCCACCACTACAAAGCCTTTTAAGTTGGTCTGACATCTATAGGGTAGACATGACCTAAGTTAACCATAACCAAGAGAAAAATAATTATTTTTTAACCTTGATCAGTTTTCTAAGCATCTATAGCTGCTCAAGTAATTATGCCAAGGTATCAGAGGGAAAAGCAGTAGGGCAATGACCAAAAGCTAAGGGCAAAGAATGAAGCAAGTGGCTGTGAGGCCAGTACACTGGAAAAAACCAAAATAAACCAAAATCAAATCCTACTTTTAGACACTCCATTCTAACACATAAGTAACAGGATCTTGAAACCACTATACACAGGAAATAATGCATAAAGGAAATACTTTTCTTTAAACTCAGTATGATTTAATCTGTAGGGGAATGAGGAAAAAAAAATATCACCATCAGAGTTACCAAAAGTTGTTACCAATAGTATCATGATTATGAACACTTCTTTGTGAGGTGGTCTGTTCTTCTTTACAAGTTACTTTTTCAGGCCGTTTGTATGGTCCACAGGATTTTGAAGAGTCTGGTACCACATTCTGTAATTATTTTGTAATTTGCATGAGTAATATATTATGCTTCATTACAGATACATTTAAAAATACTACTATCAATACCTATAATCTACCACACAGGTATTAGATGTCTAATACTTAAATTATACAAGTGTACTGAAACCCTCAAGTTGTTTTGCTTAAAGAATAGTGAACGACCTCTGGTCAGTAAAAAGTGTTTCCTACTAGTTATGTTGTTCAAATTAAAGAGTCTCCTTTGCTCAACTGACCGGTCAAAAAAAAAACAAACAAAAAAACCCCAGCTCATTCTTCAGCAAAATTAAGAAAATTTTCAAGCTAAAAAAAACCCACCAGGTGAACTGAGCTTGTTTTACTAATGTCAAGTCAGTACCATAGCCAAGATATTTTCACAGCTGAAAAGCAGAGTATCTATTGAATTAAAATGATTCAGCAATGCAGCATTTCATATCCAAAAACAATGAAGACAGTGTACAAACACGTAGAAGTCTGCAACATCCCCCACCTCAAAAAAAAAGAAAAATTCAAAACAAAAAACCCAACAACAAACCAACCTCACCACAACAGGCAAGTTTAACGACAGCTGCACTAACCTGATGTCTTCACAGGTCTGCATAAAACCTAACTAAGGACCTTAACTGCTACTGAAAGATCTTCTTCCAGAAATTTATACATGCACTGCTTGCTTTAGTTTCCCAGGTCCTGTCCAAATTTAGAGCTAAAAAAATACAATTAATTCCTACACCAAAATGCTACTGCATGAAGGTCAAAACCAACAGAATCTAAGAAATAAGAGGTAGAAACATACTGTTCTTGAGTCTACCAAATACTTGGTAACTCCAAGTTTGTTCTGCTTAATAAGCAAAACTTTTTTTTTTTATTTCACATGTAAAGCACAACTTCAATATAAGCTGAGAGGAAGGGGCAATGATGCATTACTGACTTTCTAACACCCTCCCGACCCCTTCACTACCACCACTGCTCCGTACCTTCCAGTAGTTTGGCTGGCAGCTTTGATTAAGCCACTCTGAATACACCGAAAGAGATTTCTGGGTCATTAAATCTTCATATGGAAACCCCATTCTTACAGCAAACAGGGAGGCTTGAAAAGCAACAACAAAACCAAAAACATTAACTTGGTCACACTTTTTCTATTTTATGATAATACATTCATGTAATGTTATCTAGAAATCAATAAATTCTACATTCTCTATGAAGATGAGAAATATGTCTTCAGGGAGCAGTATCAGCCAACAGTGATGTACAACTGCAGTAACCAACTCTCCCTTCACTTGCAGTATCAAATTTCCTCAACTTACTACAACTATGTTAACACATGAAAGCTTTACCATTGAAACGGAAACAAATTCAACTCTGTTAATCAACTGGACACAAATAACCTGGAGCAAGAGTGGCCTGGGCTGTGTATGTCACAGAAATATTTAAATAAACTATACAAATAATAGTATATTTTCCTTAAAAAGCTAGTCTTTTAAGAAGATAACTAACATAGCAGCACAACATTTGCTGCTAAAACACTGATACTTGCAGAAATCAATCCACCAGCTTACATCATATTACACTTCTTCCTTGCAGTTTTAAAAGCGACTGCTTCCTTGTTCTGAAAATTAATATGGTATGTGTCAAGGCAGCAAAAGAAATACCAACACAGGCAATGAAAGAATGCTGCACTTCTAAGAATGGCTTTTATCGTTAGGGAAATGGAAAAGAAAAAAGATCAACTGTTCTTTCATCTTTTAGCTGTAGATATTATCTAGTAACAGCTACCATTGCTAGATTCAGATGCTTGAATCTGTTATCACCAATCCTTGATAATGATGTCACTACAATACAGAGCTGAACAAGCTTCTTGAATCCAAGAATTAAGAAAAGCTTTCAATTATTTCTGGACAGCTTTTCTGTGTTTTTCTTAAAAACCATCACAATTAAAAGTCTCTTTGCCCTCAGAGGAAAAGAAAACTGACAACTTCAGTTGAACAGATATCTATTTCCCATTTCTAGAACACACAGGTAGGTGTTTGGGGAGGGGGGGGGCGGGGGGGTTTGGGTGTTTTTTTGGTTTTTGTTTTGTTTTGATTTTTCTAAAAGTAACATTGTGGTTGTGCATGATTGTCTATCATTCTTTCATGACTTTTGAATCCTTGTTTCTATTCCAGGAAGCAGAGTTGGTCATTTTTACTCTCTGAACTTTTTACTTGATCTTAAGTATTGATAGGACAAAAAGGGAAAAGGTCAGGCACACTGTGATTACGAAACTTTCCTATCTGTTGGAGACAAACATGAAAATTTCTTGGCGTATGGTAACCAAAATAATCCTTTTTTTCCTCACTTGTAATCATTCTGCACTGAATGTCCCTCACCAGACTCAGTGCTACATTGGTATACACGGCCTTTCTCCAAGACTTGTCGTAAAGAAATTAGGCAACAAATGGAGAAAGCACTTCTTTTAACAGTGCAAGAACTGATTAGTGCGGTTATCCATATCTGTTCAACAAATGCTATACCACAGACAAGAAGTAGGACCCAGGAAACTACAGGCTGGTCAGCCTCACCTTGATCACTGAGAAGGTGATCCAACAACCCTGGAAACCATATCCAGGTACATGAAGCTCAAAAAGGTAATTTGGAGTAGTGCGCATGGCTTCACAAAAGGGAAGTCATGCTTGATCAACCTGCTAACCATCTATGATGAAACAACCGATTTGGTAGATGAGGGGAGAGCAATAGGTATTGTCCACCTTGACTTCCATAAGGCTTTTGACACTGTCTCCCACAAGATCCTCGTGAAGTATTGGCTGGATGAACAGACAGTGAGGTGGACTGAAAACTGGCTGAAGGGCTTAGCTCAGAAGGTAGTGATCAGTGGTATAAAGTCTAGTTGGACCCAGTAACTAGCGGTGCACTGCTGGGGTCAATATTGGGTCCAGTAACATTCGATATCTCCGTTAATGATCTGGATAATGGGGCAGACTGTATGCACCCTGAGCAAATTTTGCAGATGATACCAAACTGGGAGGAGTGGCTGAAGCACCAAGAGGTTATGCTGGCATCCAAAGTAATCTCAACACGCTGGAGAAATGGGCTGATAGATTCTCATGGAGTTCAACAAAAAGAAGTGCAAAGTCCTGCACTTGGGGAGGAACAATCCCATGTGCCAATACATGCTGGGGCCACCCAGTGGTAAAACAGCTTGGCAGGAGAAGACCTGTTTCTGAGGTGCAGCAAGCTGAATGCCAGCCAACAATGTGCCTTTGCAGCAAAGGCAGGTAGCAGCGCAGGCTGGGATCCAGTATTAGGAGGAGTGTTGCCAGCAGGTTGAGGGAGGCGATCCTTCCCCTCTACTCAACAGTGGGGAGGTAACACCTGGAGTAATGTGTCCAGTTCTGGGCTCCCCAGTCCAAGAGAGACATGGGCATCCTGGAGACAGTCCAGGGAAGGGCCACAAAGATGATTAAGGGACTGGAGCATCTCTCCTACAAGGAAAGGCTGAGAGCTGGGACTGTTCAGCCTGGAGAAGGCTTGGCGGGGGGGATCTCATCAATAAATACCTGAATGGAGGAGTGTAAAGATAACAGAGTCAGGCCCTTTTCAGTGGTGCTCAGTGACAGGACAAGAGGCAACAGGCACAAACTGAGAGGCAGGATGCTCCCTCTGAACAGCAGGACACACTTCTACACCCCAAGGGTAACAGAGTTGCCCAGAGGTTTTGGAATCTCCCTCCTCAGAAGTATTCAAAAGCCATCTGGATATGGTCCTGGGCAACCAGCCCTACATGGCCCTACTTGAGCAGAGGGCTTGAACCAGAAGACCTCACATCTCTGCCAACCTCAACCACTCTGTGATTCTGTAATACATCCTCTTCCTTAAGTTCTCTATATACTAAAGGTTTTTAAATACCTAAACTACTTTTTTTTTTTCTTCTTTTGAGTCCAAGTAAACAGAACTACGAAGACTATTCAGGTATCATGGCACTAACAGATTCCATCAGTGCTTTTAACACTGAAAAATGAAAATTTCATGTTACTTTCATTAAAGTTTTACTGCTAGGAACAATGTACTGGTCACACATTCAAAAATGATCAACTAAAAATTAATACGTGCCACAGCTTGCCTCTTCCTCTGTAGTGTCAACCACTGATAGAAATGAAGTTAAGAGACAGGTAAACTTCCCTGGATTATATACTAAATATATTAATATAAAAGTGCTGTTTAGTTATTGGGAAAATATAAGAAATAACCACAGGTATCTTGCATTTTGAATAAAAAAAGCCTGCAGAGATTATAAACATTTATATGAAAAGGTTTTACTACTCTAGCTAGTTTTTCTGGTGAAAATGTGAATATTTTTATTTAGAAAATACACTGTTGTTTCTCTCATATGCTGATTTGAAGGTTCAAAGGTATTCTTCTGAAGTTATAGCTCTATTATCTCTTTATCAATCTTCATCTGGTAAAGACAACTATAGTTTCCTTTATCCTAGTCCCCATTTCCACAGAAAATACATTCTTCCACAAGAAGTATTATTCTTTCTCAGTTTCTCCACTGCTTTGATTTATTCACTAACATTTATCATCTCCAGTTTTTACTCAGATATATCTTCAGCTTTTCTGTCTTTCCTTTGCCACTACTGCTACACAGTTTCTTCTGAGGAAGTTCTCACTGACAGCAAGGACTCGGCATAACAGCCTTGTCCACACAACTCCATTATGCAAAGAGCTATCTTCTTAGGCTGGAAAATATATTTTAAATCAGCACTTTAATTCTTCAATTTCTTCATCTTCCCTATGTTTTCTGCCCATTCTACTGATGAAATGTCAGAAACATTGTGGTAACTACCAATGGTGGGGAACTATTATGAGCATTTCCTACTCTGCCGTTTAACACTTGACCAATTTCTTTTCCAGCATCACCTATGAAGTCTCTTACCAAACCCATTCGTAACCTAATCATGGCCAACTGCTCCAATTAAACAGAATCTGCAAATCTCTCCTTTCTGACCTTGTCAAACACTGTCCTCACCTTTTTCCATTGCCCTATTTTACTCCATCAAAAAACCTGCTGTTGCAATTATCATTCTGTACACATTAATTCCTTCAAGAATCTTTTATCTTTACTTATCAATTTCAAAGCACTTGACTCACCCTTAATGCTCAGATGTCAATTTCCACACTTAGCTCCACATTCTTTCTGAGCAGGCACATACACTTAAAAAATTCTTAACTGTGAGCCAAGTAACCTTCTACTCTACTCACACACCTCCCTGGAATGTCCATCTTTTTTGAAGCCACTATTATTCTAAGAGCAGCAGCTCATATTTTAAAAGCTCAACAATACCTCCAGTTCACTATCACTCTTTTGTTGTACAGCCCCTCATGTAATTTTTTAAATTCAAGTGCTCAGTAATATTTTCAAACTATTAAATACAGCAATAGCGCTCAATATATACTATAATGGTAAAGTGTAACTGTAGCATCTATTAATTCTGTCATCTCTTACAAAAAGTTACTCCATTTAAATAAAATGTTTACATCTAACAGCTTCTACAGTGTCCTGTATCAAATCAACTTTGATACCTTTGATATCAGTGATATTAGCAAAGCCTTGGGATTGCACGTTAGTATTTGCAGTTAAATTGCTGGACGGAGTACGAAATTGTATTTTTCTTTTCATGTACAAATAATGGACTAAAACCTAACTCATACACAAGTAATAAGAGAGTAAACACTTCTGAATTATTTGACTAGATTAATTTGATTGTCAGGGAATTCTTCTACCTATATTACCAAGATTAATGTATGGCAATTTTAACAGGAAGTGTTTTAAGAAGAGTATACGATTTTGAAACAGTTAAAGGAATAATTACCAGACTCTCCCACTAATAATGTATGCTTAGTGTATTCAATGACCTTTCGCGCTACACCAATTGCATTTTTTACATGTCTGAGATCCGCAACTGCCCCAACTTCCATAGTGTTGCTGGAAACAAGAAATATTTAGAAGTTATTAAAAAGACAAGAATAATTGTACATTTTTTATTACACAAAATCTGTTCTTATCTAAATTAGCCAACTTGCTCCTTTAACATACTGCTTTAATTGTTCTATGCCATAGACAGATGGCATCACACTAGTAGGGAAAAACTTCATACATGTATTGTTTCACAGGCATGGGGATGTTGCTCAAGTAACAATAACTGCACGACAGTAATATTTTCAGTAGTGTAACTATTCCATTACATAAACTGGTAACACGAACCACATGCTTGCAATTACTTTTAATCAGGACAGCTTTAACTGGTAAATAAAGTATATAAGACCGCTGCTCCAGAAGTGAAATATTTATGGAAAGAATGTAAAGGGAAAACTTACAATGCTACAAACCATCTGCTTTGCAACTGTTGTATCTAGAGCTGAATTACTGCACTACATGTAAATATTCAAAACCAAACACACTTAGTTACTCTTCTACCCATTAGTTTTTTTCCTAGTTCCACTGGTTAACATATAACTTGTCCCACAGTCTGCCCTAAATCAACAAGACCTCTGTAACAACTCTTACATTAAAGTGTGCTAAAAATTACAGAGATCATTCTTTTCTCCATGTAGTTTTCTTACCCATCCATAATCATCGCGTCCAGTGTTGTTTCTCCACTTTCATCTGGGCTTCCTCCATATCCCACACTCCCATCGCATTGGTCAATCTCACACTGACCACAGCCTCTCTCAACCGCATCCAGCTCAGAACCTCCCAACTGTAATACTCTCCAAGCTGTAATCAACACAAATAATTAAAAGTCACCAGTGAAAACTGCCTCCACTACTGCTTTAAAGAATGTTTTAAAGATGGACATGATGAAGATGCACTACAACAGTGGATAAAAAAAGTAAGCTGTAACTTATAGGCAAAATAAAGTCAAAATATAAATATATTCAGAAGCATGTAAAGCATTACTTTTCTAAATACCGTTTTTCTTTCATGTCTGATTAGTGTTTTTAACTGAGAAATGAAGTTTTTTTCTGACTGGGAAGGTGTTACTTACTAACAATCATCACAACTTCAATATATTAAATAACCTCGTCTGTCCAGAATCAGCCATTACTTTATCACTGTTCATTTAAAGACTTTTGCAAGGAGGGAGAGAGGGAAGCAAAACTTCTATCTCAAAAAAAAAAAAGTTATAACAAGCAGTCCTCAAAAGCTTTGTAAGAGAATACTAAGTGTCCAGCTGCAGAATCAAAAGATCTAAACCACACAGTGATCTAAAAGATCCAAACCTACATCAGCAACTATATAAGAACAAAAAGAAATGAGAAATTATATACAAGAAATTACAGTCTCCATATCCTTCTGTTCAACCCTTAGTCTTCTATTCTTTAGAATGTAGCTCATGGTGCAGTTTTGTAAGACATTACAGACATGCCAAACGACATGATCTGAATAAACTGGGCCTGAAGGCTTTGCACATATATTTCACAAGGTTGGACCTCACGCAAGATTTTTCCAAGATGCCTGAGCTTGCAGCTACTGACAGTTGCAATCCTGCTTCCCTCTCCTTGTGCCGGTTCTGGTGCTCCATCATTTGCCAGACCCAGCACAGGAGAGGCTGTGGAAGCATACAGCACAGCTCTTTTTGGCAGAAGTAAACTATTACACTGTCTCACCCATCTCAGGAAGCCTCATCTTCACAAATGCTGCATGCACCAAGGAAGCCCAGCATCCAACTCTGCATTTGCTTGTCTTTGTTATAAACTGGAGTGTGAGGAGTACTGCTCCAGTTCCTATTACTGTTATTGCTGTGAGCAGCCTTAACACAAGCTTTCATTTCTGATCTATACAAGGCTTTATGGGTAACCCATTTCCCTACCAAGGCTTCTATAATAAAGGGTTATTTACAACTCAACTATGGTAAAATTGCCTACAAATCTTTTAAAATCGGTATGCATAACTAATTTACGTTGCCAAGGAAAACCTGTTTTGACTGCCAATAACATCACAAAACACCACAGAACTCCTAAAAACATATTCAGAACTATCTAAATCTTCGGGGGCAAAGATGAATCTCAGAAGGGCAACATTGAAAACAAGATGCCGCCGTGAACAGCCACAAGAACGTAAGCCACATTATTAGCAAAAGTACGTTTTAAATCTAGCTTTTCCACAGCTCATAGCCACCCCCCTTTAAAAAAAAAAACAAAAAAACCCAAACACACAAAACAAAACACGCATTTTTCCCAGCCTTGAAAGTTAAACCATGTGCCTGCAAGCTCTGGGGCTGCACCGGGGCTCAGGGCCGCAGCACCATGGATGGAAACGCCAGCGCTGGGGCTCGGCCCTTGCTGGGGCAGGTACGCGGCCACCGCGGGCAGCCCGGGCCCGGCTGGGGCCCTTCCCAAGCAGGCGGCGAGGCGCGGCTCCCCCGCCGCTACCGGAGCCGTTTAACGGAAGCACGGCCACAGCCCGCTTCTTTCCGCCACACATAAGCGCAGCCGCGCTTAAGAGACTTAT
>JAVJGI010000001.1:1302292-1332479 GCA_035590275.1 Ibycter americanus
GGGGGAATAAGGAGAAAAAACTCAAAGCAGTTATTTCACAACTTGAAAGTAATCTTAGTATAAGGATTTTTTTAGTTTAGTTTTGTTGTTGTTATTTAAAGGTAATTCTGAAAATCTGGCAATCTTCAGTTCCTTTTCCTTCCTTTTGCCAAGAGAAGTTATCTACCTGCCACTGCTGACTGTGCAAGGCATTTACCCACTGCTTTCAACCAGGAAAGAAAAATTTGTGGTTGCCCTATTGCAACAGTAGTTTTGCAGAACTTAAAAACCAGTACAGCAGATCTGGCTA
Organism: Ibycter americanus; assembly: GCA_035590275.1. Lineage (NCBI taxonomy): Eukaryota > Metazoa > Chordata > Aves > Falconiformes > Falconidae > Ibycter > Ibycter americanus. The sequence continues at coordinate 1,302,582 of JAVJGI010000001.1, forward strand.
TTCCAATTAATAGTCACTACATAAAGACTCAGCATTTTACTGCAAGTGGAGGTTGTGTAGCTTGTAGGATGGGTAGCTTAGGCCACAGATAACGTAAAGAGACATTGTTTCATAAACGCTTTCCCTAACACTGGAGGCCTTGAAGACTTCCACAGCTGGTTATCAAATATCCTCATCAAAAGTAAAGAGTTTCTAGAATGAAAAAATAATCTCCAGAAAATATTTACATCATTTTAGTTTCTTCTGAAACAGCACAAACAATAGTGCAAAACTACCACCATGTGACTAGGTCACCAGGGAGTAACGCCAAGCTGTATGTAGAATGCAAGCACAAGGATACCTGTGCCATACTCAGCCATTCAATTTTTTCAAAAAACACTTAGCTTCACCCCACTCAGACAAAAATAACAACTAGAAGGATTTTATTAACTAGAAGATTGTTATTTCTAAAGATTCACTAAAACTGAAGTCTATTAGTCATTCTGTTTACCAAATTTCACTTTCTTTTATTGGAAGTGTTAACCCAAATTGCCTACAGGAAAGGGGGCAGAAGCAGCCAGAAAATAACTTGAAGAGGCGTGTTAAAACATGGGACAAATAAACCTCTTCAAAAGGCAGCCGACTACCTCTTGAGGTATAAATTTGCATTGAGGCAGGAATACTTATTCACTAGCACAATAAATAGAAATGATAGCAGCAGCACAGAATGAAATGGGTTTGGTCTGAATTTTAACATCTGACTAAGCCCTTTAAGCCCTATAACCAACATAACACACATAATTTTTCTTTAATACTACTAACATCTCTTTTTGCTACAGCAAAGGTGGTAAAAACATCACCAGCAACAAAAAGACAACATATGCTTACATGCAGTGTAAACAATAAAAGCAGATTTTGGTGTAATTGTCTTTTAAATTGATCTCTAAATTTCTATTCAAGATTCCCCAACTAAATTCCCACAAAAGAAACCATTCTTCAGAATCTACCACTGAGGAAAACAACTGAATTTTTAGAACATTCTTATTTATCACTCTGTAGGAGCGCATACGTATACAGCTTCGAACTATTGTCTACTCGAAGTTGCCTCTTAGTTATGGTTACTGAGGTTTAACTCATCAACCGAAGACCACAGCAAATCTGTTCGGGGTTTTTTTCCATCCCTGCGCTCCTTCCTATTCCTGAAACAGATACTTTACCGTGCATTAAAATTTGATTTTGACAGCATTAGCTCCAAATAAAAAAAAAAAAAATCAACCAAGGAAGCCTGTGGGAACTTTTTCTACGCAGCTTTGTTACAGAGCAGGAGGAGCACCCCCCACAACCAGCAGCACTCTAGGCCTACAGCCACATGCCCATGCGGCCTGTCATCACCCTCAGTCGCGACAGCCTGGCACGACACCCGCCGCACACCGTTTCTCTTGCAGCAAGCATCTGCCCTCTCACGTAGGAAACGCGCTACCTTCAGCGGCTCAAGCCTCACTGGGATGGCTGCACCGTTGCCGAAAAGTTTGCAAAGAATCAGGCACAAAGAGATCCTGTATCCAAACCTCTCTCCAAAGGGAAGCAACGCGCACTGCCCAGGCCGCGGCGGGCGGGTGCCCGGGCTCGCTGGCGGCGGGAAGCTCAGCTAGAGACGAGTCGAGCCCCGGCGCTGAAGGCCGGCTCCGGGGAGGCTACGTGCAGCGGCACAGGCGGCCTCTCGCCATGTAACGCTGCCCTCCCTCCGGCGCACCACGCGAACAGGGACCGCGGGGGGGCCGCAGGCAGCCGCGGGGGGGGCCTAGAGTGCACCTGGGGTGGGCCAGGCAGCCCTGGGGGGCTCAGAGCGCAACCTGGGGGTCCCAGGCAGCCCTGGGGGGGTCCTAAAGTACAACCTGGGGGTCCCACGCAGTCCCCAGGGGAACCCAAAGCACAACCTGGGGGTGCCTGAAGGGTCCTAGAGTGCAATCTGGGGGTCCTGGCAGCCCCACGGGGTCCCAGGGTACAATCCGGGGGGGCCCAGAGTACAACCGAGGGGTCCCAGGGTACAACCTGGGGGTCCGGGGAAGTCCCGGGGGGTCCTAGAGTGCAACCTGAGTGTTCCAGGGAGCCCGGGGGGGTCCCAAAGCACAACCCGGGGGACCCAGGCAGGTCCAGGGGCACTTGGGGGGTTCCAGAGTAGAACCCGGGGGTCTCAGGCAGCCCCAGGGGGCTCCAGAGTAAAACCCAGGGGGGGCTGGGGGGGCCCAGAGTACAACCGGGGGGGGCCTGGGCAGCCCCAGGGGCCACAGGGGGGTCCCGGGGGGGGCAGAGGCAGCACCAGGGGATACCAGCAGCAGCCTTGGAGGTCCTGGGGACAGCCCCGGGGGGTCCCAAGGGGGCAGTTCGCCCCCCCCAGCTGGCCCGCTCTGTCCCCACCGCCGGGGGGGCTTTCACCTGTGTCCAGACATGAGACACCCACAGCCTCAGGGCTTCTTTAATGGCGTGAGGGCGACAGCGGGGGGGGCCCTGCTGCCAGCTGGGTGTGGCGAGGGGGTCCCCAGTATCACTTCTGGGGCAGCATCCCCCCCGGCGTCCTTCTCCCTGGGTGCCATCTCGGTGTCTGGGGCGATGGCGGCGTTGGTGAGGACCAGGGAGCTCTGCTGGGCCGCGGCCGGGGGGTCCCCCTCCTCCGCCGGGTGGTGGAAAGCCACGAGGAGCTGGTAAAGGGCCGAGCCCACCGCGGCCCCCAGCAGCGGTGCCACCACCGGCACCCACCACCACCCATTGCCCCTGCTGGGGGACAGGGCACGGTGGGGCAGGGGGTGACGCCTAGCACCCCCCCACCTTGCCCCCATCCTTCTACTCACCTGAAGACCTCGGTGCCCCAACCCCCCACGTAGGTGAAGAGCCGGGGCCCAAAATCCCGCGCGGGGTTCATGGGGCAGCCGCAGTTGGAGCCCATGGAGACCTCGATGGAGAACACCAGCAGGGCCACGGCCACCGGCTCCAGGCCCTTGGGGACACCCTTGTTGCGGGTGTCCAGGATGGCCAGGATGCCCACCAGCAGCAGCGCCGTGCCTATCACCTGTGGGGCCAGCACCGCAGCTCAGCACCCCGGGCATCGGCACCGTCGGAGGGGTCTGGGGGGAGCCCGCAGCGGCACCCACCTGGTCCAAGAAGCCGTTGGAGAGGGAGAGGTAGTCGGCGGGGTAGGTGGCGAAGATGGAGGCGGTCTCCCGGGGACCGGTGGTGGTGAGGGTCCCGTTGCTGTAGTGCCAGATGGCATCTGCGGCACAGAGCAGAGCCTGTCGGCGAGCCCCGCCACCCCGGCACGGCCGCGGTCTTCCCCCACCGGGCACTCCCCACCCCCCCCGTACCGTAGTAGAGGGCGTAGACGGCTCCGGCGGCGATGAAGGCTCCCAAGGTCTGCACGACCACAAAGACGGGAAACTTCCACCAGGGAAACTGCCCCAGCAGGCACATGGCGAAGGAGAACGCCGGGTTCAGGTGGGCCCCTGCAACGGAGCGGGGAGAGGGGCTGGGAGCGGGGGGTCCTGGGGGATCTGGGGGCCGGTGGGAGCTGGGACCCCTCCCCAGCCTCACCGGAGACTCCTCCTGCCGTGTAGACAGCCACCATGACGGCCAGGGCGCCCGCCAGGTAGGAGGTGAGGATGTTCCCCTTCGTCCCGGAGCTGGTGACCATCTGTGCCGAGCCCCCCAGGGTGATCAGCTGGAAAAGAGGGACACGGCTCCACCACAGCCCTCCCGGCCCTCGCCGAGCCCCCCCCGCCCTGCTCCCCAAGGCCACTGCCCTGCAGCACCACAGCCGCTGGCAGGATTAGTGCCGATCCCAGGCGGCACAAGGGCAGCGAGGCTGCTCCGGTGCCTCTGCCCGTGCTGCCTCCGTGCTTGTGCTCCCCTGTCCCCTGGGCTCCGCATGGGGACAGGCAGGGAGGCGGTTACCGGTGCGGCTTGCGCTTTTGACAGCAAGGTGAACTAATTATCAGTAATTAAGTAGTTTTCTTCCCTGGGGAGATGGCAGGGAAGGAGTGCCACCAGTGCGGCCACGGTGTCACCGTTCGCCATTGTGGGGTGCAGCCCAGGTGCCAAGTGCAGCTCCGGAGCCCCAACCTTTGCCTGTTGCGCAGCGGGAGGTGTCAAGGCACGCAGCGCCCGCGCCGCAAGAACAGGGTCCAAGCGGGAGGCCGAGTCGCTCAGCAAGCGCGGCACAGCCCCAAAGCCCCCCACTCCCAGTGAGGGACGGGCAGGGGAACCCAGGGACCCCCGGCACCTGCCACCACCCCGCGGGCAGCCCCGGCCCACCATGTGCCCCGCTCACCATGAGCACAAAGACGGCCAGCAGCTCAGCCAGGCACTCGCGCGTCAGTTGGTTCCGCACGCGGAGCAGAGCCTGGACCCTCTTCAAGAAGGAAGCAGAGCCCATGGGGCCGGCCAGGAACAGGCAGTGGGGACAGCGGTGGCAGTGTCTCCGTCCCGGTGAGATTTTATGAGCCCCGGGGTTGGGGGGGAGATAACACGCAGACTTTAAACTAATCAGGGCCACACCGTAGGGAGACGCCTGGCAGGGACCAGAGTCCCGCACGGGGCCAGGGACAGTGGCACCCTGTGGCAACGGTGTCCCCCTGTAGCACCAAACCTGGTGGGAGCCCCCGAGGACCCCCGAGCGGCCGTGGGGAACCGAGCCCTTGCTCAGGTGAGCTGGCACAGGCGTTTTTACCCCCCCGGGAGCTCCGCTTCTTCCCTGCCAGATCCCTGCCCAAGCCACAACCACAGGCAGCGCCAATGAAGAGGCCTTGGAAAGGCTGCCAGCACCAGCCCTCGAGAGCGGCGCAGGGGAGGCGTCAGCACGGTGCTGGGCTGGCAGGGAAACGGGGGAGAGAGGTGGGCAGGGAGCGGCGCGGGCACGGGGCCAGGGCAGAGGAGCCCAGCGGCCACCTGCACCCATGGGGCAGCCCCCAGGAGCCCCCCCGGCAGCCAAGTGGGTTCCTGCCTCCACATCAGGGAGGTTCCAGCCTGAAGGAGCTTGGCAAGTCGTCATTAGCATAAATAGACTTTATTGCTCTGTACACACGCGCGCACACACACACACATTCTGCCCCCACAGCTCTGCAGCACCCTTGAAGGCGGGCAGGCACCAGGTCCTAGCAGGATCTGACCCATCTGCAACAAAACAGGCAGTGAGAAGAGGCTGCTGCCCACCGCCCACCCTCGATGGAGCTGGCAGCCCTGGCCCCCAGGCTGGTGTCCATCCCCACGGCCCTGGGAAGCCCCAGGGTCCCCCCACCCTGCACCCATCACACATACAGGGTGCTCAGCCGGGGCCGGGGCACAGCTACCAGCTCGAGAACCAGCGTCGGAAGAAGTTGCCCAGCACAGACGAGGGGTCGCTCAGTTTGGGAGCGGAGAGCTCATCCTGCTGCGGCCACGTGCCCGCGAACTGTGCCAGCTCCCCTGGGAGAGCAGGGAGAGCCCGCTCAGGGGGGACCCGGCCTGCTCCCCTCACCCTCCTCAGCACCCCACTCACGGTCATCCATGTTGACCACCTCCTCCCGGTAGTCCTTGCTCTGCCCATCCTCCTTGGTGGTGGTGATGAAGGCTTGATCCCCCCTCCGGCGAGTCACCGTCGTCTCCCGGCGGCCCTGGCTGTCCTGCACAGTCCGGCGCTCCTCCACCGCCTGCGAGGAGCACCGAGCCCTGAGAGAGACGCCACCACCCCGGCGCTCTGCTCCTTGCGCCGGCAGCGGTGTCCCCAGGTCACCCGCGGCCCGTTGACGCCCCCTCAGAGGACACTCACCCCATCAGGGAGAGTCACTTTGGTGACGGAGACGCTCTGGAAATAAGAGCGCGACTTGGGCTCGTCGGGTCTCAAGATGGTCCCCAATCCCGCGGAGGAGACGTGGGAATCCAAGTCTGCGGGGGAAGACGCGAGAGGGTGACAGCAGCGCGGGGACGTGCCCCAAGAGCTGCGGCAGCACGGGCAGGGAGAGCAGGGATGACAGAGACCCCGTGGCCGCGCTCCCGGCACTCACCCTGGTCTTCCTTGGGGCCAGGAGAAGCTGGGGGAGCATCTGCCAGCTGCAAGGCAAAGCCACACGCCGGTGACGGGGCCACAAAGCACGACACCACAACGGCAGGCTCCGACGGCTGCCACAGCCGAGCCCGCGCGGGGCAGAGCCCTCACCCACCCCCAGGAAGGGGCTCCAGGGCCGGGGAGGGTCCCTGGAGCGCTCGGGGCCTCCCGGAGACGTGCTGGGAGCGGGGCTGGCCGGCTGCTTCAGCATGGAGTCCCGCAGCGTCCCGCCGGCGCCGGGCAGGGGGGGCTCTGGGGGGGGAAAGGGGGTTCAGGTCAGGTCGGGCTGCCTGAGGGGCTCCGCACCGGCCCCCAGCGCCCCCGGGGGGGCAGCCCCTCCCCATCCCCCCCGAGGGGCGGCGGGGCGGGGGGCTGGGGGCTGGGGGTGTGGGGGGCACCCCGGGCACAGGGTGGCCAGAAGCCACGGCCACAAGGTGTGTGTGGCATTGGCGTGCAGCGCCTGTCTGTGCCGCCTGGTGAACACGTATGCGCTTGTCAACAGCGGCACGGAGGTGTTCGGAGAAGGGTGCGCTTCGGGGCCTACTATAGCAAACATGGAAGAATTTGTAAAAAGCCTTGCTTCACAGAAATCATAAAGTATAGAGCAGGTAATACCTTAGTCCTGCTTCTGCCGTTCAAGCTTTTCGTTATAAACCATTAGCAATAGTTTTAAAGCCATTTGACACGTTGCCATAGTAGTGTGGCGGTTGTCAGGTCCGCCGGCCTGCCTGCTGTCAGCGTGATGCACTGATTCGTGTTCAGGGCTGATTACGCTCAAGCAGTCGCTGATCATCAACCGGCTATTATTTCTGAACAACGAGAAAAAACGTGGCTTCTGCTCCTACCAGAAGAAGTGAATATAGGATACGCTTTTTTTTTTTTTTTCCCCCTCTCTCAGCTCACTTTTCCAGCTCACTCTCGTTACTCCTTTTCAATATATGATGGGCCAAACTCAATTACGCTTCACCAGCAATGTCGCTCATCTTGTATTTATAGTATGTGGAGATTCTTGGACCTCATGTGTGACAAGCTGAAGCTTGTAGACATGCATAAATTGTAAGTGTATCCAAGCTGGTTTAAAAAGCCTGAAGCAATATTTTTATTATAACAAAACGATCCACAGGCTTTGGAATTAAATAGTTGTCACAAAAGAAACATGTTGTCCTTTATTACAGAAATCCCAAAATAATAAAATACAGTATTGGATTTGACTGTAGTAATAGCATGGCATTGGTTTCAGCCGGTTCCCAAAAGCAAAACTACAAGTAGTCTAGAGAAACCTTTACTCAGGTAAATACTGTTAGCTGATTTATTTCTGATGTTACTGTTCTTACTTATGTCACATATTTCTATGTAAAACTGTTAGGGAAGGGAAAAGGGCCAAAATACAGATCCAAATTGATGTTAGTGGAAGGAAACCAGAGGAAAATATTTTCAGAAAAGTAATTTAGTAATAAGTGAAGAGGAAAATATAATCAAACATGTTCCTAAAATTGATTCATTAATGATATTTTTCAAATATTGTTTTCTTTTAGCCAGATAAAATGGACCATTATGAAAGAAAAACACTTTGATAAGGGTGCAATTCAAAAAAAGTATTGACTGTGATAGTCGCATCTGCAGACTGAGCCTGCACAGCTGTGGAGAGAATATTTTGTACAACTTGAAACAGCATAACGTTATGCTTTGAGGCCCATGTAGACACTCGGTTTGATTTCTGTGGTATGCTTTCTAACTGGCTTTCAAATGTGAATGACTTCCTGCGAGAAATAAATGCAATAATGAATCCATGCTTTACTGTATACAGTGTTATTTAATATCATATTTTTTCATGCTAACAGGAAAAAAACTCACAAATCAAACACTGCTCTCAGATACAGTTTGTAAAATCAACAGCAAGATCGATAAAACTCTGGTTTTACATGCTGAAAGCTGAGAATTTGAGCAGTATCCGTGCAAGTCAACTCTGCAAGTCAGTTGTGCTACATCCATCCAGGCTCTTGATTTGCCTTCTGTCTCTGATATAAAGTATTTTAAAAATTCATCTTTGAATTTAAAACTTGCTTGTATTTTTATAAAAATTAGCTGTTGTTTTATATAATTTCTTCCTACATCAACAGTGAAAATGCACCTTAATCCATTTGTTCCCCAATGCTTACATCTTCAAGGCTGTAGCTAAGATAAATGGTGATACTGGTAGACTTTTGTCTCTGCAGCTAAAAAGTAAATCAGTGTTTCCACAAGCAGAATTTGTCTTCAAATGCATAATATTGAAAAAATATTCTGGAGAAAGACTTTTGTGGACAAGGGATTATTGAGAGCATCTACAACAGACAACATACTGTGACTGAATGGCACTGAGTAATTAATGAAAAACACAGGAGGAAATTCACCTCTTTCACTGAGAGTGTCTGTTCCTACAGTGGCTGAATTCTGACCTCAATTATATCTGTGTGACCTTATCTAGCACCATCTGTTCAAAAATGCATGCCTATCTCCTTTTTGCTGTCTCAAATTTTCCGTAAGTGTGCTTCGAAATCTAATGAAGTATTGTAGTTATAGCTGTAATCTGTTTACAATTTAATCTTGATTTTACTTACACTTTCTAACAGTAGCATACACAAACACATGAAAAGCAAATCTGAGAATAATTTTCCTAATAAAAATAATCTACTGTTTGATTAGCATTTGCTATGGAAACTTAAGTGTGAAATTTTTTTCACAATAGGATTTTGAATCCATCATGCTTCTAATTAAAATTTATTTTTAAATAGCCCTGTGTTGTGGTTGTCTGTTTTGGGTAAATTTGTGGAAGCACTGTACTCTGAGTCTTAAAATTTTTTCCCCCCCTCTTTTGATCCCTTTCATGACTCCTTACAACACATGTGTTCTCTCATTCACTAAAAAACACTGGAAAGGATGAAAAGATTTATTCATGGTGAATGTCTCCATCATCTACCTCTTAAATCTCCTAGGAAAGACCCTTATGCCCTCTCTCATGCTTGAGAAGAGCTATGTATAAGCATTTTCAAAGCTTAGTTATCCTCACCTGAATCCTCCATAAAACTCAGCGTCAGTGTGAGGTCTGTCAAAATGTGTAACGTTTAAATAACATGATTATCCAGGCCTCTGCTTCCCATACCATTTTCATGTCTTCCCCGGTAATCTTTTTCAGTGTGTTATGTGTTCTCCTTTACTCGTACTGTAAGGTCTTTTGGGTATGGGCTGTCATTTCATTTTAAGTTCGTGCAGCATATAGCACCAGTGTGTTCTAGCTTAGCACTCTTTGATCCTTGACAATATGTTAATGAGCATTAATATCTCTCTATAATGAGAGAAAGTACAGATGCTAATTATAATAACCAAGCAGCCATCAATAATAACTACACAATAATAGTCATGTTTCCATTGCTAAATTTGCTTTTGTTACCACTTTTTTTTGTATCAGATTAAGTTACAATAGCTTACTTTCTCACTTTGTAACCTCAAAATAAGTATTACATGTCACAGATAATACGTTCTTACAGTATTATTTTGGCCTGTTGTAGCATTCTGTCTCAAAACAAGTTCTGTGTGATATATTTCCTATTTGTAATTGCTATACTGGTCCATTGCAGCAATAAAGTTGTCATATGGAACATGTAATGGACCACTTTACATTGTTGGAGCTACTTTTTTTTATTACAACTCCTTGTAACTTTATGATGTCTTCATAAATGTGATCCATGGCAATAATAAAGTTGTTGGACAAGTGCAGCAAGTTACTGTTTGCTTCCCCCAAGTCTGAAAGTTATCTTGACATTGTTAAATGAGCATACTTAAAGCTTTCAATGTTGAAAGGAAGGTAAGCAGAAACTTGTCTTATACAAATATTATTTTAGAAATATGGCAACTTACAATGTTTACATCTGTTTCATGTGGCTTGAGTATGCCTACCAGAATTTTCAAACAGGATCCTCATCAAGTTAAGATTATCTAAGACTAGAGGGCATACCAACACATGCATCACTGTGATGTTTTCATGGTTAGAACACCGCAAAGCAAGAAATTTCTTTGGGAGGCATTTTACAACGTGTAAGCCCGAACTTTGAAAAGAACATCATGTGATGGTTGTGCATAATGCTCTGCCCAAGTTGTTTTCTCTAGTATTTGTTAGGACACACTAATGCAATGCCGTTCTGTGTTTGTCCATGTATGGTTAGTTTGTACAAACCAAGCCCCTTGTTTTACACTGCCTTCTGTGTCTTGTGCTGAAGTTCATCCACATAAAGCTTGCTGAGGTATCACAGCCCCATAGTGTTCAGTGCAAAGATGGTTGAAAAACTTTGAAGACAGATTTTAAGAATGGGGCTGAGAAGTGGTAAAGAGCTAGTTCCTACTCCGTGATGTCTGAACTGGATGTATCCACAGCTCTGCAGCGTTTCTAAGCCACTGTTGAAGTGCACAAATCAGGTCAAAGTTGTTTTGAGAATCTGTTTCAGCGGTGTACCAACCATTCAATTACTGTCTTTTGCAAGTTCTGCTGGACTTTGATACTAACCACAAGGGTCATTAAATGGGAAATACATATTTTTAAGCTTCAGACTGTCAAACTAGAGTCTCAAACAAAAACCGTCTTGATAGTATTTTACCAACTGTATTGTAAGATGAAAAGGCTGAGATGCAAAGCACAGAAATACAAGGTTATGAGCTACCACTACATTTTTGAGTTCATTTTTGTGCCAGAAATTGACCTTCTGTACGGATTAAATCATAGGATATGATGCCTAGAGGCAAGGGGGCAAGCCAACGGTTAAGCAGCATGTGTGAGGTTTTAGTAACCATTGCAAGGTTTTAGTCTGATTATGTGAGTATACTAATCCCAACCTTTCCTGGTCACACAACTGCAACACCACAGAATGCAAAGGAGACTGTAGATTGAAACAACAGCTGAATTTTGCTTCAGGTTTTGTGTTTTTTCCATTCTATGTAAGTGTTTCTCAAATTCTAGAAGTTTTTACTTGAGAGAAGGGAGTTGTTTCATGCATTTGCTGTTATCGTTGATATTCCCTCTTGGAATAATGTTATGAGTTAGACTCCTCACATACCCTAGGTAAATGTCAATAAAATATATCTCTCCCTATGTTTTCTTCTCTCCAGGGTTGTGATTTTACAATTGCTTTTTAGAGTTAGACTTTAAAGTCACGTTGAAAGGGGAGGCTACATTGCTCTTGTAGCATAAATACAGATTCAGATTGTGAATAATAATATGTATTTGAAATGTCAATAATATATAATAAATGTCAATAAAAAATAACAGTCAAACAGACCTTTCAGACCCTTACTGCTGTGGATGGCCCCGCTGGCTTCACTGGGGAAGTATTTGGTAAATTACTATTCCCTCATCAGCGGAACTAGTTCACCTGAGGCACATAGGGCAATCGCCTGGAGCTCATGCCATGCAGGGACAGGACTAGCTAACTTAGGTGGTCATTTGAGAAAAAAAGGACATGTATCTAACCTTCCAACCCGGGGCTCCCTTAGTCTGTAACAACGCATGTAATGGTGCGTGAGGCAGCAGTTACTGAGTTCATTTATGATAGTTTGTGGTCATCTTTACATTCCCTTGACTTTCATAAAAAGACATTCATATACACCTTTTCAGAAAAAACATTTTCTAAAATATTAAACAAAAACATCACTAAGCTAAAATTGTTAAAATTGGTCAAGTGCAGTGTCTTTATTATCTGTTCATTTTCCCAAAAGCCTTCTAGATCCTCTTTATGTAGAAGCAAATCTAGTTTTGCTCCAAAATGTGAAATTTTGCAACCTTATCAATCACTGTAGCAATAACATCACTTAGGCTTTACATAAAGGAGCTGTAAGACTCGATGAAAGGTTGAATAATGTCATGGTGTTACTGTACGTGGTAACTGTGGTGTTACTGTTCAGACAGCCATCCAAACAGGTCTTAATTTTGAGCTGATCTGGTAGAAGATGCCTTTATTGCAACTCAATGGAAATGATCAAGCTTCTAAATAGAAATAATGCTTTTTGGATTTGTGTGTAAGCAGAATCTGCCAGAATTTTCACTTAAAATACATATACGTGTAACCACTACACATTTCTTATTAAGCAAAACTATGTTAATAGCTTTTCCCCTATTTATCCAAACATATTTGTTGTATTATATATTCTACCATGTGTTCTTTGTATTTATATATATGAAGGACAGCTGTGTAGACTGGGAGATATCTGTTGAGCTATAGTACAGATAAGCATATAGTACCTGGCTGTAGCTTACTATATTTCGGCTGGAGATTCAAATTCATAATCACAAGCAATACAAATATAGGGGTGTCTCTGCTACTGGAATTAGTCTGTTAGCTTGTTTTTGTGAAATCGGTTTTAAGACTAATAGGTGGTGTATTGCTGCTTGGATTAACCCTTGTACTGACAATTCAGTCACCAGAAAACACCCAGGATTTGCATGCTTATGTTGCTTTACATAATAGGAATACTTTATCATGTCTAACTCCCCTGTAAGCAGAATTACCAGAGATGTAGTGCGAAAAAACATAGTTTGTATTTACAAATTTATATTTGGAGGCAGTACCATATGACATTTCAAATACATGATAGTCTGCGATAGAGCCATGGACCTGGCCTAGATCCTCAAAACTGTTTCAAGCTCCTGACTCATTCTTAGGTTCCCAAACTACCAACTATGTGAAACTGCAGACAAAATAGGAGATAGGAATCCAAAACCCTTAGCAAGTGTGGCCTGGCCTATGCCTAGTTTCTGAACAACTGGCTTTAATCTGACTTAAATCTCACAATGTTTCTTTGAAATATAACCCCCTGAACGGACAGTAGTGAAATAATTGACGTGGCCCTTAGGGACGTAGTTTAGTGGTGGACTTGGTAGGGTTAGGTTAATGGTTGGACTTGATGATCTTAAGGGTCTTTTCCAACCTAAATGATTCTGTGATTCTATGACACTGAACTGAACAGCCTGGACTTAAGTATAGAGCTATCTGGGCACACTGGCTCTAGATCTGCATCTACTACTTTTCAGAGATGTACAAAACGACCTGCAGCCCATGCCTCTTTCATGTCAGTAAGACTCACACGTAAGTATGTTCAGAGGACTCTGTCTCCTGGTATCCAGCAGTACCTGCACATCTGCAGAGCATCTCTAGGGAAGACAAATGAAAACTTGAGATATAGTGCAGCTGTGAGAGTCACTAAGGAAGAGCAGCACACATTAGAGAAGACAAAGAGAATGAACAGGGCTATATAGAATGGGATGTGGATGACTGAAGTACCTCCACCCTGCTTCTTAAGAACCTAGTATTCTTCTTTTCTACTACCAAAGTAATCTTAAATTGACTCATTTGAAATATTTCTTTTCTTTTCTATTGTGCATATCTTTCTTTTCTGTGTCTGTTTCAAACAATATGATCTCAGTGCAAAAGATGTTTCTAACGATCTATTGTACACCATTAAAGAAGTGCATGCCTTGCTACTGAAATAATAATTATAATGATAAAAGGGCATAACTAACTGGTAAAGCATAGTTTCTTCAGGAAACCCCCCACATGACAACTAAAACATTTTTGAAAATGTACCCATTTCATGTATTTTCATCAAAACACAAATTACTGGGAATGTGGCAGCAGGGAGGAGGAGCAGGGAGTCCTGAGGAGATGCCCTTTCCCTGTGTTATAACAAATTGAACAAAATGTGGCTGATTTTTCCATATAATTTGTTTTCTTAATTTCTTTCTCAAATTGTAAGAATTTCCCATAAACAGTGAATTTGGAGTTTGACAACCCATTAAGTGACACCTTATTTAATGAAATTGTGTCCAAAAGGCCTATCCCAGCAAATATTATTTAAGATGAAACTACTTACAGACTTTAAGAGAAAATAAATCTTATTATTTGTTTAGAAATCTTTTCTAACATTTGTGAATTTCAGTAATCCTTCAATTGGAAATATAATCAAAAGCTATTTCAATCAGTAAAGAAGATTCTGGGAACAAAGGTGGTGGCTGTCATCTGAGCTATGACTAAAGAAGTGCCATCACCTTTCTCTAACTCCATTTCTAAAATTGTGTTTTATGCTTTTTTCATTGTTCTTATGAGATGATCAAACATGCATTCTAATAGTGTGCATTTTCCTATCAGATGTCCCAATTGTGTTTACTATACACAAAAAAATTGTACAGAATCAGGGACTGTGTTATTTTCTAATACCAAAAATATCATCCAGTGCTTTGTTAAAAATAGCTCCGTCAATGCACAGTAGTGATGGGCTCTTTCAGATGCTTGCTTTGGCAAAGAATTCACCTCTTTTAAACAATGGCTGGTGTCAATTCAGTTTATGATGTTTATCACCTCAGCAGTTTCAGTTTTATTTCTTATAATCTATGTATTCAAAGTTAAACTGTTACTATTTTTATCATTTTATTAATTTCCCCATAGCGATCTGTGTACCACTATACTGTCGTGTGGTCTTTGACTCGTCTGTTTCTACAGAAGTAGGTAAAAGTACAAAGAGAAAAGTCTGTTCAGCAATTTGATATATAATCTGGACTATTAATCAGGTCTTAAATAGATCAGATAGCATGTAATGAGTAAGTCTGTAGTTTTAAAAGTTTGGTATGTTTTTTTCTGCAATGTATTTTTTCTTCATGGAAAGATATTCCAACAACAGTGTTGTCTTTAGTATTTTCTCTTAGAACTATACAAGCATTAGTTATAAGTAATGCCTCTGCTTGTGTTTAAAGAACTTACATTCATTAACTTTGCACATATTTGGCTTTGAAGTAGCAAATACAGATTCCTGCTAGTCTACAGACAGTATGAAATTACGATTCCATCTACAGTCTGTAAGAACTAGCAGATGAAAAAGCATGTTATTTCAGTATCTTACTCATAAAAACAGGTTTCAGTCAAGGAGAAAAACAGATTACAAATCAATCCATGTAATAAACGTAATACCCAGAAGCTGAAAAATATATCTAAAAGGTATAATAAAATTCTCTTGAAAACCAGATGGGATGTGGAACTTCCCCTCCATTCAACACTGTAAGATCTGTGTGGACTTTCAAGCAGCTTTTTTCATTGTTTAACTTGTGAAACGTAAGCAGCATCTGGTTCCATACACTGTATGTAACTGCATTCTGATTATTTTATTCTAACAAGAATGAACCCAGCTGAGGAAGTATGCCACTGAAAATGACCCTTGATCAGCAAATTACTTGGTAATTAGGTACACAGCTGGATCAGCTGCATTTGGCTCTATTGTCCACTGCTGTTCTAGAGGGCAATAAAGATTATAAATATATACATGCATGCAAGCAAACAGACTTTGAAGCCAAAAAAATATAAATTATAGGTTACTACTTAATTGTACCCTAATGCCTGTACGTATCCACTTAAAATGAAGGGCATTATTGCAAGGAACTTCTTCCATTTCCAGCTGCTAGTAAAGCATACTTTGCTTTTTACTACTCCAGTAATGTGACATCCTAATTACAAACTCAGCTACACTAGAAAAAAATTCTAGACTGACAAATATGCCATGGATAATTTACACTTGTTTCATGTTTATTGGGAATTGTATTTTTGTATAGATGTATCCTTCTATATAGACACACTCACAAAATATGCCAACAGCTATAGCATTAAATTAGCGTCTCTCTCTGTAATGATCCAGAGTTTTCCAAAGAGGCGATCCCTGTCATGTATTTCATTTTGTCACCTTTTGCGTGGGAACTGGATGTTTCCTGCTGGAAAAAATAATGCCAGACTGCTCCTTAAACTTCTCAGGTAATGACCTTGCCTGCTTGGTGGAGAGTAGTGGTGAGGAAGGCGTCATCTGAAACAACTCTGTTGACAGTCAGGGTGATTGAGTACATTCAAAAGTTTTCAGTACAGCACTGCCTTATGCATTCATAATCTCGGATCAGCACATTTTCATCTTGTCTACTGTTGTCTGGCATTGCTGTGTCCCATGTAAGTCCTTAAACTGCCTTGAGCATGACATAAAAGCTCATATGGTGGTTGTCAAGATATCACTTGCAGTTTGTCAGTCCAGGAGCTCTGCCACAGATCTTTTATCCCTGCACACTATCTTAGAAATCAGAAATCTTCTGGTGGGCCAGCTTGTTGGTAGCAGAGTCCAAGTAGACCAGCACAGTCTGATGGGTGGTACATTTTTATCTAAGCGGAATTTGGACTGCCTTATCACTCCGAACAAGTCAGATTTAATGTCACCTAGGCATAGATGGTTTGATGATAAGCATGACAGACTGCTCCACATGATGTTTCTGTACTTCCTTGACACTGATGGCAGCATACATGTATTTTACAAGGTAAAACTTACGTCCATCGAAGTGGATATATTGCAAATACATTCGTCATTATCGATACGTGCATTGTGATTAGACAATACAATGTACACATGCACAAACACACACACAGGCACAAGGTTTAACATGGTTGGTGAACACCATGCTTACACATGACATAACTATCACAAGGGAGCCATAGATCTGAAGTTTTAAGGATACGTCTATCATAAAAATACTGCTGTGTAGTCCATTTTATTTTAGTTGAATTTCCGAATTTATTCACTAGGTGGCAATGTAGTATGTAATTTGTAGCAAATTTACAGCAGAGCTGTACTGATCAGAAATAACTGCACTAGATAAATGTTTTACACTGAATTGCAATAAAGAAACGTTAAGTAATTCATAGTCCTTTTTTTTATTATGTTATGCTTATAAGGATTCGTACTTTATCTACACCTTAATTAGAAAATACGTGAGGTTGCAGTATATTTCAAAGCCCACAAGAGTCACATGAGGTATGCAGAGGTAGCTCAGAACAGCCAGTGGATCCCATCACCTCTAGTACTTAAGTCTGAAGTGTTGGGCGGGGATGGAGTATGGTGCAAAAAGGAGCACATGCAGCTCAGTCACCTCACTGGGAAGATTCAATTTCAGTCAGTGAGAGAAGCCTGATTACAGCCAGGAATTAGAAATATTTTATTAGAATGAGTTTCTGAAGTATATCTGCTCTCGTCATACCAGAGCTCTAAGCACTGATGTGAAGCCTGGTTCAGCGCAGAAGTATGTGGATCGCTTTGTCAATGATATTTCGTAACACTGGTGCTTTAGAAGGTGCTCAGAGTCGTCTCAGAAATGTGGGCTGGAGACAGTAGGTGCACCAGCCCAGTGGAGCTGGTTAGAGCTGGCAGCTCTCTCCTGCAGACCTGCGGCAGAACGAGGTCTGCACTGCGGGGCCAGAAGAAGACACTGTGCAGGTGGAGACCACCATCAGGATCAGTTGCAGTTCCCCATTTAAGATTCACTGTGTGCGTGAAATGGATAGGCTGCCAGTATGATTTGATCACTTCAATATTAAATCTTCCTTTTATAGGCACAAAATGTGAAGTGTTAAGATACAGGTACTATATTATATAGAGCCAAGATGTTCTTTTTCTCATTTGCCTCGTGAATTAATGAAATACTTTGTCAGGCAGATTCAATCTTTGCTGTTTTCAGACTGACCTCATGTGAGGCTAACTGTCTGCCCAGTTCTCTGTAGGCAGCCTTTTGCTCTCTCAAATCTCATTATGTGACTTGACTGGTGAATTTGTTGTCTTTTAAGCTGTCCATACTTTTTACTCCAGGGCAATGTGCAATGTTTATATTTAGAAGTTTTTTTCTGCCATGCTGCTTTATAACAATGATGGTTTAGTCTGCCTGACCCAGCACTCCTTTGTCCTGAGCACTTTCTGTCAAACAGTCTCAATTATCCCTCCATTCCTTTGATAGATTGTACCCCTGCTGTAATTGTCAAGTAGACAATAATTATTTGGGACATTTAATTATTTTTGGACTAGGCCTGTTCTATATCTCAGAGTGTCCAATGCTTATGATTTGTGGGTTTTAGGAGACCAGCTAAGAAACAGCTATTAGCTATTACTAAAATGTATGCTGCAATTCAGGAGAATTTGTACTAGATTTTATGTTTCTTTTTGCTGTCTGTATTAAAAGTCAACAAATCCCCAAAACTTCAGGAGTCTTTTGCAACCAGAGGTGGCCCTCACCTTGAGGATAGTGGAGTCCAGCCCCACCAGAACATTATAAACCCTGTCTAAAACTTTTCTTTGTCATTCTGTTTTAATAGGGATATCCAGTGGCAACATAATGCAACAGAAGTTTAAGAACGATATAGGTTGTTTGTTATCAGGGTAAAACTAATGAAACAAGAGTATTTACTTACTAAGTAAGTGGAAAATAGAAAAAAATTGCCAGTCACTTGTAAAAACTCTGCAAAACTTTTACGACTATTTTTGTTACAACTGAACAGCCTTTTTGTGTTGTCTGAGATGCTACAGGCTCTGCAAGAATGGAGATGACCAATGAAGTCCCTAAAGCATAACAGCTTGTTAAAATATGTGATAAATTTCGATCTTTATCTATGTATATGTGATAAAGTGTGAATGCACAGTTTTAGGACACTTCTCAGCCTGCCCAGTAGCCCTGAGTAACGTCTCCATTGAGTTATACGCACACAAGCCCACTAGAGGTTTTTCTGTTGAGATTCCCACCAGCCAACAAGCTTTAAAGCTGCCACTGCTTGCAACAGCTGTGAAATATGTTTTTGTCTTATGAGGTCTTGTTCATATCCCATACTGTCTCCTCCAGCTTCATTCAAGACCAGTGGCACAGGGAAAAACCTGTTCTTACAAAATGCCAGCTTATGGCAAGGCAGTTACTACAACTGCATTTCCATCTAGAACGTTATGTAGTGTGATTTTTGCCTGCTTTTAACAGCTATGTTGATTAGCTAATAGTTTCTATGTATCACCCAGTAAAATAATGCATACAGATGGACGAAACCAAATCCAGAATATCATGGAACTGTTGCTTGTAGCATTTTTGCTCACTTTCTTGTAAAAATTCACTCATATAACCTGCAACTTCCTTTGCAAAGCCAAGTAGAAACCTAGATTATTTACCTGAGTTAAATCTGAATCCTTCAAATGTGTTTTATCTGAATACAACCCTACTTTGATCACAAAATGAGTAATTAGAGTAACTTAATTACACAGGACCCAATTATTAACCCTTTATTTCTGAGTAATTGCCCTGGGTATAAATATTGGTACATTGCACTGAAGAACAGGAAAGGATTTCCTGCTACGGCTTCATCCAAGTTTCTTATTTTAGCAAGGGATTTCTTCCCATAGCTTTTAGATACACACATGATACTGCCAGGATTCTCAGAGTTTTAGAGTAGTGATAACAGAAGTTCTTGATGAAATATGTAACTGGTAATAACAAACAATAACTACCACTTGTTTTTTTATACATTTGGATCCATATTTATTGAGCTGAGCTGTTGTGATGTTCTCCCAGCTTTATGACTGCAGAAGAAGTAGAATGGAAAAAAAAAAGCTGACTTAAGTCAAAGATTCAGAAGATAAAGGCAAGTGACAAAATTAACAGTTCTGAATTTATCGTAACTGGTTCTGTTAGAAGGAAATATATCATGCTAGATCTGACAGCCCAAGGGAGGTGATGATGCTGCAATGCCCTCAGGTCCAACAAGTAGTGAGTCTGAAAATGCCTTCTCAGTATGCATAAGCACACGGAGCACCTGGATATACTGCACACCTGTGTATATGCACAGCCAGCCACTCAGACCACGGACAGAAGCACAGAGCATTCACATGAAAACAGACGGCACCAACAGCTTCATCCTGCTTCCCTCTCTGGCGGAGCAAGGTAGACTTTGTTAGTGGGAATATGTCGCAGCACTACCAAACTGTCAGGCTGCAACAAGACTTTCCCACACAAGATTCCAAAAGTTCATCTACTGTCTGTGCTGATTCTTCTTCCTCCAGAGGCCAGACCACACTGCTCCTCCTCCATCCAGCCTCTCCTCATCCTGGCCCCCTTCTTCTCTCAGTTTCTCCTGGGGCCTCTCCTACATTCCAGAGCTCCTCTTCACCTGCTGCCTCTCTTCACCCAGTGCTCCTTCTCTTCTGGGCTCCTCAGTGCTATTTAGCTACTTAGCAGGAACAAGCGACAGCTGTACGTTATCCACATCAGCCAGCCCACCGCCCCAGAAGCAAGCCCACAACTGTATATTATCAATGTTAATTAACCCTCTACAGGAATATATACATATATATGAGCAGTGTGGATCCTTCCAGCAGTGAGACTCACATGCTCGCTCTGCCCAGTAGCTGCTCCTGGATCCCAGTCCAGTTGGGAGGACCTGGACATAGAAACTCCTGGGGCTGCAGCCCTGCTCCAGTTGACAGAATCACAGAACGGTTGAGGTAGGGGTGGACCTCTGGAGATCAGCTGGTCCAACCCCTTTGCTCAAGCCGAGTCACACAGAGCCAGCAGCCCAGGACAGTATCCAGACTGCTTTTGAATATCCGCAGAGATGGAGATGCCAGAACCTCTGTTCTGGCAAAACTTGTGCCAGATCACCTTCAGAGTGAAGAAGTGTTTTCCTGCTGTTCGGAGGGAACCTCATGTGTTTCATTTTGTGCCCATTGCCTTTTGTCCTGTCACTGAGCACCACTGAAAAGGGCCTGACTTATCTTTACACTCCTCCATTCAGGTATTTATTGATGAGATTCCCCCCGCCAAGCCTTCTCCAGGCTGAACAGCCCCAGCTCTCTCAGCCTTTCCTTGTAGGAGAGATGCTCCAGTCCCTTAATCATCTTTGTGGCCCTTCCCTGGGCTGTCTCCAGGATGCCCATGTCTCTCTTGGACTGGGGAGCCCAGAACTGGACACATTACTCCAGGTGTTACCTCCCCACTGTTGAGTAGAGGGGAAGGATCACCTCCCTCAACCTGCTGGCAACACTCCTCCTCATACTGGATCCCAACCTGCACTGCTACCTGCCTTTGCTGCAAGGGCACATTGCTGGCTGATTTTCAGCTTGCTGCACCAGAACCAAATCTTTTCCTGCAAAGCTGCTTTCCAAAATGTTCTTCCCTGCATCCCATAGTGTGTCCCACACCTCTATAGAGTGACTCTATAGGGTGCGGTGATCCAGAGAGCTGCTCCCAATGACTCGCTTGGATGGGTTTCACACCTTGATGCTGGGGCTGAGGATCTCCTGGGGGAGAACACCCTCAGCCCTTTTTCCTGGTATATTCTGATGAAGAGAAATAAAAAGCATCTGCTCATTTTTAGCTTTGTCAGCAAAGCTTGTTGACTGGTGACTGTAGCTCTGCATATGTGGGAGTTTTTGGTACTGTAAGCACCCCCAAGCTTATTTGCAAAGCATAGCCCTTATAAAATGATAAGATGCATTAGAGGTATTTCATTATTAACCCTATCTCTTCTAATCAAAGTAATTGGTAAAGCTAAAGTTTTTGATTGTTTTATTGGCAAACTTGAAGTGCTATTATGTAGCACATTGGATTTATTTGGGAAATCGTTGAAAAATACCCCAATAATGAAGGTACAGAACTGTAGTGTTTTATAAAATAACATAGAGAGGACTTTCACTCTTCTGAATGCTTTTGAAAATGTGACCCAATATGCTTGCAAGAAATTCTAAGGCAAAGGTCAAAAAGGGCCAAATCTTGAGGCCCTTACTCTGCTTTTATTCAGGCTTGACTCTGATAAAGTTCTTACTCGCTCTCGTGTGGGTTTTGCCTGAACAAGCACTGTGCAAGACTTACAATGCCAGGACTTAGCCCACAAAAATTATTAGCTCAGGTCACAGTCTAGGCTTTTTTATATAATTTATCCATTACTTACTTATGTTATAAAAGTGCAGAGGTGATAAGGAAGTCATCTCTCAGGTCATATAGCAGTTTAAACTGCTGTGTCTCTGATTAAGCATCGTAGACAAAAGGGGATAATAAGATCCAGGGGAAGATGAGAAGAGTAGAAGTAAAAAGCTTGCGCAGCTATTGGAAAGAAGACTTACATTATTTTGCTACAGACTCAATAGGAGCATCTGATCCCCATTTCTTATGAAGTGTAGTTCTGACTGCCCCAAAATTGCTTTAAACATGAAAAAGATGAGACCACTGTGCTTAATAATGCTGTTAACAGTGTCTGAAGATTTTTTCCTTCACTGTACCACACATAAATACTGCTTGGTCTTCATCTGTGCAAAATGTAGAGGTAAACTTTAATTGAGGGCTTTTCTTTGGGGATCATGTGCATTCAGGGGGAACAAAACTCCTATTATCAACCTAGAAATATAACAAGTTTGAGAGCGTTGTCACATAGAGATACTGAAATGTTAATTCATGCTTCTGTGACATCTTGTCTGGATTACTGTAATTCCCTGCTTGCAGGTCTCACTCAGCCCTCCTTTCACAAAACAAGAACTTGTACAATAATGCCACCACTGAGATTTTAAGCATGCACAATAACCGGTCATAATATGTCTCTCTACTGAGATCTCAGTGCTGCCTGCCATTAGGTACTGGATCGATTTGAAGATCCTAGTGATGTGTTTTAAAACACCACATGTATCCAAATGAGTTTTTGGTTCCCTATTGTCCAGGCCCAATTTTACTCAAGTGTAAAAATGTTGGGCTTTCATTTGTTCAGAGCGAGAATTATAAATCACTGTGTCCCATAGTTTCTTCATGCAGCTATGGAATGCACTTTGCCAGAACAGATTTGGAGTGTCAGTCTTGTCATTGACTTGAGGTCAAGACTGTGGTGGGTTGCTTAACTTTTCTTTCTGTCACCAGCATCTCTGTTTGTGCCAGGATATATTTAATAGAACATTCTAAGGCCTCTTTTTTTTTGTTGTTGTGGTTTTTTTGTTTTTTTTTTTTTTTAACTATTTCAGAGTTAAAGCATCCCTGTACTTTACCAGAGGGCTTTTCAAATACCAGAAATAGTGTTGGCATTTCTGTTTTTTTAAGAGTCATAAGAAGATTTTTATACAAGGAAATTTAACAAGATAACAAAAGTGTTTCTAATATGGATGTTGCTCTCTGTCAGAAGGATATACCTACCTTACCTACAATTTTGTATATCACAGATAGAATAGAAAAGACGTCTTCGTTATGCATTTGTGCTCTTCCTTCCATCTATATTTCACAATAGGGTACAGAACAATTTGTTTGTATTGATTGTGTACTTCACACAAATGCCTACAGAATTTGCTGTGCAAGAGTCCTCTTTATCTAAAACAGCTTATAAAATAGTTTTGTTTTGAAAATTATTGCACAGGTTTATTGTCTGCTATAGTTCTGTCTTTTCGCTGTCCCTATACTTCCCTCTTTTGACCATATGCTGCTCATGCTATATATATATTTGCATCTTTAGTACTGAGCCTACATTTTGAAACATAATGTTTCTGCTGCTAAGCATGATTAGTGGAAAACATCATCTGCACATTTAGGCTCCATTAAAAAAGGCGTGATCATAGGAAAAAGAAAAAAAAAGAAAAGGAAAAAAAAAGTCCTATATCCACACTGGCTTCTAGTTACTTAAATCTTATCATAGTATCTTACTTTCCACTGAAATGAATGAATATAGGCAGCTTGACACCTAAATAACCTTATGGATTGTTCCCTAAGTGCTTTATCATTCTGTCATCCTTGTTGACAGTCAGGATACTGTACATTACTTTCCTGTTATTTTCTAGCATTTAACTTTCAATATAGGTATTCTATTACATGCATATGTAATATTCCTTTCAAAACCAGGATGATACATACCCTTTTTCTTTAGCCCACCCTCTATTTTCTTCTTGTCAGTTGCAGTTTTGATGACTGTGACAATATAAAAAATGTTATCCTTCAGCATAGCATATATCATCTACATTAGGTGAAGAAAGACCAGAGTATTAAACTTTTGCACAAGTTCAGTATACTGTTGTTAGCAGACCTGCTAAAGTTTGCAGCTTCCAAGTCTAAAGCGCTTGGTTTCTCAGTTAAGAAAGAAGGCTGTCTTAAAAAGCTAGGCCATACATTATGTCCCCAAAGACTAACAAGCTTATACCTCTGTGGAAGATTTTATGACCAAAAAAATCCTTATCACCATTATAGACGTAAAGGTTTCCTGTGTCATGTCACCTTCGTGGATTCTTGTGCTTTACATCTCTGGTGGTACTAAGCAGGGTTGGATTTCACAAGGTGTTAGGTCTTGCTGTCATTTGGAGACATTTTACTGCTAACAGTCCTGTTGGATCTTAAGCAACTTGGTGAAACTTTCTTTTCCACATGAACTCTAATGTCTTTCTTTACTGATATTCTTATTTGACCCTGAATCTAAGGGAGGATGTATCATCTTCCTTGCTGTGCTTGTTCATTTCTGCACTGCCCATTCAAAGTTTCTCCAGCAGCTGAATTTTCCATTCTGTGTTTGCCTCTGTGTCTGTATTCAAGGCCAAATTCAGATGCGGAGTATGTTACTTAGAACAGTTCAAAAGGTCCCCTTAGATTCTGCCAGATCTATTTATACCATCTCTATCAGTGTATAACATAATCTGTAATTTACATACCAAGGAATTGCAAGAGGATTTCAATTTAAATAACAGAGACTCTTCTTTCATTTACACCTACTCATGAGTCTTATTATGAAAGCTGTAGCGAGTTAGATTGACATTTGATGAACAAAGGGCAATTGTCTTCAACGGAAAAGAACAATAGTGCTCCAGTAGTTTTTTTGAAGCATATTTTCACTTTTATCGCTGTCATTTTCATCTTCCTGGGTTTGGTGAATCCAATGTTTCATCCCGTGAATTGATATTGATCCCTGCCAGTCAGTATTTTACAGCTGTGTGGAGGAGAAAAAAACCCTCTTCTTATTTCTTTTACTCTTGTGGCATTGCCTGAATATATTTCTGTCTGGTTGGTGTGTGGATTTTGAATGGATTTTAGACTGTCTCTAGTTTAGTCCATTCCAGCTTTTTCTCCTGCTAATCTGCTTTGCTTAGTGTAATCCTATGGTCCATACAGAAATACCCGCGGTCAGGGAGGCTCTGGGGGTCCGGGAGTTAAGGTGTGCAGACATCCAGCTATCATGGTGCTGAGCCAGTTTGTCAGAATCATGACCTGGATTTTTACTTTTTATTTCAAAGTTATGCTAAAACCTAGCTAAATTCCTAAGTCTTTGTGTGCTAAATAGCTTTCATACTTCTTTCCCTGTTGGTTAAGACATAAGTACAATGTGAGACAGAATGGCCACGTATTGGGCTGCATTTCCTACGGTTTTTGTCAGCTGGTCCAAGCACATACCCCTTCCGAGAGGCAAAGTGTGAGGCAGTAGGTTTACAGGCTGAGAGGGAGATAAGGTATGGGAGAACTCAGATGATCTTATTTCCCTTTGTCAACAGCTCTGGAAATCAGCAGTAATGCTACATTCTGTCCGTTCTTCACCTCCCAGGCTATGCACATGTGTTTGAAGAATTGTTCAATGGGCCAGGACATCTGGCATTAGGTCCTGTCAATTAGAGGAAAGGATTTCCACTCCTTTCCCTCTGCTTTGTGGACGTCTGTCCTTGGTGTGCGTTGTACTGCATTGCCCCTGTAGATCAGGTGAGTTAGAAAGGTATTAGAGATTACAAATGTTGTCCTCCTCAAATTGGATGCTAACTGGAGCTGTTCTGGTGTTTGACTTGGCAACTTTCAGCTCTGCTCCACTGACTCTGTTAGTGACATGAGAACAGATTTGCATTATGGCTGCTGAGAGTATCAAGGCTTCTTAGTAATGCAGGTAGGCTCTGACTAGCCAAAACATTTCCTTCACATTTGTGGACTTCAGAGTGTCTGGAAAGAAAATAGTTCTCAGTAATATATTTTTTTTCACTAGAATACTTTGTACAGCTTCAAACTGTCAGTTTGTCTCAGAAAAGTTAGTCTTTTTTTTTTTTTTTTTTTGACAACCCTATTTTTGTGTCATATTGATGTTTCATGGCAAAAAGTGGCATCCTGGATTTGAGTGATATACTTTGGCTTCTCTGCTAGCTGTCTGAGTTTGTAGATAGCTGTTTGCAATCTACGTGCCCTCTATGATGCAAAACTGACAATTAAAGGTTCCTATGAAATACTATATGAAAAGCCCTAATCGCAACAGCAAACATCCAAAAAAAGTATGTGTACTTTCCAAACTTAGTACTGGATGTTGAAGCAAAGGAGAAATCTCAAACATCTGTATTTCAGATGTTAAAAACAATTGCATTTCTTCAAGCTCAGGCAAGCCTGTGATAGTACTGAGGTTTATCCCCCCATCTCTTTGCTGTAATTAACATGGTTTCTTAGGTAGATTGAATGGGCTAGAACTGCAGTGGCAATCTTGCTGCAGTAAACAGTGTATCTTCTGAGTTTATTAAATCTGTGATTACATATGCCACAGGAAAGAAGGTGAATGCCTGATTTGTCTTTCAGTCATGTCAGAATAAATTTTTTGTGCAGAAATATGGTTTGAATGGGACTCAGAACACATATTGTCTTTTTAAATCCCTCTCTCTGAGCCCAGATTTGCATCCTGCTGGGTATCTTCTGCAGTACACAGAACAAACTTGCTGTCTGTTAGTTTCGAAGGGAGCTAATAGCACTCATTACCATGCAGGATGAGGCCCTCTGTGTTTAATAATAATAATAAAAAATCTTACCATTAAGGAATGCCTTGGAAAATGAAAGGGATAAACTCATCTCTAGCTAATTTAGTGTTCCTAATGACTGTGTGAAAAAATCTACAGGGATAAAAAGAAAATTAAATAAATGGAGCAGTGCCCCACCACCTTTATAAGGCAGTATCAAATCATCCATAAAATTCTGTGAAAACAAATGTCTAACTAATCCACAAATGAAAGAGCTCAGATTATCTGTTAAAAAAATAATGAATAGACCTGTTCTTATTTGGATGATAAGCATTGAAGATTGTCTCCAATAATTAAGGGTTCGGGGTGGTGCTGTACTCTTGGAACTAAACCTTTTAAGTAACTTCCCAGTTTCCAGACCACTGAACCTTTGAAAAGTTAATTTTTGTTATCTCCAAATACAGGAAGCTTAGCACAACAATGGCAGTTCAAAGCCTCCCAGGTAAAGAGCCTTCAAAGAGTAATTCACAATACAAATTCATAAAAGTCAACAGTTTAGACTACTCAATTGCTTTTAAGATTTTTATCAAATGCATCTCAGCAGTTGAAACTTACCACTGATGCCTCCCAACTGAGTTAAAGTCAGAAAACACTGACAATGTTAGTTTTCTTTTTCAGTGGTTTTTAGGCACTGAGAGATAGCAACTAAACTTTGCCTCGATTTATTTTGTATATTATCTTTACCGATCTGACTGAAAGTAAGTGCACAAGTTAAATACTGTTTTTGGTGCAAAAAAATATTACATTTCATGCTATTGTTGAGGTTTTAAAATACTAACAAGTGAATTGCTCAAATCAGGGAATAGAAGTGTTGACTGCTCTGTATAATTAAATTTTTTTTAAATACAGATAGGGGCTCCCAAGGTTCTTTCTGATGTAATAAAAATACCTATTCTAAGATCAAGATTATTTTAGAAGACATTCAGCAATTTTGGGACATTCTAGGCTTTTGTAAAAAGATGAACAAGCTCCTCATCAATGTGACAATAGTGTGATTTTTCTGTAAATTGTAGTAGACGTTTTCCATTAAATGCTACAGAATTTCAGCCCAGTTTTACTGCTTCACTGTGCATTATCCTGGCAGAACCAGAAATTAAATGCATTACCAGGGAAGTGAAATTAACCACTCTGTGTCTGGGCTCCCTTCTCTATCTGTTCAGCAAGATTTTCAAAACAGAGGTTGGCGAATCAGGACATATTTTAAAATATTTTTTTTCTTATTTTGAAAAGTTAAAAAACCTATGATTTAACTCTGATGTAGTCCCTCATTCTCATGGTAACAATGTGGTTTTCTCTTCCTGTGTTAAGAATTTTGTGCTTTGTTTAAAAGCTTCTGTATCCAAATACTTTTATATGTGTCTGTATCTGTTTATATGCATATGTACATATGACTGAAGAAACTTGTAGCTGTGATCATCTGGAATAAAAAGGTTCTATATTAATTTAAGTCCTTCATTATTATTGTTTCAACAGTCTCTGGTACTGCTGTTTCAAACAGATCCCAATAACTCAATAACTCATACAACAGTATAATCTGTTCCTGTCAGATACTTAGATTTGCTTAAGAACCAGTAGGCCTGTGCCTTAGAATATCAGTATAATAATATATATTAATTATAATAGCAGCAGGGTGTTCATGAAGTGAAAATAAGATGGCTTTTTAAAAATTTCTGATTACGAAAGAGTAAAAATGTCAGTCTTTATCCAAACCTTTGAACCCCTTGGTTATAGAAGACTGCAGTCTGAGAAGAGGCTTCCTCATGAGCTCTTATTTTCTATCTCTCTTTCCATCAGAAAAAGACCCCACCAAAAACCTTTAAAATACTGCTTTTTTAAATATTATTTTGTAACTCCTTCTGGGCAAGTCAGAAATAAAGCAGTATAATTAAAGGACATTTTTTTCCTTTTGCTTTACAATCAATTGTGAGGTTCAGCCTGGGTTCAGACCATCTTCGGTTTGGCCTCGAGGAGACAGAGGATTTTCTGTGTGACTCCATAATCCATAGCAAAAATTCCTAAGCATTCTCCCTGTGACGATGCAGAGGGGATCGTTTACATCCAGAGCTTTCTTTCACTTGTAGAAATGGCAATGCAGATTTCTTTTCAGGTGTGGTTCTTCCTAACACGTTTCTAAATGGTTAGCACTCCAGGGATGTATTGGTGGGTTGCCTAGAAAAAGCTGATTTCCCTGTTCGGTAAAAATAGGGAGTGTAATGAGTGTTTTGTTGTTGTTATTATTGTCTTGTTTGGGGGTTTTGGGGTGGGTGGGTTGATCAAAAGAGCTGTCATTATTATGCTTCACTCCCCACCCCCCCCACCCCCACCCTCCCCCCAGGTATCTGCTTTCCTGCCGTATAACTGAACTTTTCTCTTGCTGGCTCGCTGCAGTTCCTTTGTCAAGTGAATTCTGTAGCTGTTGATTCACCTCCAACAATATCCTGGCTGCGTCCTGATGACTTTCGTTGCTCAGACATTTCATCATGGGTTTTATACTGGAAATAAATATAGCTCCTTGCAGTTATATCATTCAACCAATCTGCCAGTTAAACCCCAGTGTCTTTAATATTTGAACCTGAATAATTTACCAACCAGAAGTCCAATCCTGCAAACACACCGAAGTGAATCTTTGCTGCTTGTATGATTGGCTCCATAAAACTCATTAGAGTATTTGCATCAGTGTGGACAAGGTGAGACCCAGAGCTGGTCAAGTAGTCATTAAAAGATAGAAATCATAATAAAATCACTTGAGGTTTGAGTGAGAGAAAGAAAGATTTAGAAAATGAATAAATAAACATAAGATTTCAATTAGGATTTCAGCCGTCAGAAGTGAAAAGAACAATGTGCTAGGATATACTAAGGATTTGCTCTCGGGGATTCATGCTGAACCTATATAACACTGTAGTAATGAAAAGCTGTATATCAGAACATGAACTGACTTTCTGTCAGTCAAAACATTTCCTCTAGCTATCAGTGCAAATAAGAGAGGAATTTGAACTTCATATATGTTGTATTAAAACTCTTATCAGAGGTGTCTATGCAAAGTCAAAACCAATATTGTTTCAGGTTTTTTCTTCTGGTTTTTCTTTTCTTTTCTTTTCTTTTCTTTTCTTTTCTTTTCTTTTCTTTTCTTTTCTTTTCTTTTTTCTTCTCTTTTCTCTTTCCTTTCCTTTCCTCTCCTTTCCTTTCCTTTCCTTTCCTTTCCTTTCCTTTCCTTTCCTTTCCTTTCCTTTCCTTTC
>JAVJGI010000001.1:1332579-1364728 GCA_035590275.1 Ibycter americanus
TTTCCCTTTCCCTTTCCCTTTCCCTTTCCCTTTCCCTTTCCCTTTCCTTTCCCTTTTTTTTTCTTTCACTTCCCCCTCACCCCCTTTACTCACGGTATACAGCCAACATACACCGTTTGACTTGGCTTCTGGCTTTATCAGCCGGGTTAAGAACTAGAGTTTTTAAAACTCTAAAGCAAAAAGGGTACGTAGCAGAAATTTTTCAGAATCACCTGATTCTTTTAGTGCTTGACGAGTTTTTCTTGGAGAACAGGTGAAATTCCACTGGGCCTTCCTCTGAATCATTGGGTACACAGATCCTTTCACAGATACACCCCCTTCTGTAGCTGGTGTTAAAAACCGACTCAGGAAAAAATGTACCACTGAAAGGCAGTGGAAAAACATCTCAATCGTACTGTAAGTGGGGAAGGCAGTGAGGCATAGTGAGCTACCCTGAATTCAGCTAGAAAGTGAGAAAAGTTTGGATTAAGCACATGAGAAGAAAAGAAAAACCCAACCCCCAACCCCACTCTTATGTAATTTCTCTGCAGCCTGCTTTGCTGTTGCTACCAATGGTAAAAATGTTCTCTTCCCTAAGGTTATTACTTAGGAGAAATCAATCTCCATTATTCCAGGCAATTGCCTCTGAACATACCTGGAATCTCTTACTCCTTTTCTGAGATTCCCATCTCTGAGACAATTGCTCCATTTATCCTGAGCACTTCTTCCATCCCCATTTCCGCAAAGCCTGGTCCCACACTGCCTCTGCCTCCACTCCAGCTGCCTGCTGCTCTATTTCTCAGGAGAGCTGGCTAGCCAGGAAAGGAGGAAAAGGAGGCAATTATACCCTCTTTAGCCATAACTACAAAATAAGCTCCGCATACATAAGAGGATGCTCTCAGTGGACTGTATGGGTATTTCAAATCTGATGGCATATAAATTCTCTGTGCTCCTTCATTTACCTCTTACTGGCTTCGTCCAGTGAAGCTGGGTTCAAGTTCTTCTCTGAAATAGCTGTAAACTGCTCTGTTAGGAAGTTTGAAACTTACATTACAACTCAGAATAAATAATAAAAAATAATAATTATTGGATTGGGAAGTGATTGTGCAATCAGTTCAGAAGCTCCTCTTCAGCCACTACAGTACTGCTTATTTTTTGTGTTTAACAGTGTTCTACTCTTCCTGTTCTTTTTGTGTATCACCTACTATTATCTTGATGTTTCCAGACCCTTCATAAATACAACTGATAATATTTAATATTACAAGGGCATTTATCCAGACATCATCTGCATTTTTTTTTGCCCAGTTCATGTGTTCAACCTTTCTTTTATAGCAATAAGCCCGAAAAACACTTGAGACAATTTTACTGAGAATTTTTTCAATACTTTTCACCACAGAATCAACTGTACAGGAGAGTATCCATGTGTGCAAGCCCACTTGTTTTAAGAGAAAATTGTAGATCAGGTTGTGTTCTGTGATAATGAAACAGACAGGGAAAACAGAGCTGTGATTTCTTGGTAGCAACTGAGTATCTTGGAAAATGGTGGGGGAACTGGAAAGAAACTTTCTTCATGTGAAATTGTCAGATGGTAAGAAATATATAATGAAAAAAGATTTTATCAATGAGCTTAGGTGAATGAAATAGGATTTCAAAATCATTCTAAATGAAAAAACCAAAAAAAAAAATGTGTGAAAGATACAGAATTCAGAATGCTACTTTTCTATGCCATGTACAGGAAAAAAAATTTGTAGCCAGGCCCATGGCATGAATTATCAATTGAAATATCATTACAGTCGATGATATGTTTTTAATACAAGGCTTAGATGTCAAACTTTCATTAGAAAACCCCAGGTACAGCTTGTGTGTTTAATGCACGCTATTTTATATTTTTAAATACATATATATGTATGCATTTATGTATTTGTAAGTGTATATTCCATATATGTATATGCTCTTTTTCTTGGAAAGTAAGCGTGTTTTCCAGATACCACAGATTTGTTGCTATTCTAGATAGTGTCACTAAGCAATGCATTTGGAGGTACTCGGTGTTCTTGCCCTTGAGAGCCAAACATTTTGCATGTTCTAGTCAAGTGCATCCTTCTAGGCCTGACAAGGTCATGGACATTGTCAGAAGCAGAGACCCAAAACAAAGCATACAAGATTAACGATAGACAGATTTAAATGATAGGAGAATAATTTCTTTAGCCTGAATAACATTGTCACTTGCAATTAATTTTAACTGAGCTCAGAAGAGTGTGTAACAGATACTTTGAAAATGAAAAACTGAATCCAGCAGCAAGTAGAAGCAAGTAGGGGCTATTTCTACTTTTGTCTTCTACTACTACATTATATTATATTGGATTCTGAGTTTTCTAAATGCTATACATCAAAGGTAGGTAGGCTGGGATGCTAGAGGAATCTCTTGTAGATGTCCTTTAATACCACTGTTCCGTAGTGCTTTGGTTTCACCATCATAAATATTTCGCTTTGGTGCCTATTATATTAATAACTGTAGAAAAATTACTATGTGAGGTTCTTCAGAATTCAGTTTTTTCTTAGTTTCTTTCTCTGAGTCCTCTGATTGGGAGCTATTTTCCTTACTATATAATAAATATAAGGAGCATGCTATCTTTTCCCTAAATGCCCCCTTTTAGACATCT
Source organism: Ibycter americanus (assembly GCA_035590275.1). Classification (NCBI taxonomy): domain Eukaryota; kingdom Metazoa; phylum Chordata; class Aves; order Falconiformes; family Falconidae; genus Ibycter; species Ibycter americanus. Next base: position 1,335,219 of record JAVJGI010000001.1, read on the forward strand.
CTGCCTTCCTCATGGTTCTCGTTGAAGCATCTTCTCAATTGCCCATTTCTTGAAGGCCAAAGACTATTAAAACAGCCATTTTTACGTTTCCAGATGAACTAAAATCCTTAGGTGTATCTGGCTCTTCTATATTCATGTACATCCTTCAGAATAGTCTCTGTCTGTTGCATTAAGGGCAGGTGGACACATTTTTCTCTTTTGCCACCTGGTAAGCAAAGGTTAGAGTTCAACTTGTCCCAAATCAGCTTATTCTTCTACAGGGTAGTCAAAGCCCACTTACAAACACTCTGCCACAGTTTTACATTTTTGTCTCCCACCAGCATTCAAACCTGGGTAAATGTCTTTCTCTGTCAAAGCAGCAGTGGGAGGTGAAAATTAAAGTCCTTTTTTTCTTTCCCTGAGAAATTGGACTGTAAAAAGCTGTCAGTTTAAAAATGACATAGTGGCACAGCATTTCTATAAGGTGGCTCCTTTCATTTTTGACTCCTGCTGTCTCGCTGACAGTTGAAGTTGCAGCAGGAGGTAAAAACTAAAATGAGCGCTGCTGGCATTTGCCCTCAAGCACAAAATTAATAATGGAAGAAACAGGACGACATCCAAAAACACCTTGTATCAGATGTCAGCCAATGAGGTTTCAACGCTTCCATAATAAGGTGGCCAGAATGTTGCCCATTATTCCAAATATGATCTTATTCTCCATTACTTGCCTAGTGCTGGATCTATTTTCTGCATTTTATATATGATTCCCTGCTTTGTGAGTTATAGAATATTTTAACTTCTATTAAGCTGTATGCTATGACTTGATAAGTTTTCCCCCTCTGCACCCTAGGTCTAGTCAAAATTTTATGGATGTTGTCTTTCCTTGAGCTGTATACCTCTCAACCTTTCTGCATGAATGTTTCGCTTCCAAATCACTGTTTGAAATATCCTATTATGTCCTATCTATATATATGAACAAAACTCAGAATCTGTTAAATTGATATCTTTTAGAATAAACAGCCATAGGATCAAAAAGCTGAGATGGTTTTTATTCTTGCAAACTCAAGAGCTGAACAATTCCTGCCAGCATTAGGAAAAAAATGAGTCACTACTAGGTGGCTGAGAGAAGGCAGAGGACTCAAAATCCTTCAAGCAGGGTAGGGGTCTGTCTTCTTTCTTAAAAGACTCTGTGGTGTGTGCAATTCTTACCAAAATTAACGTAAGTAGGCAGAAACAGTCTGTTAGGAATGGAGTAACAGCGTAGTTCCTTCTGAGATCATTAATTTTCTGATTTTAGCAGCATCTTGGTGGTATCTACTATCTTTTCACTATTCAGGAGAGCTGATATTTCAGGGCTGCAACCATTGACTTACTGGGATATGACATTCCTATGTGACAGGAAGTCGCGCCGTGTCATTCAATTTTTCTGCAGAGCTTAGCTTTGAGGGTAATATCTGTTTGCAGCATACCTAACTTTTCTTAACATAAATTATTTACACTTTTCTTTATTATATACTTTTCCTGCTACCTTTTCACTTCCAGCTTTGCTACTGCTTTTAATGGCATACACTTTTGTGGAGATGAAGAAAGGGGGCATACTGTCAGCAAAGTGGTGATGTGGATAATTTTCAAGTGCTGACAAATACACAAAATAAACACATTGTAAAGAAAGCATTTTATTTCTTCATGTGCCATTGCTTTCAGGCATTACAGCAGTCATCTAGCCCACAGCTTAAAACAGCTTTCGTCTATTATTATAAAATAAGAGTGACTCAAATGCTTCCACTGAACCCACTGATCTCATTGATTTCAACATCTGTTAATGACAAAGAGAAGCTGGACTGGATAAACACTTCTAGTTTGTTACAATTACCTTAGTGGTTCCTTCTTCAATTTCGAAAAAGTCGTTTATTGTATGTTTTAACCTCTTGTGCTATTTAACTTTCATTCTTGTTTTCTGATTTTTACTTTGCAGCTTGTTCGCAAACTTAGTTCTATAATCCTTCTTTAATCTTGTTTTTATTCTCAGTTACTTTTTGTGCTTGCTTGCTCATCAGTCTAGTTTTCTCTGAGTTCATACATAGTGGGAAGAGCCACAGAGCAGTTAGGCATATATTAATTAGTTTGCATTCTCAGTTTCTCCCCTGTACTTTCCACTCTATGGCTCTATCCCATACACTTCCCCCTGCATTTTCCATGTCCTTCCAAGATTTATTCTGATTAGTTGTATTCTCTTTATTTCTACCTATGTATGCCCACCATCCTACTTACAAACATAAATTGTTTATGATTACTATTGTCTAGGTACTCCTCCACCTTTGCTGTACATCCCTAAGCATGTCTCTGCTTTTCAAAATATAACCATGCACTACTCTCTTCCCAATTTCCTCTTTCATGTTTTGTGTGTGTTACTCTTACAGCATTTTATCCCAGTTCATTTTCCCTGATTTTTCCTTCTGCTTAATGTTCTCCATGATTTGGGTAGCTACTTGAAATCTACATTGCCTGTAGGGGTTTTCCTTTTTAAGAACCCTTTAACATGTATTTTATATTGTCATATCTTGTTACTTGTCTATTAATATTTGGCTTCCTTTTGTAAAACTGAATTTCAGACCATAATTTTGCACACAGATAGGCTCTTTTTCTCTCTTGTGGCATTGCTCACTTGAAGTACTCGTATCCGTTCTCAACTTGCTTCCATTGGCAGAAGGAGAGTAGAACTATTATCTTAGATCAAATTATTCTGGGTTTGCTCATCTTCCTTCACCTTGATGTTGAACTTGAGTAAAGTAAGAAGGATTTGGTTCCCTATCATTATGTACAATTGCTTCTTGCTTTATTTCCATTCATCTAAACTGCTCATTAACCTCACTATACTTCTGTCTTTTGTCAAATTTTGAACTAACACGCTTCCTAAATATTCCCTTTTCATGCACACATCCATAGTTCTAACTGTTGAGACTTGCTTTTAAACAGATCTTAAAATATCCCTTCTCTGGATTTAACCCAATCTGGGCGTTGGTTTGTGTAGAAGTAGGACCTGTTTCCAAAGTTTCTGCTGTCAGCTTTCATAGAGCTTTGTAGAAATATTTTATCAGTATGAATAGGAATTAATTTCCGTGAATTCACTGTAAAAGAAACAGGCTAGTTAGAGAAAATTTACCCTTTTACCTTCTCTCTTTGGACTCCCCCCCCCTTCCTTTCTTTTTTCTTAATTAGTACAATATTCACTTGTACAGGGCTCTATTGTCATCTTTACTATTTTGATTTATTTTAACATTACTTTATAAAGCATGATAGGCATATGGAATGCAATAAGGGGAGATTATCCCAGGTGGTCTAAGATGGATGATAACACAGATGAGCCTTCTCAGACCAAGTGTTGTCAGGAGTCTGCTGATAACAAATCTACTTTTCTCCTTGGTCATCAGAGTTGGCTTCCAGCACAAATATTTTTTTTTTATTTTTCACTGTGTGGTATAGGACAGAAAAATAATTTGGTGCTAACGGAGCTGAGAGATGAGTTCCTCTCTGTGGTTCAAAGTCCATGATTTCTTGAACATTGTCTGCACCGTTTCCCAGCTGGTATGTTGCTGGTAGACACAACAGCTCCTCATGGACAAGAGAGGTGAGGAGGTGGTGTTCCTTTGTCCTCACTTTGGTGCTCTGAAGGTCACAGAGCTCTTCTCTCCACCAGGAACCTGCTGGTCTCCTCAAATTGCAGAGCTCCCTTGTCTGCATAATCCTGCTCATCAGGCTCCTGCTGGGTGGGATGCTCTTTTACTCAGAGCAAATAGACAGGAGCTCAGAAAAAGATGAGACAAAAAACTCCAACAATACTCAGAGATGCTTAGTTCATAGGTCTGGTAAGTGCAGAACATCTGTGGAAGGAACTAGGTCTCTTCCTCTTGGAAATACATGTTTCCCTGACAGCTCTGCAGAGGCACAGAGACAATGAAATCAGCTCATGGCTTATTTTTCTGAAAAAACAGCTCAAATCCAATGACTTATGCTTCAAAGTCTGACACCCCAATACCCAATAGGAGAGGAAACAGAACCAATGCCCATCAACAGTGAAATATACTGATTTAATTTAATTGGATTTTAATACCTGCCTTGCATTACCTTTCTCTATTGCACCTTGTTTGCTTGCCTGTAACTCATGTACACACTTTAGAAATCCCTGATGTACAGTTACTCCTGCTCCCCTCAACAGCCATGAAACACACAAACAGCAGGGCACCAACTCCATTTATAGCATATGACCGATTAGCTGGAGTTTTCCTCGAGTGATTAATAACACTGGAGTCTAAAGTGCCTGTCCAACAAGACTTTGAGAAATGCCTTTTTAAAAAAAAATAGAAAAAAATCATCCTCTGCCTCCCCTGAATATCTGAAAAATTGAAATACCTAGAATCCTGCGGTATTTCTGAAAAATCCTGCCCAATTGCCACATTAGGTACACAAAATATGCTGTAAATCCCAACTCTGTTTTTAATGAGGAACAGTAACACGGTTGGAATAAAATTCTGTTAGTTGAGTAGACAATTGATGACAGCAGTTTCTCTTAAACAATCCCATTCACAACAGAGGTTAAATGACTGACTTGTAAATGTTACATTTTTGTGTGTGTGTGTGTATATATATATATATGTATTTTTAGATATTATTGTATTCTAGAAAAAAAAAAAAAGAGCATGTAAGAAGTCTGTGGGAAGAATAATGTACTGTGGTACATAATAAAAACATGCTCTGGCAGTTTCCCCTTACATGAACAGACTGCCATGCTTCTTGAACTATCTTGTTGAGCTAATGAACCTGAGTCTGTTAGAAGTTAGGCATTAGTCTCATAATTCTGAGTATACCAAAATGATGGTTAAATGTCTCTATTGCCAGTCTCTTTTTTTTTCTTTTTTACTGAAGTTGCCATCAGAAAACCCCAAATACATTAATGTTCCATAACCAATTCTCTAGTTTGAGATTATTGGTATTCCTGGTGGATAACAGGTTTTTTCCCTGAGGGATATACTGAGATTAACACCAATTGTACATAATTAGTATCTGATAAGCTTTAATAAGTTAGTGTGCTTTAATAGGATATTATATAGTGTTAATTGTATTTACAAGTGCAGATTTTACTGCATATGTCAAATGAAACTGGATAAATTTTCTGTGGTGGAAAATTATGGAAGGATAACAACATTTAAAATAAGCGTGGGTTTTTTTTAATTAGTATTTTTTTTTACTTAGGAAAGGGTGAAAGGGGAGATTAAAGATCAACAAAGGACAAAAATATTTCTGAATTAAAAAAAAATTGTATTACATTTGTACTTACTGAATCAGTCACTTTGCAGAGACAGGGCGTCGGTGTGTTCACACTGAAGCAAGCATACCTTGTGAAGTGGCTGTTACACTTCACCTGAAGAGAGATGTGCTTTCTTTTTGGTCATTATAATACATGTATTCAGATGGCAGCTCTTGTCCTTCCTAACGCTGCTAAAGATTATTTCAAAATAAAGCTCACATTGAACTGAACAGCTGGAATAACCCCATTCTTGAGGACTTTGTAAATACACTTCTTTTTCCTATCTTGTAATGAATTGCAAATGAAAGACAAAAAGTCTCATTTCTTTGAGGCATATATAATTTCACCTCATAGACTTTTTTTCCTTCTTTTCAGTCTTTCTGTTTGAAGTCTGGAAGTCTTTTTTTTTAATATTTTTTCCCCTTCAGGCTTTACAATGCTGAAGTCCTTGGGGATAATTTAAACTCTCTGCCACTAGTTTCAGTTTTAGCACCTTGTCACAGAAAAATGCAGGTTCTGTAGGCAAGGCAGAGCTCACAAGAAGTACTTACCTGGTGTTAGCCTTGGCAAAGCTCCGCCAGGAAGCCTTTCGCCTTGCTGCCAGAAGGCAGCAGAGCCTGGTGCTCCGGCTCTTCCTGCGCTAGGCGGGCTACTCGCCTTCGTCCCAGAGACCAAAATGTGCTTCAGGAAAGAGATGGCCATAGGAAGAAAAGCTGCCATGAAGGAGCTACATTTTACAGATTCTCTAATATGGATTAAAGAAATATTATTTTAGCTGCCAGTTATAGTTACTGAGAAGAGGGGAGTGAAGGGACAAAGTGAAAAAGCACAAGGGTGGTATAAGTGGAGAGAAAGGGGTTGCACCAGCGAGGGCTGTCTGTCTCTCCATCCCCTTTTCTCCTCGAATTGCTGAAGCTAGAGTATGGTGCAGGACTTGGGAGGGATTCATATCTTGTGACTTCCCATCTCCCGCCAGCAGCCCGAGAGAACTGCAGCAATCTGGAAGCTTAATGTATTCGTTCATGACTTGGCCTTGTGAGCTGCATGCTTTCAGATCCTGATAGCTAGGGTTTAAACTCTGGATGAACCTTTGAAGACACCCTGCTAAGTGTTGCATCCGGCAAAATGCCATGGTGCAGAACGTCATCTGCAAGAGGGAGGCTGGTTTCACCCAGCCGAGCCATGGCGATAGCAGCTGTGATGGGACAGGCCACTATGCCCTTGGCAACTGAGTTTGAAGTGTTGAGGACTAGGATGAAAACACAAAAGTGACCACGTTTTGGTTCTAACTGAATCGTGAAGAAATTGGAATGAGTCAGGAATGTCTTGGGAATGCCGGATTTGGTCCTTAGCAAGCTGGACAATCAATTACTGCCCAGAGCAGTCCTTCATCCATTCTGCACACATTTGGTAACTTCATTTAATTATCTCAAGAGGTCTTTCTCTCTTCTCACATAAAATGTGTTTGTGGTATAGACAGTACAACTCTGCAGAGCCTTGGCTTCAACCAGAATATATTGGGGTTGCTGTGCTAGGCTGTCACGATCTATGTAAAATGAACTTAAAAGTAGGTCACCATAAGCAACTCAGCTGCTGGTAGGTAGATTCTCTGTAGATTCTCTGAGGCATGTTGGAAAAGAGTCTACCTGTTGGTATTATGATCATGGAACTGAAAGAAGTTATTCCAAGGACAACGCACCATGAATAACTCTTCCCCACCNNNCCCCTGTTCAATGTAGCATATGCTTTAGATCAATGAGTTCTGTCATGATGTAGGAGTTACTTGGTAAAATTCTATGGCTTGTGCAATAAAGGAGGCTGAGGTGACTAGATGGTGATAATAGTCCATCCTGACCTTAAAACTTATGGATTTAGGAAACGTCTTTTCCAATCTAAGATATATTTTTTAAAATGATATTTTAAAAAAGAATCTGAAAGGCTGTGTATGCCTCTCTGAAAGCATCTTGCCATTTTTCATTTTCTCCCTGTTAGAAAGGTTGATTGTCATACCATTATAATTTCTAATTTGTTACTATTAATGTTAAGAGCCTGATTTTGGTATATTAGATACATTCATCTATTATGTTTTATATATAGCTATATGCCTGTCAAACACTGAATGTAACAGGCAAATGAATAGAGAAAGTAAAGCAAAAATCATGTCCTTTCTTTTGCTGTTCCTGTTAACACTGATGGATATTTTGGAGACTCAGAGACCTAAAATAGATCTTCTTTACAGATTGTGCTGCCCACCTCCTTTGCTTGGTTCCCCTGAACCCCAGTTCAGTAGGCTTTCTTCCACTGGCTCACTACTCTTTGGCTCAGCCCCATATTGCATTCTATGACTGCCAGCTAAGTAATGTTGGGGTACACTGGGGTCCAAGAGAACAGTGAAGTATTCAGATAGGTCTTATAAATGGGGTCAAAACAAAGGAAAAAAAGTAAAAGCTTGCTTCAGAGGAGGAAGGCAGTACGGCTGCCTCCCTTTTGGGGATTAGTACCTAACAGTCTATAAACTGGCTTACATCAGCCAAGTACAGCACAAAATGTACTGCACAGAAGAGCAGCTATTATGTACAGTAGCCACTTCACTGATTGCAATCAATGTCACAAATTAGAGTGATTTCCTGGCTTGAGATGTGTCACAGCTAAAGTTTGTGTCATGAGTCATGCTGTCTGGACACCCAGCTTCTCTGCACTCTGTCTTACCCTCAGCAATTTTCACTCTTTGTCTTTCATTTTTTGCAAATAGATGTGTGCTCACTCTTACTGTGTAAGTGTGGACTGATCATAATTGCATCCAAGAGGTATTCAATATTAAAAAGAAGCTCCCATCATTGCTTCTTTAGCTTATATTGAGATTTTTTTTTCCAGCAGCAGAATTTCTGTTCAGAAGTGGCAGATCGTTGTCAACATTATCCAGAAGTTTGAGCTGAAATTTTAATATTCCCTTGTGCTTGCCTTTTGTTGCCTTATTCTTTTTCCAAATGCCTGATGATGGCTTTTTCATTCCAGTCAAATGCTGTCCTAATATTCATGCCATGCTCTGAACACCCCTTCTGCTGCATCCGTTTAATTAAATCCAACTGTAAAAGCAATGTTTTGCACAGTGTTTTGCTTATAGTTTTTATATTTTGCCAGGTGGGACTTCAGCATTCATATAAGGACAAACATGCAGCTGCTCTCTGCACTGAAGTAGTATGGTGTGATTAGAAACACTTGGTCTATATGGGGAGATTAGTGAGGAGCTGCTTTCTTGTACTTTTTAGCAATGCACTGTGTCAGTGGATTAAGAGCATCCACATCCATAGCATTAACACAGAGTAGCTGGTACACAGTGATTTCATGCTTCAGCCTACCTGTTACTCAATGATTTCTGTAAGACACCCCTGACGTTTCTTACTGGGGAATAATTAAATGAATGTTAACTAAATCTTCACATCAGCAGGCAACAAAGGGAAGTTAAGCACAATTATTTCGATGAATGAAAGAGTCAGCAGTTTGGCATTGGGTTAACTGTTATTGAAGTAAGTGGAGATTGTCGAAATAGGTAAATGATACAATTAATTTCCTAATAATTTCGGAATAGTTAGGTGTAGGTCTGTCTGCACTGCAGAATTAAGTTGAATGTTTTCTTGCATTAGCTTTTCTCCCAGAGTCACTTCTTCCACTTTTAAGGATGCTTACAATAGGTCTGCTCTAGAGCTTTGGGCTCATTTTCACAAGATGTCAATGTGTCCACATGGAATGAAGATGCATAAATCATTCTCCTGATGGCCAGTTTTCCACTACTTTTCCATAATAATTAATATCTCCTGAAAATGGTGCAATTTCCTCTGCAATTCACTGTGGGGGTTTCTAGAGCAGTCACCTCATTACAAAGCAAAGAGCCATGGGGGACAGGCTAAAACATTTAGCGAGGCATATGGAGGAGTGTTGTACCGATCAGAAAAGGTTATGTCCTTGGTATTATAGCAACTGTTGCTCTGATGAAATGCATTTCTGTAGTATGTAATGGAAAGCTTCCCAGCCTAGCTCCAGAGCTGCTGGTATATCTATGCAATGGGTGGCAGCACCTTCTCAAGATCCTAGCCTGGGCAGCAGATGTCTAGCTGGCTCCAGTGCCATGCTCAAGCAATGCTTTCGCTTCTTGTTCTGAAAGTGACCGGGCAGGGCAAAGAGATGGCTGGGCATCCTCCCGGCTGCAGCAGAACATGTGCTAAGCTGAGCTGAGCATTCAGCCGTGGCTGCTGCTATCTGGTTACCTGCACTAATTTTGCCGTGAAGACCTAACCATATAATGTCATTGCCATGGATGGGAACAGGATCTAGTCCCTTTACCTGTCCACTGGATGGCATTGTGTTGCCACTTTAATGACACTTTTTCTCCTAGCCTTGTTATTACCTTTTGCAGATGTTCATCACAGTTATAAGTCTCCATGTTTTTTGGGCTTTTTTTCAGTGTCATGGGCTCCAGGGTCACAGATATTACAGCTACATTTAATTGAAAATAACTGATCCATTGATTAAGAATGTTGTAATTCATTTGCTAAGAGGAAATTGCGGCATCGGAGGACTCCATTGTTTGGTCCAGAAGTAGCTTCTTATGTTCTCTAACCTGTGAGTAAAAATATAAGAACAATTGGCACAGAAGCCATTTTCCCCAATATAACTTGGATCGAAATTTAATAATACTACCAGTCTTCAGCAGACTTCCCCAAGTCCTACACTTCAGCATGTAAGCGAGAAGCAAAATTGAGTAGAGGTGCATAAGGGAGAGCCAGATCATCACCCATCATACAAAGGTTTGGAAAGGAGCTCTTTATGCATACAGCTGTCACTGGCCACAGGAAAGCAGGATGATGATGCTCTTTGCACATTCACACTCTCTCTTGAGTTCTTGATTTCTGAAGGACTCTGGGGGTCTGGGAAACTACTAGTGAGGGTGAAAGAGGAATGGAGTTGGAGAAATGCATCATGCTATCTTCTGGTAGAATGTGGTCATTTCCTGAAGCAGATTCAAAGAGACGTTAAAAAAGAGGATTAGCAGAACATGGCACAGAGAATGTAAATGGTGTGGTGATGTGGATCAAAATCCAGATGACCATTTTACAACCTCTTAAAAACAGAGGTAGGTTGGAAAAGGGTGAGATGAGATGCAGACGCAGCCCCAAATGAAAGCCGTAAGAAGAAGTATGTGAGGACCATCTCCTTTATTTCTTCCTTACAAGGTTTACAGCTGTCTTCCTCACTAGTAAAGGCATGTCTACCTTATTACTGACAGATAATAGCTAGCAATAGTGCAATTCTTTAGCCTTACATGAATTTCAGGGTCACTCTTATCTGAATACAAATGTCCCTGGAGGGACATGCTTGTTCTAGAGTGGATCTTGACAATTTCCAAACAGAGGTAAGATACAAATTCCAGCCTGTGACTTTATCAGACTGTTCCTGCCTCTTTGTTTCCTGGCATACAGAGAAGATTATTAAGTGACAGATAGTTGTATTCGGAAGTCAAGAAGTGAAATGAGAGTATCACTGATTTTAAAGAGGTGCTTCCGAGCTTACAGATAAGGCTGTAATTGCATAGGGAAGTTTCCTTGGCTTCTTCTGTCATCCTTTCAGTTAGATTAGTTTATCAAGAACTGTAATCAAATATAATGAGAAGATATGATCAGTGTGGCTCCTAAGAGGTGGAGTTACCCAGTCATCCACATAATTTCCAGCTTGAATGCTGTGTTAGGAAATCAGAAGCCAAACAGGGAAGAATATTTCAATATAGGAACAGTAGCCAAGCAGGAGAAGGTATTTAAACTAGGAAGACGCATGCCCCGATTCCTAGGGATATCACAGTTCTGTGCCAAAAGATGGGAGAGTATGGTGAAATGGGAAAACATTTCTAATTTACTTTCTGATGACAGATGAAAGCGATGTTATATAAGACCATAAAGATAGCATGACTTTGCACCCCCAGTGGAGTTTGTAGGCAGTTCTGTGCTTCAAAATGTGTAGCTTAGGTCTGCCTATCGTACTTCTGAATTGCGGCGTGATAGCTTTGATCTTTTCTGTATTACCGTTTCAGTTTGCTTTCCCTTTTTGTTTCAGTCACCCTCTAGCATATTGTCTGACCTTTTCTCTCACATTGTGACACATACTGTCTGGTATTTAAATTATTGCTGAAAGATATTCTGGCATAAAATCTCAATTTATTTAGTTTGGGCAGACATATTAATTTCTATCAGAAGTCTCAGGAATCCAAGCCCCACTTTGATTTTCATCTTTGCCTCATTCCCTTGGCTTAATATTTGTGTATATTTATATGTTCTTTTTCCCCTGATCCATTTAGTGAATAAAGCAAGCATTCACTTGTATCAGAGGAACATTTTTGACCTTTAGAAATGCAAAATTAGAAGAATCTAGGGAAATATAACATGTACTTATAATAAAAAATGCTGCAACGAGTTAGTGAATATTTTTATCTCTGTCAAGAAAATCCCAAACTGAGATCATGACTGAAAAGTTCACAAACGCAGAATCTGCAGTGCGCATGGGGTTTTAAATACCTGCTTCAGCTCTCTGCCATGTGGTTGATTTAGGCACATGATGGGATTTATTTAAAGGGACACAATCAACTTGAAAATAACAGTGCTGTCTGAAAAATTGTTACTGAGTGTAATTATAAGTAACAACTAGGATTACTATAATTGAAAAAAGTTAATGAAAAAAATCTCTATTTTGTTGATTGGTTTACTTTGTGCATTTGACAGCTCTCTGTAGTAATTATAATACCTAGCTTTTATACAGCACTTTTCATCAGTAGACCACAGCAGCTTTACAAAAATATGGTCCATTTACCTCTATGTATAGACAGTTTCTCTGTTTCCTCCACAGTCAGTCAATTTCTTCCTGTCTGAAAGACTTTTATAAACATCAGCTCAGAATCAAGAAAAAAACCAAAGCATTTCATGAAATGACAGATGTACTATTTAAAAAAAGATCACAATCAGCTGGGTCTAATTAGCCACAGTATAACAAAAAGGTTGAAAATATATTTGAGATTGTAAAATTGGAACAAGAATTTGATCATTTAGTATTTTAATAATTTAGGATCTGTCCCAGTTTTCTGACGTTCTTAAGTTATTTTCTGAATTCCATTAAACTCGTGTAGCATTGTATTAGGTATTCAAGAAGAAAACATCACAAAGTACTGCCAAAATTATCATATGCATATTAGAAATGTGTCGACTGGGCATCCTTGATGCTCGTAAAGACAAAGACACCTAGAAACAAAGGCTTTTCTTTCCTAGTCTCATGAAAACCGATGTTTTCTTTCTCCTTTATCTTCATATTTCCTAATTTAGAACTTTGAGTTCTTGCTTGCTGCTATTGTGTTCAAAACCTTGCATTTCCAACTTGCAGTGAGAAAATGTCTTGACTCTTGAATGCAAAGTTTGTGAAGATTGTTGCCTTTGTGGAAGAATGCACATTAAATGTCTCTGAGCTGTTCAAGTGGTGAAATAAATATATGGAACAATGTTTGGTACCTTTTGCTTTTCAAAAGACTTTAGATCTCATAACTATACTCTCTTAAAAGCTTTTGCCATACACTCAGCAGCATGTTCTGCTTTTTTGTTAGATTCATCTTTATGGCCTACTTTTCAAACTATATTTTAACTGGAACTCAGACTCTTTCCCTTCTATTTGCTGAAGCTAGCAATCCCATGCTGAGTAAATAATCTGTAGTCCATGATCTACTATCCTATCAGCCTTGTTATCCTGGTTCCAAACCCCAAAATGTTGGATTTCTGGCTGGTAAGTATTCCCAGGAAGGCTTCCTAATGACCTTCCCCACTGGTTACTATGATCATTGCTTATACACAGATAGAACTACCTTGTAATACACTGACTATATTTGGAAAAATTAATTGGGAGTTCTTATGGTGTTTTTGTTAGGAAAAGTGACATTTCTGAAGTTAAGAAAAATATCCCAATTCACTGTCTTTCATTAGATATAACAAAACATTGCTAGAGAAAATATATTCCCAGATGTAATGGTATTTCATTCTCTTGCAATAAAAGCAGCTTGGGATCCAAATCAATCAGCAGATGAGATTACTGCAGTCATTTGGCTGCCCTGCCATTTTAAAAATGTTTTTGACTGCATTTATGAAGTATTTAATATATGCTTAAGTGTAGTGGAAACATACCATTACTTATTAAATTATAGAACATAATGAAAAAAAGGTTTACACATACATTAAATATCAAGAGGTGGAAATGACTCTCTACAATTGATAAAATGTTATTTCAGCTCACCTGGGAAACCTACACCTCAGTAATCTAATTTTAAAAAATTGTGAACTCTTGAAGGAAAGAACCTTTATCTGGGCTAGATAGAAGAGTTTATAATTTGGCCGCTAACAGTTTAACAGAATGTCTTTCTTCAGCTATAAGAATGGGTAGTGCAGTTCTTTCAGTAGTTTATGTTGTTTCTGGATAAATGCAAAACTAACAAGACCCTTAATATGCAGAAGGACATGAAGAAAACGAAATCGTTCTGCATTGCTGACTGTCCAGGCATGCAGGTGTGGACAATGTCCTTCCATCTGCATGTCTGTGAAACTGAGCTTTCCAAAATGAGTGCACGCTTATGTCTAGGTCAGCCATACAGCTAGAGCTTAAGTGTGTCTTTAATGATGCACAGGGTTTAGGTGTGGATTCCTGCTTTTATGAATAGCACCTATTTTTTGAGCCTTCTGAAAATAAAAAATTTATCTTTCTCTGTTGCCATTTATAAGGTTCCCCTTTCCTATTAGCCACGAGGCTAGAAACACTAGAAAAGGTCTTTTATACACAAATTGCCTAATTACACTGCCAACTATGCATCTGTGGCAACTGATAGATTGATTCTACCTGAGAGTTATGAATTCCATGTTTAAAGCTGTAAATTGTGACGGATAAAAAAATCTAAGGAAAGGTAAACATCTCAATATAATTTGCTGAAATGTGTCCCCAAAAAGGCTGCTCTGGTACACTAGAAGGGGTTTCCTGAGTGCCAGAATGAAGGTTGAAGTGGCACACTGAGGTGCCACCTGGCACACTCCGTTTGCCATGTGGATGTGGGGTCCTACAGCAGTGAGCTCTTTAAATGTGTGTGAGGGATGCCTCAGACCATGAACAGCTGCAAATCTAGAGTGACGAAAATGCAGTGTGGATGTATGGTACGAATGTAGAATAATAATATCACTGCCAATTAGATGGCTGCCCTTCCCTCTTTGCACTGCCTCCTTGTCCTCGCAGGGGAGAATGGCAAAAAATCCTGACCACACCAATATCCACCTGTCTCTTCACCCTTTCAGGCATGGATCATCTATGGAAGCATGAGAAAGGAGCAAGAATTGAGCTGCCAGTAAAACTGGAGACTTATTTGTGCAAAACAATTATGGCAAGAACTCATTAATCCCTCATATACAGAAAAGTTGATCAGGATCTGACTGTAACCTTGACCTCACCTGTGTGAAGTGCAGCACAGAGGACAATACATGAGAGCAAGCAATCAGCTAGGTCAGAGGACACCTATAAACATAAATGTTATATTCAATAGGGAAACGTGTCCTTGTGAAATTCTATTTTTGGAATGCTGGACTGAAATGAGCTGCAATTATTTTGGCAGGATGTTCAGAGAAATCCTTTCACAGAAATCATTTGCTGAATGTGATGAGTTTTTTTTAAGAAAGCTTTTGAGATTTATTTTTTTTTACATTGCTGAAAAGACACTGAAGCAAATGAATAATTGGCAGAACATGGAATATGTAACATTCTGTGTGAGAACTGGATTAATTCAAATCATGAGTTCTCAGAAATTAGTTCCTATACCAGGAACCTTACAACTGAGAATGTAATGACATAAATCTAACCTAGTTAACTTGGGTTCTCTGCATCGTATGAGTGAGGAGAGATGGTACATTTTAAGTTATTCAGTTGCTTGTCTGAGCTTTCATTTGTTCTGATTTAAGTGTTCTTAAGTAGCAGTCAGGTACTGAAGTTGTAAATATGATTTGGGGTACTGTGGGTTTTCAGGGCTAGTCTCCAAGGTTAGCATCTCTTAGACTCCTTGTGTTTAAGAGCTCAAGGAACTCAGAATGATAACTTACAGAAAATCGCTGGCCTCTTCTGGAAAAAAAACCCACGTATGAGCTAGGGAAAAGTAGCTACACACCCTTAAAATTAAAATAATTACAGAAGTATAATCATGCTTAAGGAAGGTTTTCAGACAGTTCTTAAAAGAAATTACACCTGATCACACTCTTCTAAGAGCTATTGCAAAACTTATTATTTAAAACTGAGAAAGCTGATTTCCAAAGCAAGTTCACTGGTAAAAGGGTTGGTGTTGCAAATGAGAGCAAAATTCAGAGTGTGAAGGCTCTATTGCCTTGCAATTGCAGAGTAAGTACAAAAGGCAGATGAAACGCTACAGCTCAGGCTAGTATCAATTCACAATCTCTTCGCACAGGATTTTGTTATTTTACTGGGTTACAGGTATCAGAAAATCTGTTTTTCTTCCAGAGTTTTCATTTTTTGTTTTTTTGGGGTTTTTTTGGTCAAGGTTTTTATTTGCAACCTTGAATGCAAAGCCCAGATAAGGATTTTCTTTCATTTTTTCAGAGATTGCTTTCATCTGACAGAATATTGGTTCCAATTTATGATTTCCTTGGCAAAGAACCATGCCATGACATTTTTGCCTTTCCAGCGTTCCACCTCCTCAATAAACACTCTGTATCCTGATTCTCAAAAGAGGGGATATGACTTCAATGTTATCTTTATATGTCTGAAGTGGACAGCATCAGAAGGTCCCAAACTTGGACAAACACATATTTGGAAAATAGAACTGTGAGCAATTTTTTACCTCAAAGACACTGCCAAATAGAAAAGAAACAGTTTTTCATCTCTGAGCAATAAGTATATTATCAACTTGGTCTCACTGCTTTGTAGAGACATTTAGATAATCTGAGGCTTGATATTAATATGTAATTTTCACTTCTGGCCTATACTTATGCTTGCAAAGCCTTTCATAATGTTTAATCATTATTTAATGCGTAAGATAGACTTCTACTA
This sequence comes from Ibycter americanus, assembly GCA_035590275.1. Lineage (NCBI taxonomy): Eukaryota > Metazoa > Chordata > Aves > Falconiformes > Falconidae > Ibycter > Ibycter americanus. The sequence goes on from JAVJGI010000001.1 coordinate 1,351,618, forward strand.
TTGATGCTATCACAATTATCATTAATATTGACTTGAATTTTCAAAGCACCTGGAAAGAATAGTTCTGTACCAGATTGTCATTATATTTAGGTAAAAATAAAAATAACCTTCTATTTGAAAGAATTGTAACTATTTATCTGATGCTCATCACTTGAAAACTGTACAAACCTAATGTAAAAAAAAAGGTATCAAAATCAGATTAGTGTTTCCTGACATTCACTAACATTCCAAACATGAGACTGCAATTTAATGATATATTTCAGTAAGATAGTTTTGATCCCCAAAAAAGGAAACAAAATTTAGTCTCTTATCCCAAAATATTGTTCTTTCACATTCACCATTTAGTATTCAAGTTTCTAGCTTCAGGCTCACCCATTTAAAAAGAAGGTTTGCCTAGCTTACTTTCTGAGAGGCAAACCTTTACATTTGAAGGTGATCACTAGGAGCAGTATAACAGCAGTCAACTACTATACAACATCCTACTCTATTTTTCTGCTTTCTAGGATGTAAATTCATCCAAGATTTTCCTTTCTCTCACTGTTCAGAAAGTAATGTACTTACGAACACTATATGTGTTTATATGCAAGGAGAAAGTATGACAACAGAGAGGGAAATGGGGGTTGCAAAATTTTATTAATTTAAGAAATAGTAGTGAGCTCAATAAAGTAAGATTTTCCTATCTTTTTTAGTGTCTGTCAGACAGGCAAGCAGACCTGGATGTAATGTATAGGAAGCAAAGTTCTGTGGGAGTTCTGCTGGCATCAGTGTGTGTAAGCTGTCAATGTTCTCCGAGTTAAGAAAAACAAATCAGTATAATAAATCAAAAACCAGTGGTTGGTGAACGATGACAGAGACTAATGTGTGTATATTTTGATTAATAGAATCTCAGTCTATGTACACATGCTCTTACACACACCCATGCACTTTTCTGGCATGAGAAATGCTTTCCTATATTTGCTCTCAGCCTGAACCATTGTGCATATGTTATACAGTCATCTATTTTTATGCCCTCATCTATGGAGTTCATGAACATTATGAATATGGGTAATAAAGTGAGGACTCCTTGTTTTAAGGTAAGAGTTGATGAGGTGTTTTAGCTCTTCCTGATTGCATCCATCATGCAGATGAAGATGTCCGTTATAAATGCAGATAATCAAATCTTACAGTCAGAAATCTAAACTGTTTGAATACATAGAAGGTAGACTGTTTTTAAAAAGCCTTTTTTTTAGCAGCTGGGATTTATGATAAATATGATGGCCAGTGTGTGACCAGATAATTTAATACTTTTAGTGAATAGTGCATGTGATTCATTGAAGTTCGTTTAAGTTAAACAGTTAAAGCAGATACTGTATTTGCTGCAAGGAAGCTGAATGTAAGGAACAATGAAATGTTGATTGCTTTCAACAAAATGTGGTCTACTTTTGAGATATTGTTGTGGTTTAACCCAGCAGGCAGCTAAACACCACATAGTCATTTGCTCACCCCCCTGCCAGTGGGATGAGGGAGAGAATCAGAAAAAAAAGTTAAATTTGTGGGTTGAGATAAAGACAGTTTAACAGGACAGAAAAGGAAGGGATAACATCATCATCATTATTATTATTATTATTATTGTTAACAACAACAGCAGCAGCAACAACAACAATAATATAAAATAAAAAGTATTAGAATATGCAAAAGCAGTGATGGACAATGCAATTGCTCACCACCTGCTGACCAATGCCCAGCCAGTTCGCCAGCAGCAGCCCCCGGCCAACTTTCCCCTCCTTGACGGGCTGAGCTTGATGTCATGTGGTATGGAATATCCCTTTGGGCAGTTTGTGTCAGCTGTCCTGGCTGTGTCTCTTCCCCTCTTGTGACCTCCCAGCCTCCTTGCTTGCAGGGCAGCATGAGAAATGGAAAAGTTCTTGATTTAGTGTAAACACTGCTTAGCCACAACTAAAACATCAGTGTGTTAGCAACATTATTCTCATACTAAATCCAAAACACAGCACTGTACCAGCTACTAGGAAGAAAACTAACTCTGTCCCAGCCAAAACCAGGACAGATCTGTAGAATTCGTGGGTGATAATAAGAACACTGGCATTGTTCACACATAAAAGGTAGAAGATAAATATCCCTATTAAAAATCCTCCATTAATTTGTCTAAAATAATATCTTTTCAAGTGTTACTGTATTATCTCTTTACAGAAAAACTGAGATTTAAGATTCACTTACAACAGTTGATATTGTTTTTACTCTAGTTTTATACATTTACAGTTTAGGTATTTGTAGTGAATTTATTCCAGATTTACATTGGTGTGGCTGTACAATTAAGTCCATTACATTTCATTTCACTCCTATAATGAGTGACAAGTGGTGTTCCTCAGGGGTCGATAATGGGACCAGCGCTGTTTAACATCTTTGTCAGCAACACGGACAGTGGGACTGAGTGCACCCTCAGCAAGTTTGCCGACAACACCAAGCTGAGTGGTATGGTCGACATGCTGGAGGGAAGGGATGCCATCTAGAGGGACATTGACAGGCCTGAGAGGTGGGCCCATGCGAACCTCATGAAGTTCAACAAGGCCAAGCGCAATGTCTTGCACATAGGTTAGGGCAATCCCAAGCAGAAATACAGACTGGACAGAGAATGAATTGACAGCAGCTCTGAGCAGAAAGACTCAGGAGTGTTGGTTGACAAGAAGCTCAACATGACTCAGCAATGTACACTTGCAACCCAGAAAGCCAGCTGTATCCTGGGCTGCATCAAAAGAAGTGTGACCAGCAGGGTGTAGGAGGTGATTCCTCCCCCTCTACTCCGCTTTCATGAGACCACACCTGGAGTACTCTGTTCAGCTTTGGAGCCCCCAACATAAGAAGGGTCCAGAGTCCAGAGGAGGGCCACAAAGACGATCAGGGGGCTGAAGCACCTCTCATATGAAGACAGGCTGAGAGAGTTGGGGTTTTTCAGCCTGGAGAAGGTAAGGGTCCAGGGACACCTTCCAATACCTAAAGGGGGCCTACAAGAAAGCTGGAGAGGGACTTTTTACAAGGGCATGTGGCAATAGGGCATGGGGTAATTGCTTTAAACTGAAAGAAGGTAGATCTAGATTAGCTATTAGGAAGACATTTTTCGCTGTCAGGGTGGTGAGACACTGGCACAGGTTGCCCAGAGGAGCTGTGGATGCCCCATCCCTGGAAGTGTTCAAGACCAGTTTGGGTGGGACTTTGAGAAACCTGGTCTAGTGGAAGGTGTCCCTGCCCATGGCAGGGGGGTTGGAACTGGATGATATTTAAGGTCCCTTCCAACCCAAACCATTCTATGATTCTACGATTCTGAGCTTCAGGAAACCAGGTTAAGCCGAGTAGGGGGATAATCCCCTACATTTTCTGGATGAGATAGGAAGATAATTTGAAAGGTCCTGAATTTCATCAAGTTTTCCAGATTCTCTTAAGACTTTGAAACCCTACCTCGTGTGTCTGTTTCTGGTCTGCTTGAAATATGACACCAGATATATTAGTAAAATCTGATTCAGAAGACCTGAATGTTTGGAATGTGGTAAGTTTCTCCTCCTCATGAACTTTACAGCACTATCACTTGTTCAGTATGAAAAGGACAATAAAACTGGACTCAGCTGGATGATACACTGTTCCCAGAGCATCCCATGCAATGTAATCAGCAACCTGTAGAGTCACATGTGAGTTCAGACAAATGATCACTCAGGTCTTTGCAGACAAAACACTTCTCAAGCAAATCCACAAGGATTCTGTAAATTATTTAAATATTTAAGAAGGGAAACAGTGAATAGGGGCATAAGATGGACAGTCTGGCTTATTTTTGTGTAACTGATCTAGAGTGCTCGCTGTGCACTAAGATAATCATCTGCTGAAAGCAGATTAAGTAGTGGTGGGAAAGAATAGAAAGAAAGGTTGAAAGACCTCTGATGCCCTTTATTTGGGAATGAACAATATAATTTCTTCTGTCTGTCTTTCCCTACTCTATTTTGTTCATTTGACTGAAACAGTTAGAAAGGTCAATGTAGCTTGACTACTTTAACTTCCATGTTTTGAAACAAAGCTGTGGTTTGACGGTATGGCCATAATTCATCAAATGAACAAAATTGGTCTGTGGTGCCTAACTATTCATGCTTCTGAGCACCTCCATTTTCAGTTGCACTGGTTTCATGTCTAATACAAAGCTTTTCGTCTCAGAAGGTAGGATGAGTTTTCTTCAGAGAAGGTGTGAATTCATGGTTTACCTCATAGGTAGAAAAGGGTGGTGCAGTTTAGAACTGCACCTAAACCTAGAACTGGTTCAGAATCATCTCAGAAGAAGAGCTCATACTTTGTTGTGTGTTATGAGAGGTTACACAGAAGTTCCAGGTGTGATCATCAATCTGTTGGGTGAGAAACTTAAACAGATCTTTCCAACGTGGACTGGATTTCTTTTCTATTTATCTGCTTGAGCTGTACAAGGTGAAATTCATGTCATGACATAGTTTTGTTTTCATGGCATAGTTCCAGTAACAACCTGGTGGTTCCTTCTGAGCTTCTTGCTTTCTCAGCATTTATTAGGAAATTAACATTTTCTTCTCTGTAAACAGGAGTGAGGCTGCAAGTTATGGAGACCACAGCCTCCTCATGAGGAACAGATTTTCTCTTGCAGGAAAGGACATGTTTGATTCATGTTTGTGTGTGGGAGAGACAGGCAAGTACAATGCCACTACATTTAAATGCAGATGGTTTGTGGTAGCTCATTAACAATATAAATTTGTTAGTGTAAAAATAATGGATTCTGTGCATTTCCTTTCCGTGAAGATTAGGCTCACCCTAATCTACAGCTACAGCTCACTAGATCCTGTTGTATTCATAGCTCCCATTCATACCAAGGTTGTTAACTTAGTTCACACCAGTTTGCATAAGAACACCAGGCAGTCCTTATGTTGTCAGGGCTTGCAGGTCATTAGAGCTGTTCATACTCCTTACTCCTGCTCAAAAGAGAAAAAAAATCCCTGCTGTGGTCAAGACACCTTTAGAAGTACATTTTGTGGAAATCATGTTTGCTTCAGCCAAGGCTTGGTGATGCTGGCATTAAAGAGGGAACACAAGTCAAAACCAGCAGCTAGCAAGCTTCAGCTCAGTTCCAAACAATAATCCATTGAAGAATCAGGTCATGATAAAATTGAAGCTATTCACCAAAAGAGTATGGTGCAACATCATTTTCCACCATGCTCAGTGCTGCAAAATCAGAGAAGAATAAAAAACTCAAAAGCAAAAGTTGCGACAGAAAACAGTACTGTGGGTTTCCAACAAATGATTTCTGCTGAAACAGAGAAATACAACAGTCAGATCTCATCATGTTAGGGAACAGAACGAAAGTTCAACTAACAAAGTAGTGGCCTCAGGCCATTTTTCTCAGGATGATGAAAAAGAAGCTGGTGTATGTTGTGGCAAAACCACATTCTTTTCTTTTTCTAAACTTTCCTAATTGAACTTCTTTGTCTTGTCTTGAATCATAAAAAACCCCAAATCAAATCAAACAAACAAAAAAACCCAGACCAAAAAATATGTGTCTCTTCCTTTTGTTTAGAAAGATTGCAAAATCAAGAATAACTTTATTCCAAAAATATCCTGAAGATGGCACAATAGGCACACGTTGCTGTATGGTTTACTTTAGGTCATACTGTAAGATGAGAGAATTTTTGCTAAAATATGAATCATTTGGAGGAGCTCTTTAAAAAAATAGAAGCAAAAGAGAAATTTAAACTTTTTAAAGCACAGTCTATCAATAAAATTATTTTACAAGTGGAACGCAGGCTGTTCATTTCATGCTGACTAAAAGATTAATATAAACAGGTGGGCAGACAGGGACCCATCATGGTCAAGTGTTATCGGCAAGAATTAGTTTAATTTGTGTTGTTTAGGTTTTATCAATACATTTCCTTTGTAATTGTGAAACAACTGATAACCTCATCTGTTATCTCCAGCATAATGTGTAATCTACATCTAAATGCCAATTTTTATGAGGCCCATTTTGACTTTGGGAGAGACAAGATTACTTGCACAATCTCTATTTTATTAAAATAGAAGAAATATTACGGGACATTTTTATTAAAAAAGAAAATACTGAGCATCAAGTTGTATTAGTGAATGAATAAATCTGCATTATAGATGAATTAACTAGAAATACACGCTCCACAGCACTCTTAGGCATCCTGGTAATATGTATTTTATAAAACATGGGAGTAATTTCACAGATGTGCTATAGCTAAGGGTTATTCAACTTGCTGTATCCAAGTATATATGCTATGCTTGGATTTTCAAAATGTGTTTGACAAAGGCCCTGTGCTGAAAGCTCGTACAGAATCAAAGCTGTTCCCCATGGCAAGAGGGAAGAGTCCTTTTGTGGATTGCTACCTGAAAGACAGAAACAAGAGGGTAGGACTAAATGAGCTGTTCTGCAGTGGTAAAAGGTTATCAGTGGAGACCCACAGGAGCCTTTACCAACACCTTTGCTGTTTCACATGTCCATAAACAATGAAGAAAAGGAGAAGGAAGTGAGTTAAAAAAATTTACAGACAAGACTACAATATGTAAGGCAATAAAAATAAAAGGCAGTGCCAAAGCTGCAAAGGAATCCTCCTGCATTAAGTGACTGAACAGTAAAAGGATATTTGAAATCCAATATGGGTAATTATGTACAATATGATTTACATGGGGAAAACCAACCGTAACTACATGTGCGCAATAGCATTGGGTTTTACAGTAGTTCTTACCACTCAGAAAGCAGGTATAGTCAGTATCTCCAGTAGTGTGCCAATATTGCAAAACACTGATTTTTACCAGCATCTTCATTAGAAGTTGGTAACAAGAAAGACTGGGGCCACATACACAAAGGAAAAAGGCACCTGAAAGAAGAGAGACCATCCTGAAGACAAGCCTGGCAGCTATGAAGCATTTTCTTAGCTACCATCTACTGTGGCAATTTGCCTGAATTCCTGAGAGTGGAAGTGATCTAACCTCAGTAATATAAATATCAAATGTCTAGTTTAAATATTGTTATATTGTCTCCTTTTATAGCCAATGTAGACAGCCATGCACTTCCAGAGCATGATTCATTCCATCCTGAGCAGATGTCTAAGGCAGATGAAATGCTCTTCATCTCTCCATAGACTGTAAAGGGAACCTAGATGTACAGTAAGTTACTGTTACGCTGATTGTCTAACACTTATGCAGCTATAAATTAAATTAACCTCACTCAAGTGTCTAGGTTTTCTCTGATAGTCTTCAGATACCTAGGCTCAGGGCTGCCCAGAGGCAGTTCAGTCCCATTATAGGGGAGACCCATAAACACTTCTCTTTATCTCTCCTGCCTGCCTTTCTCTGCGCTAAAAAGTACTCTCCTTCCACTTGTTCCCACCTGTGTCCTGCAAATCTCTGAGCCTTTCTTCATGTTCTCACAGCTGATTGGGATTATTCTGTTTGTCATTTTAGTGAAATGATTTGAAAAAACAGCTTTGGGGGGTGGTCATTTTTTCTTCTTCTTTCTTCTTCTTCTTTTCTTTTTGTTTTCTTCTTCTTCTCCTCCTCCTCCTCTTCTTCTTCTTCCTCTTCTTCTTCTTTTAGTCAATAATTTAACTGACTGTTTTATACCAGTGTGGCCTCACAGTAACATTGCCTGATACCTGAAGATGTGTGAATGTGGGAGAGAATGAGAAGGGGGAAGAAGAGAGCACAGGAACTTCTTTGATTGGTTTCCTCTCTGAAGCCAGTGTACTGTAGGCTCCTGACAGCAATGAGCAGTGTGTAAGTGCCTTTCAGGTGCTTAATCCCAAACGGGGCATTCTCAGTGGAGTCTCTTTTAATCTCTCCTCTAGGAGCTTTTTATCTTTCTGTAAATATTCGTGGGAGCACTGACTGAAGTGCAGGTTTCCCAGGAGAAGGTAGTACCCACAAGACTCTTGAATCCTTCTCACTCTGCAGGCTCATATATTTATTTCTGTATTTCAAATGCAGTGAAACAGCTTCAGAAAGGAAGGTTAGTGGATCTCATTTACAGGACATCTTGTCTTAGAAAAAGGAAATGTGGATACTTGTTTTCATCCATGTCAGCGATGTCCCTGCTCGTTGCGGGAGGGTTGGACTAGATGACCTTTAAAGTTCACTTCCAACCCAAACCATTCTATGATTCTGTGATTCTATTTCAATGTATGTCTTTCACAGCCTATAGGAATGCTGTAACCGTCAGGCATTGGATGGTAGTACACCTATTTCTAATATTGCACCTATTTCTAAATTTTTGGAAGAGCAATGTCTTAGCACATTTGATCCAAGAAGGATTCCTGGTGGTAGAAGGTAAATGGGAGAAAAGGTTTTATTCCACCAGAATTTTTTTGAAACTTGTCCCCCTCCCCCAGCTCCTCAGCATTTCCTGTGAGCTGGAATAAGCAGCCCTCTTTCCAGCGTAAAAGTTCTGCTGAGTCCCTCCCTCCACAGGGATAATTCTCCATCTGCTTTATATTTTTCTTAGCCAGAGTGCCTGACTGAGGACTGTGAACTCTCCCAGGCAGTAAGCAGTTGAAAAACAGTTGACAAGTTTCCGTGAGGTGGTGGAAGCTGGAGGAGAAACGCCACCCCGAGTGGAGGGTGAGGCGGTGAGAGCCGCCCGAGGCGGGCTCTGAGGGGGGCTGCTCGCTGCGGGCTGCGGCCGTGGCGCCCTGCGCCCTGCCTTCCTGCCGCCCACTTTGCGCGGCTCTGCAGGCCGGATTCCTCCTTTCCAGAAGAATCCTTCTTAGGATTTTTAGGGCTTTGGGACTGTGATCACAGTTTTGGGACATAAATATGGACATACTGACAGCATAGCTCTGGCAGGGATGAGGGGTGTGTCCTGGCTAAAGTACAGCTCCTGAGCAAAGGAGGGCGGCCTAGGCCTCTGCCTGTTTCCGACAAAACACTGATAGCTTTTACCTTTTCTGCCCTATTAATAAGGGGTTTACTACCTCCACATTATTCTGTCCCAGTGCCAGGATTTCTTCTGTTCCTCTGAAGGTGACTGGAGCAAGGCTGTCTGCTTTTCATGGGAACTAACTACGACTGCCCATATGGACAATTAGGGTGCTCCAGCTGTGTGTGGGGTGTAAGTTCCAGCTGTGGGGTGCTAGTAAACAGCTGCGGGTGGTAATTTCTCAAACTGCTCCAGCTACATTCGCAACATATGTCTATGCCCTAAGGATTTTCAGTAAACTAACTGTATTATTTGCAGTATTTAGAGCATTTCTTATTTCAAGTGTACAAACTAAAAGGCAATACTGCAGATTCTGAGGTAACTTAATCTTACCGTAAGCAAAGCTGCCACATATTTAAGGATAACAGCTGTAGCTACTCCTGCTTGAAAGAATTTTTATTACCAGCTGAGAAAAGAGAAAACAGAATGTTATGAAAATTTATACAGATCTCTAGCATGCTTGCTGAATCCACTTAAACTCTGCCACTCAATTTTCCTAATCAATCAAGTCTGTTAATAGTGCTGTTAGGATTTACAATATAAACTGAGTGCATAGCAAGTCTGGTAGGAGTGCAGCTCTTCTGAAAGTTTTCCTGGGAATTGCTGTGTGTTAATAGCAAAACTTTTGCATTAACGGATTTACTACGAGTATTCAGTTTTGTACCTCTGTAGGCTAATCTTTTGGCATGTTCCTTTTCGGATAGATCTCCTCTGGAAAAAAGTTCATATACAGAATATAATTCTAATATAATACATATAACAATCTGTCTTTTACAGTAATTCTGTGTAGGATCCTGTGAAGCTAATATCCTGCTACGAAGATATAAATAGCAAATCCTAGTCAGCTGGGGAAACTGATTTGGTGGAAGGCAGTGCTGTTCTGCACACCTGTGACTGCACAAGACTCAGGGCTCTGGAGGATGAGAACAGGAGCATGCAAATATATGAGGTATTTGGTGGTGGCACTTCTGGCATGATGAGATTGCTTATGGCATGTAGGGCAACTAGCAATGTTAAGTATCTCTAAAATAAGGCCCCTGATTTAGGGTCCTAAATATAGCTTTTGTGATTTGCTTCAGGCTCTTAAATTTGACTGTTTTGACTTAGCTGCTTGCAGAACCACAGTTTATCATTTCTGGTGCAACGTTCAGCCAACTTATAAGTGTTCATCCAAAAAGAGTTGTTTCAGAAATTCTGTTAGACCCCAAACTGTCATACACGTGCACTGTATAATAGATAGTGGTATTATTATCAAGAATTCTCAAGAGAAATCATGGTTACCTTGCCTGCTTTCACTGTCTGAAGTTTTTCATACAGTTAAGAAAAAGACCTACTCATGACTGCAGAAAACTCTGGTTCTTTTGAACTAAGCATCAGTTGTAATGATTTCGTATGTTCTGTTGTGTATGATAAAATGGATTTGTTTGATAGCTTCAGCACAGTAATATTCAAAAGGATTTAACAACCGATGTTTTCAAAATACCATCTTTTGCTGGTTCTTTTATTGTTTCAAAATATTTTTGAAATGGAACAGTAATAATAATAATAATAATTCATGTGTATGATTCCTTTCAATTCTAAATCTCAGAGTACGTGCATTAATAAATTAAGCCTCACAGCAGCTCTGTAATTTAAGAGTATTTTTATCCAGTTTGACAGATGGAGAAACAGAGGTACTGAGAATTATAGATGCATTTGCAAAGGTGTGATTAGGCTGTACAGGAGAGAGTATGAGCACAGTATTCAGGGTAATCCAGAACTATGGAGAATTTTCAGGAATAAGAGGTATGTTCTTTAGAAAATATGGTCCTCCACGGACCACGTGTGCTGATGGACTGAACTGGCAAACTGGCATGGCACGGCACTCCTCTTTCAAATGTACAGATTTGACTCTGTGCTAGTTAAAGGATCTCACCACTGCTGCGCTTTCCATGTTATAGGTCAGGATTCTGAAACCCTGCTCAACAGCAGACCAATATTTCAATGCTTGACTATAAACTAGTCCCCATACCTGAATCCATGTAAGGTGATGCTTTTCAAGATTGTGAATAGTCCACACAGTGCCAATAACAATGCAAACATGCATAGAGAAAATGACAATTGCTCATGTGCTTTCTGCAGCTGGTCAGTGTTTGTACTATAGAGTGAGGTGTTCCTGACCCAGTTTTTTAGGATATCGGCTCTGGAGATGGAAGCAGCTTCTGCTTTGTGCTAGGCGACATATGCACACCAGCTGAGACTTTGGGCAACACTCCTATACAACTGAAAAGCATCTTGTGTGCTACTGAAGATGTGCACATCATGGCTTGGGAGCACATGCTGTGCTTAAGGTCAGGACTGGCCCTGCTTATGCAAGTAAGCACTGACAGCGCTGATGCTTTGCAAATTTCCTGGGTCCGTGCACATTTGCTATGTGTCCCAGAGATTCCGCTCAGCTTCATGTTCCATATCTGTGCCATCTCACTGACTCTTGGAAATTATTTAGGAGAGGTGAACACATCAGTATTAGGGCAGAATTAAGTACTATGACAACTTTATTCTAAAAATCCTGGTATCAGTCCTTAAGGTAGATCAGAAGCCAAATAACCTTTTTTTTGGCATCAGAGATACTCTTCTTGACTGTTTACAGATATAAGGGACACATTTTATTCTTTTACTCTGTTCTTTTTCAATACAGAACTAGGACACTATTGAAAACCTCAAATAGTAGAACATGCATCAACAACAAATTACTACGATGGCTCTTTAGTCTTTGATAAAATATTAATTACCATCCAGCTGAGGTAGATAGAAATGATTGAATCCAACAGCACTTGGCACTTAGTGCTTGTCTTATTCTCAGTCTGGACCTCTCGTTTTAATGCAGCTGTAGAAAAGAATAAATTTTATTATATTATAAATCCAGAATTATTTTCTGCAATTGTTCTGTGAGTGACTAGAGTAAAGACATCTTTAAAAGAAAATCACTCTAAGTGATTTACATTTACTTGAATATTCATTTTGTTCTTAAGTTAAGGGTCCATTGCAATAAGCAGGGGGAAAAGTGCTGTAAATAAATTTCCATCTGTGCTTTACATGCAAATTTCAATCATAGCAGGAAGAGTTCTACAGTTCTTTTATAATGTAATATGCTAATCAATTATGAATGTCTGTGGGACAAATATATTTATAGGATAGAAGAGGTTGTTCATGTTCTTATTGGACATATTTTTGCTCATGTTTACTATTTTGTTCCTTTTACTTTCTAACACGGGGAATTAGCAATTTATTGGAAAAAAGGTGACTAAGTCTCCTTGATCCAAATGACCTTAAAACTGTCATGGTATTTCCTAAAGATACAAATAAAATCTCAAAAACTTGAGCATGTGTTTGAAAAAAGATGATCTAATAATTGTTTTTGCATAAAATAATGTGATTTCAGTTTAATACACACTGTGTTTTTTTCCACAAAGGTAATGAAGGAAGCTTTGACTCCTATGTTTATACTGTAAGATGAGTGAGGCATCTGCTTTTCTGCTGAAGCTCCTGCTTTGCACTGGGTATCTGTTTGCATCCAGTGAGTTTGTGACAAGTGTCAATCTGAGTCATCCTGGAGTGATGGGAAAAGATCTAGATGGTAGAAAAGAAAGCAGTTTTTTCTATTCACAACCTCATTTCTCAGTTGTGAGGTAGTGGGGCTGCAACTTACAGTGATCTCAGTTCAGTTGGCTGGAGCTTTACCAGGTAAGCTACTGCAGCAAAAATAGCACCACAGCCAACCTCCTCCCCCACAGTCCTGGAGTGGTTCTTTCTTCCCTCTTCATTTTCCACATCCAAGGGTTTAAAGTGGGAAATATAAACTGGTTGCCCTAGCTTTAAGCTGTTCAAGGACTCCCTGCTCTGAGAAACTCTTAGCTGCTTGTTTAAAGCATTGTTAAGTACCCATTGTGCTACCTGAGTTAAAACACATTTAATTAGGTCTGAAGCTCTTGCCCATTGTTTTTATTTTAAAAATATTTAGACTATTGATTAGCTGGATTGGCTCTTCTCAGTTTCCTTATTTAGAAGACCTCTGAGTCTCCCTGGTGTGTGGGATTGGCGGGGGGGGGGGGGGGGGGGGGGGGGGGGGGGGGGGGGGGGGGGGGGGGG
>JAVJGI010000001.1:1364738-1395425 GCA_035590275.1 Ibycter americanus
TTTACACCACCGCTGGGTGTCGCGGGGGTGTGGGTTTTCCCCCCCCCCCCCCCGCCCATATATGTCACAAGCAGGCTTATGAGGATTGCAAATAATATGAAAATGAACTCAAACCAAGAGAAATGTAGTATTTCTAATGACATAAGTTAAACTGCATGATGTTTTCAAGGCAATGTATTGGAGTAAATTTCTTTGCATTTAAGTGAGAAAGAAAGATTTAGGCCTACTTTATGATGTCAAAAGCATGGAGTTACAAAACCCTCATTTCCAATTCCTTTTTCCCTTTGCTTTTCTGCACCATCTGGTTGATGGATGTATAACAATGAGCTATTAGCCACCTTCTTCCAGTGCTTTTCCCAGTGCATTCCCTTGTCGTTAACATCCCCCACTTGAGAGCAAGCTCTTTTCGTTATTTGCATTTTTAGTGTTTGAATAAAACAGAATTACAATGCTTTCAAGTTATTTTATGAAAACTGCTTTGGTGTCAGTGAACAGGTAAGTTTCTCTTTTCTGCTTTTGACAGAGTTGGTCATATCCTCCTACCTTGAGTTTCTTGGAGGGGTTGTCTTCCACCAGGGCTCCATCCTCCTTGAGTGTTCTTAATTTTTTCAGGTTTCTCAGTACCCTTCACCTTACAACTTTAGTTGATCTTTTACATTTTAATTTGCTTTTTTCCATATCAGTCCTAGTGACTCTTGCTCTACAAAATATGTCAGTGGGTAAAAAACTTCTTTTGTAAATCTCGAGCTATTTTCTTTCAGCCCAGCAAATGTTTCAGCTTGTCATTCCTTGCTTTTCTTGAGAAGTTTCCCTGCTTTTCCCATTTTCTAGTGTATTTATAGTATCACTATATTCCATGACAGCTGAGGCCATGCCTTGTGTCATATCCAACTCGTTTGTCTTTGCTATTCATCCTTCATGTCTAGGCTATATACAAATTCTTTCTATCCAAAGTAATGCTAAAGATTCAATAATTTTTTATTTGCTGAGGCAGCTAAATTTTTTCCAAGCTTTTTCAATTTTATCGCTGACTGTGATCTCTTTGGCAACTCTCATTCCACATTATCTCATCCTTCTCCTAGCCCTCCCTAGTGCTTTCTTCAGATGACTGCTGTTGAAACTTAGCCCGGTTGTCATATTGCTCTTTGAACTCATATTTTTGTTATTCTAATGTTTTGTGTGTGTGTGTGTGTTTTGTTTTCATTGTGAAGTATTTAAGAAATTAGGTCCCTGTTCACTTGGCCTTGCATTCCACAGCCTTGTTGTTTTCCCTCTCTTCCACTATACCAGTAGTGCTTGCATTTTTTCTATTTCCTTTTGTACTTTTTTAGTGTTTCCTAATATTGCTTTGGTTTGGAACATTCTTCTTTATCTCAACTGTAAGGTGTCTAGCCTTCTACTTCAAGTTTCTGCACAAGGTGTTAAATACCTAAGACCTAGTTTCAAATAAACTACAGTCCCATCAAAACTGTCAGATAGTAGTTTTTGAAGGGGGAACTGCAACAGTCAAACACCATCCTTATTCTACCATTAATGCAGAGTTATGGCATATCCAATACCAGTATTTACATTCTCTGGGAAAGAGTTCCTAACTTCTGTGTCAGAAAATAATCGGGTACCCCTATGTATGCAGACCTGTTCAGGACAATTAATGAACAGAAAAGGGAGATCATTTATTTTGAGGTTCTCTATAAGCATATTCCCTTATTCTAAAATACCATTTGTTTGGTTACAAACTCTATCTTTTCCTTAAATACAATGCATGAAACCAAACACAAATCTTTCTTGGTTACTCAGAGCATATCGGTATTTGATTTGGCATCCAGTGCTTTTTCTGTGTTTCTTTCATAATCACAGTCATGGAATGTCAGGTAGAGTGTATTTTGGTAAAGGCAGATAGAAAATGTTAATTTTGTTCTCTAGCGAGCAGACTCATTTCTAAAACTACAGACCCTTCTCTAATTCACCTCATATTCCCAGTATCTTGAACATAGTAGAGACTGAGCCTTAACACTTTTGCTCTGAGAAAGGAAGCTTCATACTCATCACTAATGAGCTTAACACTGTGGAAAGTTTGGACAAGCACATGGCAATAACTTTCTTTTAAAAAAGAATAGATATTTAAAGAGGAGGATAGGAGAGGACAATAAAGTTCATATGTATCATTGAACACAACTGTGCTGATTACAGCATGTATTTGTATATGTGTTTTATTGTGGAAGAAAATACAGTGTGAAAATAAGCTCAGACCCTTAGCACTAGAGGTCACTAAACACAACAATTTCAAAGGGTCTGTAAACTGTGCTCTAACAGTTTTTTCTTTTTTTTTAAACTGAACACTTCATTTACATTACTACAGTTAAAACCCTCAAGAGATAGCAGTAGGTGAGAAGCCATCTGCTCCTGTGTATAAATGGAGAAGGTGGCGACAGTGCAACCACTCAGCTGAGACTGTCCATGATGGAGGAGCCTGTGCCTCACTGATGAGTGATAAGTAGAAAGATAAGTAGAAAGAAAGGATATATCACTTTATTTCACTTTTGCTCCAGCTTGCCTTCTAATCCAGGCATGATATAAGAAAATTAGCTGCGTTTTCAGACAATTAGGTGATTATGCCCTTGTGAGACAGGATGACTTGGAAAACTTAGATTCTTTTAAAAAATATAAGCTTCAATTCAGAGTCCAAGTAATAGGTTAAATTGCAGAGAAAAGGTCAGATATTACTGCATACTGACGGCTTGAATATTAATAGAGGTATTTTTTCCAGAGACCTGTCTTTGATGGGAAATGTTTCGCAAGATGTATCAGTACAAAAAAAAAAAAAAAAAAAAACCCAAAAAAACCCTACCAAAGGGATGAATGATGAAAAGAGATGTAAAGAGATGAAAGAACTTCTGGCTATCTGGGTTTGGATCTGTTGGAAAAACTAATATTGTGTATTGTTAGTTATAGTTGGTTTAAATGGCTTTCCCTAAACACTTTCATTACTATATGATGTTATTCTTCATATATATAACATGAAGTTCCTGCAAGACAGAGTGGGTTTATCACAAGACGATGTGGAGAAGAGATTGGCTAGGGAAAGGTTTGGACCACTCTTGTGGGGGAGGAAGGATGCAGGCAAAAATGGTCATCTTTCCCAAAGAACGCGTTGCCCTGTAAAATCTGTGGTGAAACTTACGATTCCCACTTTGTGCCATTCCCCTGGTACCAGCAAGCATCTACAAATTTCACCCAGTGTCCTGGTCCTTCCCGCTCCTGGTCCACACAACAGCTGATGAATTATTACCACTGTCAGCTACTCTTTCAGCTCAAGTAGCACAAAGCTTTCTCATCCTGATATAAAACCTTGTTGCTCTCAGGTTTTTATCATGTTATAGAACTGGATTTTTTCATTAAAATCTTAGATAATTTCAAGGAAAAGGTCCCTTAAAGGAATTTTATTAGGATCAAGAAGGAAAATAATTTCATAGTCAGGACATTTCAGAATTCACTTTACTTTTTCCAATTATGCTTTCACCTTCTGCAAATGTACTATGCTGCAGGCTTTAATTGTAAAGTATATACTTGTTTTTAATAAAGGTTCCAAATCATTGTACAAAAGGGAAGAAGTATGCACTGAAGGAGACTATTGTCTACAAAAACCAAATTAGTAGACCTTCTTAACCTTAATTTCTTTGCTTTTCAGTTCTCTATAATCTTGCAGGAGTGTTGTGAACACTGGTTAATTAATATTTTTAATTGTTTAGGTACTGTGGTGATGAGTACCAGAGAAACTCATGAGGAAATTAAAAATTCTGTCTTGAGAGAAGGGTTTGACTAGTATGCAGTAAATAAGGCCTTGGGTCACACACTGAAAAATGAGGAGAAAACAAAATATTGAGTGGTTGCTCATTATGTGAACATTCTGTGCACTGAACAAAGCAGAGGTCCTGTGGAAGAGAAAAGTGATCACATAATTAGATTTTGTCATGAAGCTTATGCACAAAGAAGATGCACAAAGAATGAAGGATGCACAGGAAAATTAAAGATGAGTGTTTCTTAACATTTGAAAGCTTTCCTCAATAGTCTTACTGTGTTCTTTCAACATAATTTGGATTTCTAAGTGTGCATTTGCCTTATGTGTGTGTGAGAAAGAAATTTCCCGTTGCTTTGAAATGCATGAACTATTAAGAGCTGACATGATGAATCCTGAATGAACATTCAGTCTTTTATCTGTTGTGTCTAGCTTTTTCAAGGAGAATTTTAAAGACAAATAACAAGATGAAAAACATATTCTGTGTCTTTCAGAGTAGTTCACACCTCTTTCCTAGAGCTTAAGATCAGCACTTGAAACTTTAAGGGCAAAATTGCAAGTAAAATGAGTTTTCTTCGAATTATTCTTACAATATTTTTTCTACATCTTTTTGTGGCTGATGGATTGATTAATCTGACTACATTCTGAAAATGCCAGTCTAGGAAGAACTCTTCCCTGTCAAAGATTACCTTTCAAGTAAACAGTTAGGTGCAGTGGCTAAAAGAAAAGCTGTGCTTCAAAGAAAATTAATTTCCAAACAAGCATCTAGAATTCATTTTTATCAGATGATAAAGGATTTATAATGAACACTCACACCTACATTTGTAATATCAGCTTGTATTTCTGTATACTGATTTTTCTTGGAAAAAGGAGTGATCCTTCTAAATAGGTACTGGCTTCTCTGTCACCAGGTCTGGGGGAGAGGTTATCAGATAACATCTTTGAAAACATGGTGAAGGAGTGAATACAAGTTTTTGAGCTTTCATTTGGTAATGGACATTTTAAAGGCACTTGGAAGATGGAGACTTGTTAAGTATTTGCCTGGATTTAAAACTGAAACTCAAATTCTGAAGCATGCATCTTTGTTGAAAAGAAATTTTCAGGTTTTAGATGAAAAAAAGAAAGAAAAAGATGCCACTAAAGTACGTGATGCCACTAATACATATGTAAAGAATTGAAGGTAAAGGCTAAGAATAGATTGAGTTTCTATATATTTCCAAAACACTAAGTAAATAGTAGAAGATACTTGATGTGCTAGATAATGTAAGATACTTACCGTATGGAAAGATAATGGAAACTTTGGAATGTTCCATTAGTTTTTCCATAATGAATGGAAAGTTATGGAAACTTCTTAGTTTTGTGGCAAGCTTTAGTGTAACATCCTGCCTTTAACTGGCAACCAGAGTTTACACTTTTAAACTGTAAGCAAGCGCACACATTTTGTTGGCTACTGCAAAGACATACATTAAGAGTATTAATTTTTTTCTTGAAGAGTCATGGATACAAAAAGCAAAAGACTGAGCTGTAGTAAAGCAAGCATGTCTGTAGTAGTTTCAGACATCAAAATCTCCTTTGAAAAATAATAGGTCTTATCCTAACCTTCCTATTAATATCTGTTAGTTTTCATGACTAAGACTTTTGTACTTGATATTGCTCATTCAGCAATATATTTAAATATCCTCACAATAGTTTTTGCCAGTGAATATACTCAGGAAAACTATTCAGCAGTCTTTCAGTGTAAAATTGTCCTACCAAGATTACCCGTGATTTGGCAATCAGCTTCACTGCATAGTATTTCATAGAGCTATAGGGTTCCTTCTTTACTCATAATGTTTTTTCAAAAATCAGAAAACAAACTTTTATGCTTTGTGATTTGAAAATATGATCTGCCTTAAGAAATGGAGTTATTTTCTTCCCAGGGAGTTTAAAAAACTACATGGAACAGGAGACTATACCTTCCATAATACTTTCCACTGTGTTTCAAGAACAGATCTGAATGTGTGAAGATTTCTGCCACACAATATTACTGGGGAGCAACTGGGTTTTCTAGATTATTTTGGCAGTAACTGTAACAATGGCTATATTTCTTTTGATGTTTTTTCCCAGATAGTTTATTTTTATCTTGACATTTTGCCCATCCTGTGAATTTCATCATGGGGAAGAAACAGCAGTTTGTCTCAGAGCAGTTCAATTTCAATCTCTAGGTGACAAGTTGATATTTCTTTCCTCTTGAAGAAGCTTTTAATATGATGTGTTAAATGTCAAGGAAACTTTTCAATATATATTGAACTTTACTAACCTTATTTCTCTTAATATTAATGACATATTGACATCATGTTTTGAAAAATGAACACTTCTCACAGATGTCAGGATCCTATAGTCATGTTATTCCTACAGGAATACCACATTCCAGTTGTTATTGTTCAGAGTTGTAACTTTTACAATTACTTTCTTTTACAAAGACTTTTACAGACTTCTAAAAAATCCATTTCATAAGTTATATTTCATTATTGGGTGCTGACTGTGCTGATCTAATGGATAAGAGATCACAAGTTAGTTTAGTAAGATTGTAAGTTAGCTTTGAAAAATAATTTTAAATTGGGATCTGAGGTTTCTGCAGCTAGCTCTGCTATGCTGATTTATTGATCTTATAAATCCAAGTGACTAAGTGAGAGTATCCCATAAGTGCTATTACATGTGAGAAGAAAATGGAATTTTTGTCCTGGAAGACAGCAAGTAGCTGTATTGGAGTCAATGTCCCAGTTCATGATAAGCAGTGCTGAAGGTCCATGGGAGAAATTAGCTCTATGAAGACATTAAAAAAGGAGAGTTGATTGGCATCTGGACCCATTTGCGGTGCTGCAGGCTGGGACACCTGTATCAGATGGGCAAATGGAAGATCGGATAGAGGGAGAGCTTCTGCAGCTGCATCTGGCATGTGGAAAGGATGCCCATGGTCATCTGCAAGACTACCAGCTGCCTATGTCTAGACAACTGAGGTGAATCCCTAATGACAGCTGCATAATTCTCTGGGCCCCAGAGATGCTGTGTATTCCACTGAGCGTAATGAGATTTTAGTCCCTTAGCTAGCATGTCGCTGCCTATATGTAGATGCTTACGTTGTCTTAATACAGACTGAAACCTAGCCGTGATGTTTCCTTCCAAAGCAGATCATGTACAACTTCTTCTAGCTTCCCATCCTCTTTATGTTTGTTGCAAGTTAATTGCACGTTAGTCTATTCTTCCAGACATATTAAAAATAAAATCACTCAATATTATCCTGTTTGGACAAAAATCAACTGATCATGTAAGTGGAAACAGTTCTACTTTGAACACATTAAATCCAAGTTAAGGATTTTGTGGCAGTGACACTAAATATTTGCAAGGTGTTAAAATTTTTTAATATCGGCTCAAAATTCATCACTTTTGGGAAACAACTTCTCTGTTTGCATCTGAATATACCCGATAAGTAGGTTCAAAGAATTCAGACAACAAAATTGATTAACATTTGTTTTTAACCTAAAATACTAGTAAAATTTGGCAAGAAATGGGGTGGTGCTCAGATTTCAGTTTCTGATTTACCATTAGAGTCCTGTCTCAATGATATTTATATAAGCTGTCAAAATATATGAACTACAGAACTTAAGTATGGAGCTTAAAGTTCTCCCTTTTGTCAACCATTTATTTTCTCATTCCTTGTTTCTGTTTCTACCTTTGCTGAATTTGCCGAATAAATTATCCAGGATTTTGCATTGACTCTATTTCATTGAAGGAAAAGCCTAATTATTGAACCTGAATTCTGTTGAATAGTTTTGTGCACATCTTACTCTCTCTTTAATACTAGATAATATGGTGTTAAATGCAGTTTATGTCCAATACAGGCAAACATATAATCTGTATTACAAGGACATATAATTTAATACAATTGTGGTGATTTAAATATATTTGTGAGGCTCTTAAATTACACTGAAACACAAACAACTACAAATAATTCAGTATGTTTTTTCTTGTAATTAAAAAAAACACCACCACCAATTCCTGAGCTTATCAGCAACAGATCCAGAGATATATTCATTTACATTTAGTCATTACTGTGTTTTTTATTTTTTTCATGTACAAACAAAAAGTCATTAGAAGAGAAAAGCTTATTTTATTCTTGTGGGAGGTCTGAAACATGGTATAAACATATTACACCTGTCTACAGAAAAGCGGTGCCTGCTCCCATTTATAGTGTATTGTACTTGCTTAGAGCACTAAAAGCATTTGTTTGGAGGGAAAGGGATTATAGTTAGCAGCAAACCGTGTGCAAAACCCATTTATTTATTTACTTATTTATTGTGAACTATTCAGAAAGATCTATCCTGTCTTGGAGTCTTCATGAATATTAAAAGTTTAACATAAGGATAAATATTCTGAGCAGAAAAGTCATGATTGCCCAAGGCCACAGCATTCTATTGGTATCACAGATAAGTTGCTTAGATCTTAAATCCCGTAGCATAAAGAGTAATGTTGAGTAATCACGTTTCGGGTTGCCCTCTGAGACAAACACAATAAACTCTTTGTCATCATTATTCAGAACAGTTATTCAACAAAATTAAGGGGAGTATATGTATGTGGATAAATATACATTTCTGGGTAAGTAAGAAAGCATCAAGGATGATGACAAAAGCGTTGCATCCTAAGGGCTGTACTTCCAACCTGAAGAATGCTTGGAAAAAGCTGTGAGGCACCCTTGCTGTGTCTGGACTGCAACAGCTGGGAGCACATCTTGCTTCCTGCGGCTGCCCATCACCATCCCACCTCTGCTGATCTTTAGGACATACTGCAGAGCACATGTGATGAACAAATTACATATAGCCTCAGAGATGGAAAGACCTACCCACACTGTGGGTGAAAGAAAGCAAACCATGATTGTTGAATACCAGCTCCTGGAGACTGTCAAGGACAGCACCAGTCCTGGAGCTGGGGATGTCACCTCTCACAGACACTGCCACTATGACTGCCACTGATACTACCGCTGCCACTTCACTTTGCACATAGAAAAGAGAGTTTAAATTTTCTGGGTATGTTTCAGTTTCCTGGAGACTCTTTTATACCTCTACTGTTGTAGTGCAGTGCCCACAGAGACATGTTGGCTGCATAGTTACGTGACCAGGAGAAGGAAAGACGGGAAACCCCTGGCCTCCCTCCAGCATGGTACAAAAATAGGGCTGAGGTTCTTCAGTTGCAGAATTCAAGGCAATGGCATTACAACAATTGGTTGGTTGCTTTGTGGTTTTTTTCATTGAACCTTTAAGTATTCAGAAAACAGTATGTGACTATTTATAATCTTGCAGACTGGATCAACTGTTCTTTTCCTCAGTGCTCCATTTAATGTGAAAATGATGGAAAGGAAGGCGTTGTTAACTTTAATAAAATTAACTTTGTAGTGTTATTTCAATGCGTTATAATAAGTTTCTATGATGCCCCAAGGGTGGCTCTGTTTGTACTAAAGTATCTCAATCACAGTTTTGTTAGGGTAGAATCACTTAGCTTTATTTTCCTTTTTTTTTTTTTTTTTTTTTTTTTTTTTAATAGCCTGAACTCAAGCTGTTTTGTAGCTGCCCTATGATACAAATAGATGCACTCTTGGGGCACTGATTAAAATTTGTATGTTTTAGAAATATGTTCCTAGAATCATGCTGGTGCAAGACGACCTCTGAACTATAGGTATCTGTGCTATTTTCACATCAAGGTGCAAGCAGGAAGTATTCTGAAGCACAGATAACCTATATTCTTCTTAAAATACTGTTTATGCATACTAATTAGTTGTAACCATGGGAAGCAGTATTAACAGTATACTTTTCATTTTAAACCAGGCTCTCTTGTGTTCCACTTGATTAATTGTCACAGAGTGTAATTTTATCATAGTTAAAACTAATTCAAGCCCATTTCCCTGTAGTAATATATATTTTTTTTTGGTTTGGAGAAATTAATATTCCTCAAAAACTAATTAATGATCTCCAAAGAATCATTTGCATAAAGGATGTTAGAGTTTTACAGCAATTATGCATTGTATGTAACTCATTAAAAGGTCCATTTTCATTACTGGATTTAGTGATGAGGTGACAGGCGTAACCACTCCAAACGGCCAGGCAAAATGCAAAGTGAGACTGGGAAATCCTTGTCTAAAGCCATCAATGCAGTCAAATTATTTCTCCATCATGATTTTTTTAGAAAAAAAATGGCTCTCAAATTAACAGTAAGGTCCTTCGAAGGGTGCCTCTTGTTTGACAAAAATTGTGGCATATTCCTTCCATTCAAAGAAGGATGCATCTGATGGTGTACACAGGGCCTCAGCTCATGGGCCAGATTCTGCTCACTCTCAGTCTCACTGCATAATATCCCCATCAATCATCACTTGATATCAGCAAGGCCTCCTGAACCACAAGATGCTATGCAGCATGAGAAAGGGTGGCCAGCAGCCACTGGTGGGCTGTAGAGCAATAAAATGAGATTGCAAGCGCCAATTATTATTCAAACCTGTGTCAATCACTTTTCTGATGTA
Source organism: Ibycter americanus (assembly GCA_035590275.1). Classification (NCBI taxonomy): domain Eukaryota; kingdom Metazoa; phylum Chordata; class Aves; order Falconiformes; family Falconidae; genus Ibycter; species Ibycter americanus. Next base: position 1,375,082 of record JAVJGI010000001.1, read on the forward strand.
GGAAGAAATTAGAAGCATCTTTTATCTTTTTAAAGTGGTAGTTTGCATAAAAATTTGGCTCAGAAAGGGATCTGTAGTTCTGTTACACTGAAAGTGGCTGTGCATAACAAACTTTAATATGTTTCATTTGTCTGAGACATCGTTAAAGCCCGCCAGGCTAGCTGCGCACAAGGCAGCATAATTCATGGCAGACAGAAGATCCATTCATTATTCCTGCCATAATTACAGCAAGAGCGTTATTGATAAATCAAACAGAAATAATAATTCTTTTGAAAAAATGAAGTGATTGTGGCTTTCTAACAAAACAGGAAGATACTGTATGTAAAATCAATCTTCCCAATCACACATTTATTGGGACTTCTGAGACACAGAATGAAAACATTCTCACCTTCTCCCTGTATTCCAGATATATATTTCATCTCAGGTAATATTAATATATAGAGTCAGACATCACAGCTCGAAACATGCATTTTCTCTCTTTCACCCCCACCCCCACATTCCCCAATAAATCAGTGTTAATAATATCTGAGGTCCTAATCCAGCAAAATACTTAAGCACATACTTAACCTTAAACACATGAGTAGTCTCATTATAATCAGTGAGACTCCTCATGCTTTAAAGTTAAGCTCATATTTAAGTGCTTTGTTGAATCATAGCCAAAACAAAGTAGTACAAACCAAGGTGTTTTTTGCATTGAAATACAAGTACAAAGACGTGGCATTAACACTGTGGTTTACACTGATGAAAAAGGTACTCCTGGAAGTGTGAATTACAAGAGCACTATTAATTCACCCTCACAGGGCTTTAGTATAGCAATGCCTGCTCCATAGATGGGGTTTTCAAGGCTGAGTGTATTTAGAAGCGCTAAACGCAAGCAAATAGAAAAATAGTTATCCTGGCAATCACTCACAATTATTGCGTCCACTATGATTTCTAACATATCCAATTACACCTGTCTCTGTTGTTACCATGTCCTCAGTATTTTTCTGTGTTTTAAATCCCAGAGAGTGTGATTCTGCCAGGCAGGTAATATCACAGCATTATTTGTACAAAGGGTCCCTGACAGGGTTCCAGCTTATAATGACAAAAGAAATACTAAATAACAACAATTTTCTATCTTGTACTGGAAGGAGGTTATCTGGATGTCATAATCAAGTCTTTGGTTTTTGTGAAAAACCACCTTTTTCTTCATATTCCCAGAGAGGTGTTCAAATTGTGCAAATTTGCTCCAAGAAGTAGGAAATGAGTACACACGTATTTTTAAAACATCAAATAAAATAAGCAAATTTTGCTTTTTGCTTTTTATATTTATTTAAAAAGATGCATCCAATGCACAATCCATTTCAGAATACAAGTTAGCCCAACGGTAATCCCACCGGAATTTTAATATTTTACAAGTGTGATCTAAGGCTAATTTTTGTCTGCATATAAAATGAAGGCAATTAAAGGAGGAGGGAGGAAGGAGGATCTGATGTAGCCTCTCTCCTATTATTCTTGATTAATTTGGATAACTTTTAAGGACTAATTATTTTCTCTGCTAGAATATTTGCGGTAGCATTGCATCCTTCTGGGTATATTCAGTTGTACTTTAATTCTGCTTAAACCTGACTAGTAATTGCAGAGTTTGTATACTTCTTGCTTATCATCATGCAAAATGTTTTCTCTCGGGATGGGGATCTTTGAACTATGCTATGGCTATTTTTGCAACAAGTTAGCTAGAATTGAAAAGAAGCAATACTATTAACTAAATTGTCAGCAGTCAAAAGCCTACAGTATACAAATGTTATTGCTAAAAATTCAATCTGACTAATCAGCATGTAGAAGATGAACTAAGAGTGCTGCTAATGTCTGAGTGACTGCAAGCTGCATTAACTCCTCAAGAAACTGCTCTAGTGCTGATGGTCTCCCAAAGCTTGGGACCTTTGCCTGTTTTTTTCAGACTGGAAATAATCAAACTGCTTTGTTCACAAACTTATGCCATTATAGGATATGGCTTTTGTATCTGAAATGTTTATTTGGAGTTGCCATTTCACTTGCTAAAGTCAAAAGGTACCTGAAATTATACACACCCACACCCCTGACCTTCTACTTAATTGGTGTGAAGCCAACACAAGCTCTTGTGGACCTGAAGGAACAAATCAAATCAAGACTAAATATTACCTCTCATAATATAGCTAAGGAGAAGATCCAGAAGGCTCAACCTCAGAAGACAAAGATTTTGAAGTCTAAGGACGAGAGGTACTGAAACAGCAGCCTTCATATGAATACACCTTGCTCTTCACTGGGAGACAGGGTAATTACTCACCCTCTTCTTCCACACATGTATACTAGATTAAAGGTAGTGTGCATGGCAACTTGGTGCTGATGATCTGCAGAAGAAAACTAGACAAAAGTCTGGATGCAGAGCTAGCTATGCCTATAGCTTTAAGCTGACACTTGGTATTTTGAAGCAAACCCATCCTTCATCTAGGTTCCCAGAACATGTCTAAAAAAAGTTATAGAGGAACAGATGTATTCCACTCACTATCTCTGTGAGCAACAAGCAACAGCTGTTTCAGAGAAAGGTAGGGTAATCTGCTTGCTGACAACATTTTTTTAAAAGTTCCCAATAGGGAGAAGTCATTGTATGGCTGAAATATAAGGGTTTACATTTCTCTTGCTTATTTTAAAGTAGTTTCTGTCTTATGATTTTTCTTTGCCTGTTCTTAAATATTTCTAAATTCATGGCTTCAAGTGTATTTTGTGGCAATAAATCTCATGGGATAGGTGGTTGGGGTTTTTTTGCAGAACAGTTTTCTCTTATTGTTTACCACCTTTTACCAACATGAGTTTATTTTTCTACAGAGAAAAAATATCCTGATCAACCTCTTGTCCAGCATTTTCTATATATTTTCCTTATTTCCCTGTGGTTTGGGGTTTTTTTTTTTGTGTGTTTTGTTTTGTTTTGGTTTGGTTTTTTTTGTTTTGTTGTTTGTTTGTTTGTTTTTTGTTTTTCCTCACTGCATAATATATCCTGGTCTTCCTGTTCCCCCTTCAGATTAGAATTTAGAATTTTACTAAGATCATAATCATTCTTGTCACCGCTACATGCAGTTCCTCTATTCACAAAGTGAATGACATGAAATGAGCACACTTTCACAGATAAACCTAGCACAACCATGTATGCAATGGCATCAGCACGTTTTCTGCAGTACAATCTTTTTCATTCTGCATGCATCCTAATGGTTTGTTTGCTTTGCTGCACTGTGGCACATAACAGGCCTTGTGTGCCCTGTTAGCAGTTCTCCTGAGTTGATGTTGCTAATTTATGATCTAGTCTTCATATGAGTAATTGAAGATTCCATGGGAAAGAATGAAACAATAAAATTAAACTTTCATTTTTCTTTATATTGATTCTTAAAGAGAAACTGTAATTTCTGACTTTTTTGCAGCATATTTTCCAATGTCATTAACTATCATTAAAATTATTTAATTAATGAATTATCAAGCCTTGGGAACATTATATTGGTCAGTGAAAGATGTATTACTTTTAAAGAGTGATGAACTCTTTTATTTGTAACTGCTGTGGTAAAGACAAATGCTATTGCACAAATACATCCCATCTGAACATCATTCGATGGAGATGCTTAAGGATGTAATTGCTCTAGGCTCTCTCCAATGTCTGTGGACAGAGATAGACACCTCCAGAAGGTGTTTCAGATCCCAGCTGAGTTGAATTGCTTTCTAAAGTTGACTTTCTGGAAATGACCCAAATAACAAGTTTCCATGTTGACTGTCTCAGGGTGAATGCGATTATGTTTGTGTTATGGTCACCAAGTTAGATCACCCATTTGCTGGAAAAAAAACCCAGCCAAACCAACACCCCAAACCTTTAGTGGCATCACTAAGGCCTGTGCTGTGTTTGCAGTAGTGACAGTGTAAATGATTGATTTTAGGCAGCCCTTAAAAAGTCTCAGAAGTTGGTCTAAAACCTGTTTAAAGTCACTGAAGACACTCCTGTTGATAACAGCTCTGTATGAGACCCTTATAAGATAAGGAATACAAGAACCAGTTGCAGCATTTATTAAAAAAAAAGAAAAGAAAAATTAATTGTGGGGCTTTTTTGTTTGATGTAGTATTTGTTGTCCAGTCATGTGTTCTGAAAATTGATAAAACATTTATTAAGGCTTGTCTAGTGGTGTGTGCAGATAATTCTCATTCCTCAGTTGTTTCTAAAATATTCAGTGTTCATTTTATCTATTGTTCAGTCATGCTGTGTTGCTGGATGCATATCAAACTTCATTCTCATGGAATGGACACATAAAAATTATTAATTTGAGCATAAAAATTATGAATAAATAACAAAGAATGGAACTCCAGTACAAATATGAGGTTCTTGACATTTGCAAATAGTATTTTGACTATGAGTGGTAATACCAGTATTTCTGAATGGTTAGTATTATAATGGCACAGAGAGAAGAAAACTGAAGAAATCTGGTTGATGAGGGAAAAATATTTGTTAATATTTTACTCTGTGACTGAGATAAATATGCATTTGTATGTTTTTGTATTATTTCTAATACGTTATATACATGTATGTATGTGTATGTGAGTGTTTAGGAGAGGTTTAAAAGAATATGAATGATAATGATGTTAGGACTTTAAAAAAAGCTCATGAGTAACATATCTGACCAAGTGTATGTGCAGCTTTTACTGAAATCATGGGATCTATTTGGATCCATTCTAGGGCAGTGCTTCAGCTTTTACAATGGAAACTATCTGTTGTGATGTGGTGTTTTCTCTGTTGAAAGTTCTGTTTTATTTGCTTAGTTTTCTCTAGGAAGCTGGATTATGTGAAATAGGAGATTAGAATGTATTCTGGGGAAATGATCAAGCACTTCAATCTTTTGACTTGTCAAGGCAGAAGGACCGTGTTGAAGCTTACAAATACATTGAAACCTGAATCAAAGTGGCCACACTGATGTACAAAAGGGTGTAAGTCTGAAAATGGCATAGACAGTGTCCAAAGCCCAAATAACATTATAAATCCCCCAAAATGATAGGCTGAGCTCATATAAAAAGATGGAAGTTAGAATTTAGAACAAACAGAAGAAAGGCTGGAAACCAAATCTAAGGTGCTTGGACAAGTACAAATACGGAAATGCAAGGTGGGAAATCCTTTTCTATGTAAACATTATGATTTTAGAATATGATTCTGTCATCATGTAGAAAGGGCTGAAGAATTTGGTATTTCAATTGGATGTTAAAATAGCAGCTAAGTTTTTAAACTGGTATTAGCATGAACGTGAAGGACTGGAATTAGTTATTTGAATAATACTAGCCTCTTTTCCCTAGGGACTAAAGTTTTTTTGCATATCACTTATGAAACAGTACAGTACATCTAATTCCATTTAGACATTAACATTAATTGCTAATGGTTTCCTTTTACAGTTTCTAAATGGTGGATTTATCGAATCATCCTAAATTCGCTCCTTTGAGGGTATGTAAGAATAAGCTTGTGTATCCTTAGGAGCAAACTGCAAATCAGCAGTTTTAAGGCTGCCTAAGATTGTCTGTTGTGGAGGTTTTTTTGTTTGTTTGTTTTTTAAAATTTTTTAATTACTAACATATATCAAGTTTATGTTAATTATATGAAAACATAACAGAAATATTCAGTAGCATTTAAGGAACTTAAAGTAGTTAACCTAATTCTAAGCTGCAAAATGTTAGAAGACTCAGCACACTAAAGTAGGTGCAAAAATATAATGCTTTTACTGGTATTCAGCTTTTATATGAATCTAAATTAAACTTACTTTCCTCAATGTGTTCATGAAACTTCTTCAAATACCATCTATTTTTCCCTCTTTCTTTCTCACCTCCATAGATTTCTTTTCCATCCTTGTGTCATCTAAAAAGTCACCTCTGTTCAATTAGAAATGTCACTTGAATTTGTTTGTGTTTCCTTAGGTGTACAATGCAAAGCATTTATATTTCAGTCTGGATGATGACTTTGTTAATTTTTATTCAGAACAACACAATGAAGCACAAATATATTTTCTGCAAGAAGGAAAATGATCAGGTGGCCCGTTACCCTGAAACAATCAGTGCAAAATGATTTAGTATACTACTCATCAACATACTGCCGGGATTGTTAACAGAGTAAAACTGCATTCTGTACAGCAGTGTACAAAGTTGCAAATGGAGAAAAAATCTTACTTCCACATATTTATGAGGACAAATAGATATTGGGTACTACAAGCTAATAGTTACTCAGTCTTCTAGACTCTCGTTTTACTACTTCCTGCAAAAATCCAAATATCTGCATAACTGTGGTGTTTGAAATGGAGAAGTAGCTTATGTGGCTAGAAGTGGTAGCTCCATGTCATTTCCAGGACTATTGTCATAGGTGAGCTAATGCAGCTGCAGTTTACTAGATGTTTCTCTGTAGACAAAGAAGGTTGGGTTTAGCCCATACAAATTTGTTATAAATTATGTTGGAGGTAATTTCTTATTCTGAAATATCTTTACTGTTTTATAATGCTATGCAACATATTAACTTACAGAAACATTTAAATTAATATAATTAATTTATGTTTGAATGAAAAGCATTCTGGTTATAGAAGGAAGCGAGCTCCTTTATTTTGGAAGATACTGATGTTTCAAATTTATAACCAGGCATTACAGTATGTATGGACTCAATAGATCTAATGAAAGCCTACGGAGTTCCACAATTTGACAATGCTGAGATATCCTCATGTTGAGTTATGGGAAAGGTGAAACAGGAAAAAAGTGAAATGAATCCACTAGATTATTCTAGGTGTTGCAGGAATACATGAATCAAATTGTATTTTTCTGTTTCTGAAAATGTGTACGCGCAGTGATTTTCAGTGAAAGCATTCTGAAAGTAGATGCATAACTGCCAGGTTAGAAGTCTAGTTTAAATAAAAGGCATAGAAAGTGATGATGCAAGCATTTTCTTTTGCCTGTTAGGAGAGAAGAGATAGGGAATTTAAAAGACCAACACAAACTACTGACCTATCAGCGAGTACTTTCAATAAGAAGCGTGCCTAGCTTCTGCATTGCAAAACTGCTTGAGTAAGAATGCAAAAGTCATGACAAATCACTTTTTCCTATAATGTAGAAGCATCATTTTCTCCTTAATTGGTCCCTGTGAAAAAATCTGTGGTTTTGCTCAAAAAGCCATCTTTTTGTTTAGTTTTAATGAATACGTGTGTCTCTGAATGGTCCTGTATTGACAATTGTGAAGACCTTTTTAGCTACAGAATCATATATGTGGGGCAGTGACATTGCTTTTATCACCAGGGTGCCATGCTTATACCTTTATCTCAAATAATGACAGGTTTGTTCTGTCTCCTTGACTTATCATTTCCTTAGCTACCTGTTGGGAGAGAGGCCCAGCTTATAGCCAATTAGTATCAGATGTGGCAGTGATGTTTCTGAGCCTGCATATGCTTGGCCTTTGGGAACTGAGTTGAATGCTCCATACTCCTTACTAAAGACATGTTAACACCTACCTGATAACAACATGGTTTGCTCACTGTTCCCTGTTTGACCTGGATGAAGTCTGAGCCGAAAACACAGAACTCAAAGTACTTGTATTCCACTACATATCTATGGAGTCTTTCAATTCTTTTGGAAATAGATTGTAAGAAGAATTAAGGAAAAGGATCAGGTGGTCTATTAATTTGTCATTATCCCCCTTTGTTACATGAGCTTAGATTTTAACAAAAAATGAAAGAGACTCAACTTCTTTTTGGCAGAGAATGTTCCTGTCATCAGAAATGCAAAATTTGTTGCAAAAGTATGCAGCACCTCCTCCTAGAATAAATAACCATTTTGAAACAAATGGTTACTATCTGCTTATTACATAACAAAACCAAGTGTGGATGCTCTAAGAATTCCAGAAAGCAAGTCTACTGTAGTAAGCTCTACCGAGTCATTTGGTAAAAATCCAAACTGTGCCGTTTTAACTGTCAGCAGATTTTTAAATCTAATCTTATACGTTGAAAGCTTAGTGTTTGCATCATCCTGATTATTGTTAGATGGAATGAAAAATGGTGATTCTGCAAAAATCTTGTAGTTTAATTTGCATTTAAAGTTCTTGCAAATGCATTTTAATTAACGTTATGTTCCACATCACTACTTAGTGACAAAGTGGTTTTAGTCTGTACATTTTTTAGGAATGCTATTCAAATCTAGAGTACACAGTGGAGTTTTGTACCAGAGCTCAAATAATTCATTTCTTTTCAATGACATAATAGTCTGTGGGAATACCTGTATCATGTCTTGGTAGTGATTGTAATTAAGGCATGGAGATTAAAGTCCAGGCTCCTTCTGGTCACCCTGTGAACACTCAGAGAAGAAAGAATGCAAAGAGCATTCCTGTGGGCAAAGTTCCAGTGCTGTTTTGGTCAAGTATTCCCATATAAAGAGATGGAGAGGACTAGTCACTGATTTTGCAGCTGCTCCACCACTGATGGCTAGCTAAATGCGTGTGAGAAGGTGCAAACATAGTGTGTCAGGAATCTCTTCCTCTGGAGAAAGGTAATTCGCTTCAGAAGGCACACTTAATTTCAACAGATATCAGTACCTCCAAACTGGGTTCTCCTTAAATAAAACTGATCATGGAATTCAGTCTTCCTAGATGTTGTTAGTGCAAAATATTATCTCTGCAAATTTTATGCAATTAGTATGCTGATCTGGAAATCCCTCCTCTCTGATTCTCTGAGATTTTTGAGCTGGTAAAAGGCAGTAGAATCCTACTTTTCCCTCTTGTCTAAGAGAAAAGACAAAAAAAAAAAAAAAGGATTTGTAAGAACGTTCGACTGGGAAAAGGGCTTAATGACTAGATGGTGATTCTAGGTACCTTTTTTATTTTTTTGATTTATTTAATATTTTTTTTCCCCTAGTGGCAATGGCAGCTTAAACAGATCCTGATCTCCTTTGTCACTGGTCTTTTTTTCCTTTCTCCACTCTTTTGCCTTAGCTGGGCCAAAAATGTTCATGGGACTGCTCTGTGAACAGAATGCAGTTAGTGACCTAGATTAAAAATAATAGCAGGTTTCTGAAAGTCTGTTCACAAAAGGATTTACGGATTGTACAGTTAGTGTCCTGACGGGAATGGGCTTCCCAGAATGAAACTGGGGAGTGAAACCCATGTAAGTGGCTGCAGCTACTAAGAAAATGATTCATGGTATTATGGAGTCCATATATGTGTGTTGCTGCAGATGCAAAGATTTTGGCAGATGTGTTGTGTTTTGCTTAAGCATCTCCTGAATCTTCTAAATTTCAGGTTTAGATTTTTCTTCATGTACTCTTTCCTCCATACTTGAGCATGGCCTACTCATTCAGGAAGACGAGTATGCAGAAAGGGAAAGAAAAATGTTGGAACTTATTCAGTTGTTCAGATCTCTATTGCAAACTTAAATTACATGCCTGTGGTGCTTGACTTAAGGCTAGATATCTATCTAGAGGACATGGGCATGCAAGGAAGGGTTTATAGCTTTGTCTCTAGTTTAACAAAGTGCCTTTGAAGTAGATTGACCACAGACTAAGCAGACATAAAAATTAGAGCTTGTTTAACTTGTGCTGAATGCAGGCAAATCTCTCTGTAAACAGTAGCTGCTAATAGTAATAGAAAATGCTTCTAATCCCGATACAGGTAAGGTAACAAATAGGAATGAGCTCTTGTTTACATTATTTATAACTCTGTGAACAAGGTTCTTCTTGTTATCTGTTGGAAGGGCCACCTACAAGTAACTGTAGACCTAAAAGTCAAGCTAAATCGTCTGCTTTCTTATCTACTTTCTGGGAAAGGCAAAAAATGTAAGAGTGATACATCTATAGAAACTCTCAAACAGGAGGCTGTCTTAAATGTATTCTAGGGTAGCTGCTCTTAAGTGATATAGGGAGTGCTGGTCAATTCTTTTTTTCTTCTACTTGCCTCTTTCTTTGCTTGCTTACAGCCTTTGATAGTGTCTGGGTGATGAGAGGGAATGGACACAGAGACTACAGCTCCCATAAGACAGCGTACCTCTTTTTTTTTTAATGTTTATTCAATAAAAAATGAGAACATTTCAAGTCATTCCAGAAATAAAATACTTAATTTCCATTTTCCAAATGGAAACACCTGTTTCAACTCATTTCAAAAATAAATGAAAATTGTCAATATTTTGAGGGAGGGAGAAAGAGGAGCTGAGAAGGAGAAAAGGCAGAGGTTGCATTGCTTCACAGCAAGCCTTTTTGATAAAAAAATCTCTATCATCAGGGTCCTCTTGACCAGTCAGAAGATATTAAGGAGCTTGTATTTAATCCTGTGGGGACACAACTCTTAAGGTTCTGTAGGAATTCACCTCTAATGTTCCTCATATTTCTTTATTGATGGCTTTGCATGATTTTTTGCTTTTGATACTATTTAGTTTGATAACACTTCATGTTGCCCTGACTTGGAATTCAGGTGAGACTAATGCAGAGTACTGGCATGCAGGCAATGCAGTTGGCCTTATTTGAATTCTGTAAAGATTGACTTAGAGAGGAGCAGGTTGCAAATGCCGCGGTCCTGACTTTATGTTCCAGGATTCAGTTTTTGTATTCTAAATGTCAGAAATTGCATCGATGTCTTCAAATGATTAATGTCTCTTATTACGCTGAATGGCTGACATATATTAGGAAGCAGAGAACACTGGTGGGTTACAGCCACCTGTGCAGATTCGTTTACTAAGATGGGTGAGGATGGCTCCTGTATCATGCTTGGTTACCTACTGCCATTACTGTGCACACCAGCATTTTGCAGTGAGTGGAGCATGATAGCACACCAGCTGTGCATTAAGATGTGGAACCTCATTGTGGGAGTCCATTAGATAACTATTTTAAGAAGAATAATCCCCTATATTTCAGAGATGTGCCTTGTATCTGCTCTGAGTATTAATTTGGACACAAACTATTTCTGTAGTTCACTCAAGTCATTTCTATTTGCGAAAGAAAAGTTTCTGCATTGTTCATCCTATTCCGTCCTCTCTGTGCTATCGTGTCATAAATAATCTCAAACTCTTCAAGGTAAGTGTAATATGTTTAAAGGCTTCCAATAACCACTGTGATTATCTAATGTAACCTTTTTCATAATAAAGCTGTAGGACTTGGCAGTATTCATTCCTGTTGAAACCTAGATAGCTGCATTTGAACTAAAGCACACCTTTTGAAAAAAAAAAAATCCCATATTGAATAAAAGCCCTTCAACAATTCTTAGAAACCTAATCATTAATTACTTTCAGATGTTACCCGCTTTCTATGTTGAAATTGTCTGGTTTCAGCTTCTAGCCATTGAAGCGTGTTAACCTACGTTTGCTAGACTGAGGTGCTCTGTTCTCTGTGTATCCACGTACAGGTTGTGATCAACTTACCTCTTTGCTTCTCTTTGAAATACATACACTTAGCACTTGGAGACTTTTGGTCTGTACATATTTTTCATCCTCCAGTCATTCTCTGCTCCTTTGGTAACTCCTTTTCAACATTTTTCTTGATCTGAGGATATAAGACCAGACATGACAGCAATCAAACTTGTGTTAGGTAGGTGTGCTCTTATTTGGTATTCACCTACTTTTACATCTAAAGGGTTGTGCTATTCTATTGGACAGAGCATCATATTAAAAGCTCACATGCAGCCTATTAGTCGCTGTAACTCTTTAATCTTTTAGAGTCACTATCTGGCAGAACAGACTATAGTAGCATGGAGGATTTTTCCTGTTACCATATCTGACTTTACATTTGGCCTTGCTGAAGTGAACAGAAAGTTGAAATGAAATGCTCATGCCTCCAGAATACCATGAGATTCAGGTCCCTGCCTTCCAGGAGACTGATAATGATGTTAAATAGCAGAGAACAAAGAATATATACCAAGAAAAGATCTCTAGAAATGCAACTAAAAATAAAGCTGCTTAGCAAAAATTTCCTGCTCTTTGTGACATTCTGAGACATGAATTCCATGTTTATTTTGTAGTAGTTTAGTTGCCTAATTGAGACCTCCTATAGCAGCAAGTCCATCACCTTACTGACCCTTATGTATTGCAACAACTTTATAGTCTTTCACACAGTTGCTACGTTGACGTTTTGCAGACTGTGTGCCTAGGTATTTGGTACTGTATACAAAAATATATAATGCACTTTCACCTTAGACTTCATTCCTGCTAACTCAAAGCAGGGTTTATTTTGCATGGAAAGAGGCACCAAAAAAATTGCAAAAAGCAGAGCTGACAGGCAGAAGAGGTTCCAGTGTGTTGTTCCAGAGGGTTCAGTCACAGAATTAGCCTTACTCCAAGTAAAATGTCAGCTTCTAAGACATTTTTCTCTTGAGCAGCCCAGTCTTGCTCTGATTTATCTTGATGGAGATCTACAGTTACCTGTGTACTTGAAAGCAAAGCACAGATTATGTAGCTAGCATCTGCCAGCTCTGTCTACTGCATTCATTTTGCAGATCAAGTATTTAAAGTAATAACTTCAATTCATAATAGATTAGATCCAAGCAACAACAATATTTTCCCTTGGTAAACAGTGACTGATGTCAAAGAAGGTTTGTACTTTGGCAATTTTCAGTGCATTTTTTTCTCATTTTGTGTTCTCAGTTATTATTCACTGAGAGAGGAAAAATGCAGTATGAACTAGTGCCAGAAAGATGCTTCAAAGATAAGGTTTGGGTTGAGTGGGGATCATCTGACAAGGGAGATGATATTGACCATTTCTTTCCTCATGTGGGAAGGTGGCATTTACTGTGCACAGATTTTCCTTGACCTCTGCTCACTGCCAGATGGAGAAGAAAGAAGCACTGAAAACAATTTGGTTACAATTACTGAAGTTTTAAGTCTAAGATCTCCCTGGTTTTGCTGCTGACTTTTAACTGGTACGCCTAATATGCACCTCCCAATGGATTCAGTGCCGTTAAGGGAATTCCACCCATAGAATAATTGCTGGAATTCATATGAACATAACATTTGGTCTGTTTACAATAAATGAAGCATTGATCCATATATACCTAGATGAATCTGATTGCAGAATAGGGTTCCAAATCAAAATCAGGATTAATATAAAACTAATCTAAAAAAGGAATTATGTCAAAATGGATATGAGTGAGGGCAAAAAGCGATTTCTTTGACAGGTTCATAGTCATCATAGTAGTCACACCATTATCAGAAACACCCCAGTATGACGATGTGTTCTGTGCCCAAGTCCTAAAGACTGTTACCCAAGACTTATACTATTTGTGTTCCACTATCCATCATCTATGCTGAGTGCACTGGCATGCCTATAAAGAAGAAGATCTGAGAACTTAAAGGCAGTATAATGACATTATTACTGCTTCAGTCCATCAGTTAAAACCATGTTTGGTGAGAGAGGAAGCTAACGAGTGATTCAGGACAGAAAAGGCAAATCGAGGGAACTAAAATAATAAAAGAAAGAGAGCTGCTGTGGCCTTAAGCCTGCACAAAACAATGCTGGCTTTTTCTGGTTTTCTGAGCGTAAATTCTTTACCCAGTCATGCTGGTTCATCATGGCTAGATGTTTCTATTTCTGCTGACACAGCCCATCCCCAGCTTCACCACTGCCTTATTTAAAACCATATCACACATGAAAAATCAAAGGGAAAGCAGGAGGAAGGGAGAGGAAAAAATCCAGAAGGCGCTGGACACTGACTAGAAAACATTCCTTCCCTGATATTTTCCAAGCACTGGTTTTGTAGAAATAGCAGCCAAAATAGCTGTTTATCATTGCACTGTATCCAGAGAGAAATGAGAGGTTTAATAAGCTTTAGAAGAATAAAAACAGGTGTTGTCAGGTAATGGAAAGGCATGTAATTGAATATATTATCATCACAATGCACACGAAAGTGTTAAAAAGCTGTGTTTTTCTCCACCCTGTGTAATTCTAACTACCGCTTCTGTCATCTGTACAATCTCTTCTAACTGAAAAGAGAGTAGGTCTATATTGCAGGGTCTACCTGGATTTGTACATGTACCTTCATGCCTGCAAAGAGCTTGTGTGGAGTGCTCTCTCCCCATTGTGGTTAGCTTTGGCACTATTTTTTCTGTGGATATTGATTTGTTCAGAAGTCTGAGAGAAAACTTTCCTGTCTTTCTGTGTACGAATACTCATAGCCTGCTAAAGACATTGTAAGATATTTTGTTTTCTGAACACACAGCTTCTGATCATTCTCACCGATATCAACTGATCAGTATCTGGATCAGCACAGGTAGTGAGCAGGATGCTGACAAAGGCCATGGGAGATGGTCGGGAGAATATTTCATCAATGATTTCTGAAGGCAGAATAGGACATCAGGAAGGAAACTAGGCATAGTAGGTTGAGAGTGAAAATAAAGACAGTAACTGCATGGTGCCGGTTACTATGGGCATGGTATATGCAGTGTACATTTTAATGTTACTGATTTAATTCCAGCGCGACCAGGATGTCTTCTGATGGAAACAGATCTGTGATGTGTGCTTGGATCCTGTAGTTACACAGCAGTCAAATGAGGGAGGTCATCTAAGTCTGAACGTAGGCTGACGTAGCTGTGAGTATACTGGCTTCAGAGTTCCTGGTAGAAGAAACTGCAGTTTTGCAGGGTGGTTGTAGACTGTACTTTTTACAGCCTGAAAGATGGCACTGCCTATGTGACTACATGGGTGTAGGTACAACAATGGTATGAAGAGCATGACTTCACAGAATCTGTGAGAATGAGGTTTGCTTTTTTCAATTATGGCATTAAAGCACAGAGGGTTTTCTGCCCTTGCACAAGTCATTATGAGATGTCCTTGTCATCCTGTGGCTAGTCCTCAGTGTGCAAGGAAAATAAGAGGTGTCTTGAGGGGATGTTTTCTTGCCTTCCAGGTATGCCTGAGGGAATGCAATGCCGTGAGCTGTTTTATTGTATATGTTCATTAGTTTGCTGTTGCTTTTTTAAAGACTAATTGTGGTTATTGGTCTTTGGTTTTCTTTCCTTGCTGTATACGTTTTCCAGTAGGCCAAAAGGCCTTTTTGTCACAAAAGACAGAGTATTTGTTGTCCTTTTTTTAAAATGCATAGTATGTTCTGCTAAACAGGATAAACGTTTGCTCTCTGTATTATATCTGTGTTTAATTTCTAAGCACTGGCTTTTCCTGAGTTTGCTCCTAGTGAGACTGCTGGCCTGCATGCACTTCAGGAGGAATTTCAGATTTCATCAGGTAAAAAACAGCCAGCTTGACAGGAGGGATGGAGGGAACTTGCTAAAACCAGGGACCTGTTACTAGAATTATTTTAGGGGCTGGGATAACATCAGGGACAAATCCTCTGTGACTAACACTCAGCAGAAAAAGGGTCA
The DNA here is from genome assembly GCA_035590275.1 of Ibycter americanus. Lineage (NCBI taxonomy): Eukaryota > Metazoa > Chordata > Aves > Falconiformes > Falconidae > Ibycter > Ibycter americanus. The sequence goes on from JAVJGI010000001.1 coordinate 1,390,429, forward strand.
AATTTTGTAGGGTAGGCAGGAATGTTATCTATCCATGGAGAGTAGATTAAGACTTATGGCTGAATACACAGTTTGCTGAGGAATGGAGAGAAGCAAAGCTAGAGGGCAGGCTGTTTAGAGTTTATTCTGATCAGTTGCCTTGAGTTTCTTTATTCTCCCACATATAATGTTCTCCCCAAGTATACCTTATGGAAATGATGTAGTAGTATCGGCTGTTTACCAAGCTACAGTTTCAGCTGTTGGTTTGATTTTGCTGCAGTTTTCTCTCTGAAACTTTTGTTCCCTAATCATATTGTCAGAGTATGGCTTTCAGGCTACTTATCCAGGTGTAGGGTCTGTTTCAGCAGGGTGATCTGCTTCAGGGGTTAAGTGCCCTTCCTCTACCCATTTTTTTTTTTTTTTTAAATGGGCCTCCTCTTTGATGCTGTCTGTACTTTCTGCCTGTTATTCAAAACCCCTGACTAACCTTGCTAGAGGGCCTGCCATGCACAATAATTAGGTCTCTGTCAAAGGCTAGGGCTAGCACGTGTTTGAACTCCTTACTGAAGAGGGACAGATACGAAGCATGCCAGGGCTTGATGTTGTATAGATGTTCTGAGGTTTTAGAAATGCTCTTTTCACCGTGTGGCTGTCCATTTAAACTTTGCCTCTGCCAGGCTTTTCAAGATATTTTCATGCTGCTGCTGCTGAAGAGTGTATTACCCACAGTCGTTGTTTGCTGAACTTGCCTGACAACGTGGCTGTGATCCTTCGGCAAGGTAATGGCTGAGGTAGATCTTTATACACGGCGAGATGAGGATGAGGACCATCGAAATTGAGTTGGCTGAATGGAATTACTAACCAGCTGTCTATGAACCCACGGGTATCCTCCAGGGCATTGAATCTCAGAGAATAAGCTCTACAAACAGAAAATAGAAACCTGGGCAATTGTGAAATGACACTGGAGAAGAAAATTAATTTAATATTTTGGTCCCAGTTATACTTCCACTGTAAAATAAACGGTTTAAAAACCACCTTAAAGCAAAACTTGACGTGATCCATATGGACCTTTGAGACATCCTGGGTTCAAAACCATGTAACATGTTAATAAAGGCTTTGTATGAGGGTGGTAGAGGGATTTTAGGATAGAAGCTGGGTAAGAGACTAGTTATCGGTGGCAATCCTGTACTAGGGTATAGAGAACAAGTATACAACATATGCTGGATCTGAAAAGTTCAAGTTCTTTCATCAGATTAATTCACAATTTAAAGAAAGACATTTTCAGATTAAAGAAAAGTCAATCCCCTTCCTTTTTGAACACTATTTGAAAAGAACTAAGAAAATTAAGATAATGACATAAATTATATCCTTCTCAAGTTAGGTCAGATTCAGTAGGAGTATATATTTTGGTTTTTGTTTTGGAGAGAGAGATCAGGGAGGCCATGTGGATCAATATAATCAATGTGAATAAATTAATCCATTTAGCATACAAACTGTAGGGTCTCTGGACACAAGCTGCTTGTAATTCAGCAGCTACAATAACTTGGTTTGTCTTGGAATACATTTCAACACAACAGTGCGGATTCTGGTTGCACTTTGCAGAGAAGAACCTGGCACTGTGCATATGCAAGATGCAAGGGAGTAGGGCTGAACCCTTCCATTCCCCAAAAAGGAATTTAAAACTTGGTGTGTTTGTTCCTAGACCAAGTATTTCGCTGATCTGATAGACCCCCTCCTGTTTTATGCAGTGTTGTCTTGAAAACAAATGCCTGATAGTGCAACTCACGAGATTCATTGAGGGAGGGGTGCTGGAGGGGGTCAGCTAGGATCATAAGTTGTTGCTTGACAATTCAGTAACACTGGTAAGAATATGCAAATACATTCCAAATGTTGGGGACAGATGCCACAGCTGTTACCAATATTAAAATTTTGTGCATCTAGTGCACAATGAATTAATTCCAGAATATCATTTTTGTGGGACTTACAGTACTTTAGTTTAGATGACATGACATGAATAGGGATGTGAAAGGATTTTAAAGTAAAGAATGACTAAGTAAATTTGCAAGTAACACATTAGAGTCTATTAAATGGCAGCAAGACAGGAACAAGATCTGTTAATAAGTGCTATTGCATTTGTATCTGCATAGCCTCTGACACTGAAGACTCATGTCCTTCCCATTATAGGTCTAGTAAATCTTTTTGTCATTTTCTTATTTGCTTTACCAGGTACCTGTCTAAATGGTCTGTTGTTCTGAGAACCTAGTTGTATGGTGCAAATGAATATTCATAAATAAAATTCCTTACTTACGTTCAAAACTATCAGTCTTTGTAATGTCAGATGGTTGTATACGTTTTAAGTTTCACTTTTAGAACTGTGTTACTGCACAAAAGGTTGAGAACTTCAACCTTTTATAACCATATGTGTGGCTTTTATGCTGCAAAAGAAAGCCTGAGGATGGCTCAGAGGCATCTCAAGAAACTATTTCATTGTTCCTACCATTTTTTATTAATTAAAACAATATTCTCGTGTTATCTTAAACCAGTCTTTTGTGATTGAGAGAGGGAAGTAAAGTTCTTAAGCTATGGGTCTGTACCTTTGGGGCCAGGTAAAGAGGTCTTTTCAGGCACACTTCTCTTTCTGTTCTATCTGTAATAAGCTATTTAACATTCCTCTATGAGTTTAAAGCAGAAAGCTTTGTTCTCTCCTCTCTCTATTTTCAAGTAAGTCACATAGAGCTTTCAGGAATAGCATCTTTCTCCCTTGTGTCAAAGCCTCTGTGGGATGAAAGTGAAGCTTTTCTACAGAGAGTTATTACTGAAGCATCTTATAAGGATGTCAGAATGAAAGGCAGCTTGTTCATTTCCTATTATTAGTTAGGCCTACCTTAAAATCCGTTCTGCTTTCTTAGTGCCAGGAGTTTAGACTCACAGTCATGCTCCTATCTGCTAATAGTATGCAGCTCTGTCCCACCACACTCACAAAACATGCCATTAGACATTCCTTCTTAATTAAGAAATGCAACCAAAGAAACCCAAAATTTGAATCAGAAAATGAACATGGGACCTCTTTCCTCCATCGCTATTTCATAAACTAAAAAAAAAAAAAAAAAAGGAAAAAAAAGGTAAGAATCATAGCCTATGACAAAATTTCTTAAAAGTAGGGCAGGTAGAGCTGATGTTTCTATTGTTTTCATTTGCTCCTGTCACCTGTCTTCCTGGGACTACATCAGTCTCTTAAAAAGCAAACTGTTCTACCTGTCAGCTTTCATCAGAAAACACAAACAGAACAGAATCTAAGCTTGAAAAAAATGCTTGCCTGTGATTTGTTCATTTTCACACTAGACTTGAGCTATACCTTATTACTTTCTATACATGCTGTTTTCCCATTCAGCTTGGGATTAAAAAATACATATATATTTATTTTGGGTTTGAGTGTCGCAACATACCCTGCAGTGCTGTAAATATGAAACTCAAGTGAGACAAGCTCAGGATTCTGCACAAAAGTAATGACAGCTGAGCCTCTAAAGTCCTGATTTCTGTGTTTAATATGAACCCCTGCCACCTTGGTCTCCCAGAGGGAGGGAAGCAGTTTTAAAAGCATCAGTTTACATACTTCTAAGTATGGAAGTGTTTGCTTACTTTGCTATAATTATGTCAGCATTTCCACTACCAGGTCTTTATTTTCATGGATATAAAGTTTGATTCTAGAAATGATTCCGGCTGAACCTATTAATTTAATGTTGATCTATACCCCATCCTGCCACAAGCCAAAGTTATTATACAGGAGCTGAGAAAGAAGGAGAGGAAGCAGCACTTAATACTGTATGCTACCAACTCCTGTTCCTATGATTAAAAAGAAATGGAACCCCAAAATCCATTTGTACAAAGGCAGCTTCTTCACGGTAGCTGTATGTGTGACTAGTGGTGGCATACGTGCTTAACCTTTTGGAAAGCAGAGGCACAATGTACCTCAGTGCAAACAATTCTGTTCCCACAATTACAGAATATAATTTGTGCATTACAGAAGATCATTTTAATCCTTCCTCATGTGAATGAAGGCCTTTATGATTCACCTGAATTTACTGCAGCCTTTCCTAATGTTTTTAATCCTGCTAAACTGTATGTCATTTCCTCAGGACCCTCTCTCTTCACTGTCTGACTGTCAGTTCTCCTGTGCAGCCCCCTTGGTGGTTCTCGCCCCTCCGCGTGCCAGCCTGCGTTCCCACAGATGAAATCGGACAAGGGGGAAACTTCAGAAAGTAGTGTTAGTGATTTCTCTGTGTAAAGAGCCTGCATCTGGCTCTGCATCTCTCTTGGTTTTCCCTGTGCCTGAGCAGGCATGCATCAGTCCAGGATACTGAGTATTTATTTGGCATTTCCTGAATGTGGGAGCAGAAGCCCCACTGAGATGGAAATCCAATGTGTGCCTGGTGCAGTGTAATAAATCACCTGTGGTGGTTATAGTCCACTTAATGAAAAACAACACAAAACAAAACAACAGGATAAAGCAAACTACCAAAACCTTTAACCTGTATTATCACTGGGCTAGGAACTTCTCTCTCTACAGCTTTTACTCTGAATTCTGATCAAGCCTCAACTGCTAAAGAAATACAATATTAATTAATAAATACAAATGGATTGATTAGTCCATGAAATTGTGATCTAGATAGGTAATTAACAGGTGTCACAGAGCTTATGTGCCTCTTGCACTGCTAAATGGGAAGGTTTCCAGCTACAGAGAACATTACTTAGGACAGGGAGCTAAGTGATCACAGCTTACAGCTTCTCTCTCCATGCCAAAGGACATGGGTGTTTCATGGTTGTCCTGGTTGCAGCTGGGATAAAGTTCATTTTCATCTTAGTAGCCGGTGCAGTGCTGTGTTTTGGATTTGATGTGAGAACAATGTTGACAGCACACAGATGGGTTTGGTTGCCTCTAGGTAATGTTCATACTAAGTCAAGGACTTCTCAGTTTCTTGGGTCCTGCCAGCGGGAGGGCTGGAGGGGCACAAGAAGTT
>JAVJGI010000001.1:1395525-1508015 GCA_035590275.1 Ibycter americanus
ATCCACATCAGCCAACCCACCACCCCAGAAGCAAGCCCACAACTGTATGTTATCAATGTTAATTAACCCTCTACAATAAAGTATTTCTAAAAGGCTAGCAGCCCTATTTTCCCACCAGGTAAGGTAAGTAAGCATTATAAATAACATTTTTTATAAATTGTACCTGTAATATAAGAAGAAAAAGCCTCATACTGTACAAACAAGTACCTACTAAGGCAAGCACCATGTGCTTACAATGGTGGAAGCAACCACCGGATGGCTGGAAACATACCCTGTGCCCCATGCCACAGCCAAAAACACTATCCTGGGCCTTGAAAGACAGGTCATGTGGCAACACAGCACCCCAGAAAGAGTTGAATCAGACAATGGAACTCATTCCCGAAACAATCTCATAGACACCAGGGCCAAAGAGCATGGCAGTGAGTGGGTATATCACATCCCCTGTCATGCAACAGCCTCTGGGAAAATTGAACAATGTAATGGACTGTTAGGGACTACACTGAGAGCAATGGGTGGTGGAACTTCCAAACATTGGGATACATATTTAGCAAAGGCCACCTGGTTAGTCAAAGCAGAGAATCTGCCAGTCAGGCTGGTCCTGCCCAACCAAAGCTTTTGCGTGCTGTAGAAGGGGATAAAGTTCCTGTAGTGCACCTTGAAAATATACTTGGGAAAACAGTCTGGGTTATTCCTGTTTCAGGCAAAGGCAAACCCATTCGTGGGACTGCTTTTGCTCAAGGGCCTGGGAGCACTTGGTGGGTAATGCAGGAGGATGGCAAAGTTTGATGTGTGCCCCAAGAGGATTTGGTTTGGGGTGAAAATAGCCAATTAATTGAGTTGTGGGATGTTAATTGTTACATAATATTGTATATTGTCACTTCTATATGCCTATTGGTACTGGCTATCTTGTGGCACCCATCTCTACTACTTTGGACTTGAAGATCTGAACCTCTCCTCTTCAACTATCACCCTAACAAAGAATGACTTTGGTGAAACAAAATCAGCACAGGTGTAATAGAATCAGAGCTGGCTTCAGCATGCAACAATGCAACACCTCGTACCATCTTCCCTGTCCAGAAAGACTGTTATAACAGATGGAGCTAAATGAACTCAAATAAACAAACTCAACGAACTTTAGAGTGAGAGAGACATAGACTGAGAGAATGATATCTTCGTATTTATGTTAAAGGACAGGAGAGGTAATGATGTATTGGAAAATTATGTAAATGGTATGGAATAAGGGGTGGATATTGTCCTGGTTTTGGCTGAGATCGAGTTATTTTCTTCTTAGCAGCTGGGGCAGTGCTGTGTTTTGGATTTGATGTGAGAACAATGTTGATACCACACTGATGGTTTTAGTTGCTGCTGGGTAATATTTATACTAAGTCAGGGGCTTCTCAGTTTCTCAGGCCATGCCAGTGAGAGGGCTGGAGGGGCATAAGAAGTTGGGAGGGGACACAGCCAGGACAGCTGACCCGAACCAGCCACAGAGGTATTCCAAATTATGGCACGTCATGCTCAGTACATAAACTGGGGGCGCTGGCTGGGGCTGCTGATCGCTGCTCAGGGACTGGCTGGGCATCGGTCAGCGGGCGGTGAGCAGCTGTACTGTGTGTCACTTGTTTTCTTTCCTCCCTTCCCTTTGCATTTCATTCCTCCCCCCTGTCCCTTCTTTTCATTATGTCTGTTATTGTTATTATTATTATTGTTCTTTCACCTTTCTTTTATTTCAATTATTAAACTGTTCTTATCTCAACCCTTGAGTTTTACATTCCTTTCTGATTCTCCTCCCCATCCTTCTGGGTGAAGGAGGGAGTGAGCGAGCAGCTGTGTGGCACTTAATTGCCGGCCGGGGTTAAACCATGATAATAGCAAAAGTATATTGTAGGGAAGGTGAACAGAATGGTTTGTTGGATGTGTTTTCCCAGGCTTACAAGGGAGAAGAGGAAAAAGCAGGGATGTTTTTAGGAGGGAAAAAAAAAAAAAAAAGCAAGACTAATAGAGACAAATGGTACCTATCCTGGAGATAATTAACAAAATAGCTATTCGGATCCAAAGAAAATGCAGAAAAGAAACAAGTGCTCTAGATTCAGATTGATCCTTCTATTGATCAAATTGATACTCCAGTATGCCAAGGAGTCAGGAAAAAAGACTTTAAAACCCGAGGATTTGTTTTAAGGATAAAGAAGAAGAAGGCAAAGAGAGCTTCTTTATTCTAAAGAAAACTTCAAAGGTATTTTGGAACAGTAAAAACTAAATATCTGCTTGATCATCCAGATGAGGTGCCAGTCCTCACATGGATTTCTTGATTTAAATATTAAAAAATAAACTTTTATCAACTGAAGTCATAATTCTTGTGAACTTTTCTACTCAAAATACCCTTTTTAGAAGTCGATGATTATAATGACTTCTGACACTTTGCTTACCAATAACACCAAAATATGTTGAATGTTATTTTTTGTCCAGCTGTTTGATTTTTTAATTCATCCTTGTCAAAAAAGAATATCTAAGTAATTATTACCCTTCCCTTGACAGGGGTAAATTTCTAATATTGTAGATATTTCCAATATAATATAAGTTTCCAACCTAATATAAAATAAGGCCATGATAGCTTAATCTAGGGTTATCATATATATCCCTATGTATTTACGTGAATGAAATGCAAATTAATCAGAAATTAAGAAAGCAATTATCAATACCTTTCTAAAGAATTACCATTAATTAACGCTATGAGCTTGGAAAACAGAATTAATTCACAGTATCTACAATATTAACCATGTTATATAGTTTAAATAAAAAAATCTGTACACTTGACATTTGTTTATAATTCTGTATGGATACATTATTTATGTTCATGTAGTTAGTAAAATTGAAAAAAAAATCAGAAATAAAATCCAGGTGATACAGGCTTTCATACATAAATTAGATTTTTTAACTCTCTTGTTCTTATAACCTGAATATCAAAAATGTATAGATACCTGTGATATAAATTCAGCAGCTGCATGCACTTAAATGACAAATTTAGTAACAAAATTCACACTAAGACTGAACAGCAAACAGTTCAGGAGCTCAGTGAATATGAGTTGTTTCATGTTCTTTTTCAATATCTAAATACAGTAATCTTCACTGAAATTTTATTCAAGGCCCATATATACACTACTATAGCATGCAGTAGATAATGATTAGCAGAGGAATTTTGACAAGGGAAGCATTTCTTGTAGTCTTTCTGAAAATGAGCGATAATTTCATTCCATTACAGTTTTGACAGAAAAGATACGAAACCTTTGTAAATCCTTTGTATTAAGTAGTGTAAGAGTCATATTCTGTATAAATTGTCAAATATTTATTCAAGAATAGCTGGTTTCCTGTTCATGGGGGATACCGTAATATGACAGCCTGTCGGAGAGTTATTGTAATGTTGATTACAGTAAGATTGTGTAGATTTCGCTTAACGTTGTTATTATCTCAAGAAAAGAGACAAGAGGGCTCTGGTCACATGGTTTAACATGGTAGGCTGTTATTTGTACTAATTGCACTAAAAAAAAAAAAAAGGTGAGAAATGTTAATGGTCTGAGAGACTGCATTTTAGACATATTTTGATTTTAGACCCAGTGAACTTTAACTGTGTGCTGTTGTTCCATTGATTCAAATGCTGAACTAGAACCTTTTCTTTATTTAAGAACCTGGGGGCCTGAGTCAGGCATATTTTTTCTATAATCTTCTTTATTTGCCAAAACTGCTTACGAAAATTCTACTGCGCTTAACGTGTAGGAAACCAACCAACCCACCAACCCAACAACTTTTGTTTTAAACTTCCAATCACCCAGTGCAGAAAAAGATGTTCTTTTTAAAGTCTTGCCACAACTCCCTCTATAACCTTTGGTTAAGCAGAAAACTTCAGTCTTACTCTAACCTTAATTTTTATGGCCACTTGCATTAGGCAACTGAAGGCTACGATTTGCTTATTCAAAAAATTATGGGTTTTGTCACTCCTTTCAAGGCACATCCCTTCATTTTAATGAAATGTCTGATTGGGCCCAGGCTTCAGTCAGCACTCCTCAGTTTAACGATGCACTTGTATTGGCATGCAAAATGTTTTCTATGAAATTTCATTTTCAGTTGCTGGTACCAATTATTTTTGTTGCACCTATTGGCTGCTGAAAGACTACCCAGTGTGAGGAACGAGGGCTCGGACTCATCAGGAACTGGAAATAGTTTTCAGATGATTAGGACCTGCTTAGGAAGGTTAGATTTCAGCAGACATGAGGGAATAAAGCTGTATTTGTGTGTTCAAACTGACAAGTCAAGGAGATAACTGGTACAGAAGAAATAATGTTTTGGGGCAACATTTCTGTTGTGGAGTAAGACATTGAAAACATGAATCCTCAAGAGAAGAGCATGAAAATAACAAAACAGAGAATGGAAGACAAACAGATTGTCATCGATAGGTTGTCAAAAGATAATTTACAGAGTGATGCACATACTTTTACATGGATGTTGTAATTCTAAGAAATAAGATGGGGAAACTGGCATGTCAATTTCAAAAAGAAAAATCAGTAAGCTGTCTGAATCATGGTGGAAACTTTGTGGAAGGAAGATGATGGGACATTCCAATATCAGGATAAAACACACACAAGAGAAATGGAATAAACTACAACGTTGATGAAGCGTTTGGAAAAGAGAGAACCTTCAGTCTAACCAAATTAACTGATTGACTGTCTCAAAGATAATATAAAATCTGTAAAGAACGGAATTTGAGCTCTGAAATGAGCTCATTATTTACCTTCTGTTTAGAAAGCTGATGTTAGTTGTGGTGTGTTGGCAAAGATCGGACAGACATTTAGGGACAGTAGCAGAAAACTTTAGTCACTACCAGGTATTCTTTGGGGATGTCATTAAAATGAATGATGAGAAACTACAGCCAGACCTCAGTAAAGGGTTCTGGTGGATTCGACAAAAGGTCTGCAGCGTATTCAACACACATGTGTCAGAGCCCTGTGAACTGTACCATGACCATGGCCAAGCCCACTGCTCCATGAAGAGTATCCAGCTTACATCTCTACCATGCAGTGGGATCTGCTCTGAGCACAGGGTGGCTTGCTGCAGTTCCTTGCCCTCTCCTCTTGGACAAAGGTGTGGTGCACCACAGGCAAGACAATGGAGGGGGTGGAGCATGAGGACATTCCTGTGGTTTGGTTTAGAGGTAGGCTGGCTGAAGCCTGCTCACTCTGTGCGTGTAGGGTGGTGGAGGAGGTCTGTGGGGCAGAGGCTAACAAGGAGCTCTGCAGCCCCAGGATATTGACAGTTACCCATGTGCTGGAAATGGGGCAAGATGGACCTCTGGTGTGGCCTGCTCTGACTGCTTTTGTGTTCTCAGATAATCTCGTGTGCACTTGTCATGAGGAGGGCCTCCAGCTGTCATAACATCCTTCATGTATTTCTTCTGTCTTGGTATTGATACCGCTTGGCCATGAACATGTAGGAAAGGCAGCCTGGAGTATTCACGACCTGGTAAGATGAGAGTGCAGGTGAATATTTGTACAACTGCTGTTTGCAGAAGGAATGTCACAGCCTGAGAGTATTTTAGACCTCAAGACATCTGCACCTGGCAAGTTAGGATGAACACGTAGCCTGAGACCCCATACAGATTGGTGATACATGTGATCAGAGTATGACTGAACAGTACGGTCACGGAAAGACCATATAAAACATGTTTGATGCTATCATTGTTTATGGAGAAAGAATAATTAGAATTAACTGCATTATAACATAAAGAAGTATAAGAGAATAGTCATTTATTTGGAACCAGAATGACAGAAGGGACATATATATAGAATATGTGCCCAGTCAATCTGAGCTGATTACTTTTTTTTAATTATAATAATAGTTGTTATGTTATGTAAACAGCACTTGATCATGATACAGCTGATTCACAGATGTATGAGAGAAATAAAATCTCTTGGTCAATTCATTGAGGTGAAAAATCTTAACTACCAAAGAAAATCCAAAGGCTGGATTATGAGACAAGAAACTGAAAATGAATGAAGATATTTCCAGTATTAAAACATATCCAAACCTGGCAATTGCTTTTGTTTGTTTGTTTATCTTTAATTCCTCATTTCCTGTGCAGGCTGCATATTGCAACATTGAGTGCTTGAGGGTAAAATGGAATCTTTGTACACACAAAAGTGATTTCATTCTTTTTATTTTGAAGTTGAGATAAAAGCAATGAATTAACAAAAGGGAAAGCAAATGGAGTTATAAAATGGTTGAGTTTTTACAGCAGTAGGAGATATTGATTACATAGACAAAGACTTTTTTTAAAAGACATAATTTGAAGGTGGTGGTTTCTTTCAAAATAAAAAAAAGATTGTAGCTGAAATCTATGCAGAATCTAGCTGGGAAATTTGTGTTTTTTAGTATTAACAATATGAGTTGAGGATTATAAGTATGGAGAATATAGGGTTATTTTCTATGGATTTCAAATTAATTGTTCTGATTTGTTTTGTAAGTGCAATGAGAATACCACATTTAAAATAGAGTATGAGGATGTAGACAGGATTCCAGACAGATTTTTGAAAAGAAAGTCCTTCCTATTATGCATTTCATATAATGACAGTGAACCTTGCATGTGGTTTATGACAGTAAGGTAATGACTCAGATTCATTCAAGAATTTGTAGCATAGTATTTATTTTCTGAATTTACTTTCTTCAGTCTTGTGTTTTTCATGTTTCCAGAAATAGTTATAAGGAGGCCAAAGTACTGTTCCATCATCTGTTGTGCCCTCATCGTTAACTCCCTTGGTCTGTAATGCTTTAAAAATGTCTGGTTAAGACTAGCAAGTCCAGAACAGGACAGGGGAACTTGTTAAAAACAAGTAAGAAATGCCCAGGCATATGATGTTGGTTCATTGTTTCTAGGGGAAAACATTTATTTAGAAGTTGAAAGACATGTAATCTCTGAGTATTGGTGTTGGCAGGACTCTCAGAAGTCATCTTGATTTTGTTATTTTAACATTAAGTTCTGTTTCAGAAGAAAATCTTTGTAAAACAACATGTTCTTTGCTTCCCTGTGTTTCATTCCAGGAGTCTACATTCAATATTAAGACCCTTGACCCCAAAAGTTTTCTGGTGCTTTGATTTCTCTCAAGAGTCCTCCAGGGCATGTAAATGTATGCTTCTGGGCATAGCTGCAAGTGCATACATGTTGTCAGCTTTGAGCTCAAGCCTAAACCCTGTTGGGAATCAGTGTAGACACTTGTGTCCATTTTGTGTTTGAGTTCCAGTGATGTAGGCACACTTGGAGCATGTTTACTGCAGTGGGCTCTGAAAAAGTGCAAATAAAGGAAGTGATTTTTTTTTTCTCATTGCTTTTTGATCAAGAAGCATCCTTCTTCCCCATCCTGTACTACACCAATTAGAGCAAATAGGGTTCTGATTGAATATGGGACAGACTTCACTTTGCTTTCATCATGTGTCTAAAGAAACTGGACACAGTGAGCTCACCAGAAAACCATATTTTAGTATGAGGAAATTTCTTGATTTTTCTTTTGGGGACACATTCCTTGTAGAAACGATTGAACATTCATTGGGCCAAAACATGAGACAGACATAGCAAGCAAACAAACAAATGAAGTTATGGTTTAGCATTTCTAGCTTTGGCTGCAATTAACATATGATATAAGATACTAAGAGCAATAGACTAGAACCACTGTGTTATTCTTCCTTTATCCCTAGGCTATACAGAGTGGTAAACCTGACTGCTAGGCAACTGAAAAAAAAAACATGTCTTGTTGAACTATTCGAGAAAGAGATAGGATACATAGCTCCAGGAGGAGAGCTTATGTATTCCTGTCTTTCTCCTTCTACAGCCTCGGCCAAGCAGCAGTTCATCTTTGGCAATCCATCTTCATTACTGTGGGGTGCTCCCTGCTTTTGAGCTTTCTCTATTTTTCACAGAGATTCCCCATATACAGCAAGACTTCAAAATACTAGCAGTGTTTTTAAGCTTCTCTGTTAATCTGTTTTCCATGGGATTTCCCGAGATTACATAATGGATTTATGTCTGAGCTATTGAGAGAACAAGTACAGAAGTACTTGTCGCATGTTTAGGTAAGTGCTTTGGGGAACATACACAAGCTTTGATAGGCTACTAATTCCTATTTTTCTTCAAATAGAGCTCTAATGACTTGCCCACATCTCTGGTATTAAAAATGGCATGCCAGATTCTCAGCTGGTACAAACCAGTAATACAGGTTTAACACAGATAAAACCTTGGCAGACTGGATGAATAAGTTAAATATTTTCCAAAGGCCGATTTACACTGACTGCAGTTAGATTATGGTTTTTACTATAAGATAATTTATAATAAAGATGCAAGATGACAAGGCAGATGTTCAGCATTTTTCAAGGAGCCATTTGTCAGAATTGACCTTCCCTGTGGAAATATCTACAGCTATTGTTGATTCAGCTATCAAAGTCACATCAGGAAAGAAAGATTGTGCTTGTCAATTAGTATGGGTTTGCTGTAGCAAAGACTCCAGACCTGTGAGTCCTTCTGGCTGTCACATTGTGGTTGGAAATGCACATAGGACTAAAAAGAACACCAAGCCACTCTCCTGATTCAGTGCAGTAGTAACATAAGCAAAGGATTTCTTCCCTGTGTGGTCCAAGACAGACACTCAAGTCCTGAAAAAAAAAAAAAAGGAAAAATAGGAAATAATTGTTTCTTTTGCCCAGGAAGGACAGGAAGGAAACCTTTATGGGGAAATCCCTACAGAGGGCATCCAAGTCCCTTTGACCATGAAATAATGCTCAATAGCAGTGTTTGCCCTGCACCATGAAGCAGGCTATTGCAGCTGATCCAGGGAAACACACCACTGGGCATTGGAGTACCCCACAGTTTTCTTATCTCAAGTCACAATTTGGGAGCCCTGTTCCTTAATCCCTTACTTGCACAGGAGAAGGCAGCTTTAACTCCCTCTTTCCTACAACAAAGTTTTTATAAAAAAGATTTTAATCTTTTTTTTTGTTTGTGTGTCTGCAGTAAACCAGGTTTTGCACTGCAGCATAGGATCTGGATTTTGAAAACCTATAATCTGATTTGGACTGTATGATTTCACAGACATCTCTGTCAGAAATAATTGGTTAGCAGGAGATGAACTTGAAATGGTGGTAATAATATTTCAACAACACGGACTGAGAGTGAATGAATTAATATGTATAAATAACTGAAACAGAGTTTACATTAAGTAAAATTCTCTCAAAATGCCAGGTTATCTGAATTCCATTATCAACAAGGCCGTAGCAATCATCTAAAACCCATATCACATAATAGCTAAGGATCAAGAATGAAAATTATAAAGCTAAGTGAGTACTGGCAATACAGAAGAAAAAAAAAAGAAAGATAAAGACTATCACTAATGAAACAATCTCTATAAAGCTTTAACAGGAAAAACACAGCATAAATGAAAACATCTAAGGAGCAAAAGTACTAGACTTGCAAGTCTATGTGCATATTTAAACCTGTATCCTTCATATGCAGTGTTTGCGCATTGATTCACTATTGTGAATATAATTAAATACTTTGATATGCAGACTGTATTGCGCTCAACATGAGATAAATCTGGAGGTAAATAAATAATCTGGATTTTAGTGATTGCCTAGAGGCTGGTTTTTATGACCTGATTTCTTACACTGCGAACAAGCAAGTGCCAATCGGTGTACATATGTATATATATATATACACAATATATGTTATATATATTATATGTATATACATATATATACAATATATGTTATATATATTAGTCTAAATAATAAATTGATCTAAAATCAGAAGAGTGTGATTGACTATGGCAAAAAAAGAGTCAGAGGGGATGGGAATAAAAAGGGGAAATTCTTTCAGAAAAGTTTATATATCTGACACCTATACAACTACAGTGAAAAGGAGGACAGTATTTGTTAAATGCCTGTGCTTGTTTCAGGGGCCAATAATGACACCAATTAGAAATAAAGAAAACCCTAGAGGGTTTTAAGGTAAGATGAAATAAGGTAATGACTCTTATAAATTGGAAGAGTCATAAGAAAAAACCCTAAACATATCAGGGAAAAATCCATAGCTTGTATTGTTAAGCGTAATATGAATCAGTTTTTATAGTATATTAGATACAAAATGAATCTTAGGCTTGGTGTGAGCAATGTAATAGGTGGGGATGGTAAAATTGTTAGCAGTGATGTAGAAAACGCAGAAGTGCTGAATAAATATTCCTTTCTTGGAAGAATGGGGATAATACACTCATATAAAGTACTTTCTGGTCCATTAGTAACTGGAAAGAATAAAATGAACTACAGGCCAACCTTTTAAAATCTACAGGTCCCAATAACTCCCAGTTGAGTCCTAAAATAGTGTGGCAGGTACATCTGTGGCCTACTGGTGATAATTAATAATATAAATTGAATACTGGCTATAGCGTAGGATGCCAAAAGAATGAGAATACTGTGCTACTGTACAAAGAAGGCAAGTGGAAAACTGAGCTGTCTAGTCAGACAGTACTAACAGGCAACATAAGCAAAAAGTGATACAGGATTTGTTTTTTAAATGTCAGAATGAAAGAATGCTTATATAGTCAGTAAGAAGGGATATGATTTTATGGAAATCAGGACCTACCAAACACATCTGATTCTATATTTTACAGATTTGTGTGTTTCGTAGATAAGATTTTCTGTAGATACTCTGAGGTTTTTGTTGCACATTTGACACTGCTGAATAACTGTTTAAGAATTAGATAAATTAAATGAAAAACTTGGAGACTGACACAGTGCTGACATAAGTGAAGTTAGTGCAGTCAGCATTGCATTGGTGAGTTTGTAGTGGGGTTTAATGATACAAAATAGCTTTGGGGATAATCTGGAGGAAAATATTAAGTCATTTTTGTTAAAATTTGAAGACAAGAAGATACTTGGCAGTACTGCCAAGAGTAGGATCTGTTTTGTGCTGGTTGCATCCAAATGCAAAACTGCATCCATAGGAAAAAAAAAAAGAAGCCCTTATCTGTGAAATGATGGACTACTAAATAGCAATTCTGAAAAGATTTTGGCAGGGTAATATACAAGCATCTGAATACGAGCTCCCTGTGTAGTGTCAGGACTTGAAAGCATAGAAGGAAATAGAAACCAGGGGGAAGTGTTACGATTATGTATGGGATTGAAGAATATCCTATCCTGTTATGCTGCCACTTTTAAAAGAATGTTGAAAAATTGGAAAAGTATACAAAAAAGCTAAATAATAAATCAAGAGCTACAAAAGATGCCTTCAAGAGCATAATTAAGATGAAAAGGAAAGCTGCAAGAACTCGTTTGCAGCGGGAGAAAAGGGTACAAAAAGCTGAAAGAGAAACAAAAGAAACACATAGCAAAAACAAGGCTGAAAGATGAACAAGAATAAACCCAAAATTTAGAAAAGTATTTTTGATAGTGATAACAGTTCACCCCTGGAACAAGATTGATGGATTATATATTTTGTTGTGCCAGCAGAATAAGACAGTATGCCTTTCCTGAAAAGGTATCTCACCCAAACAAGACTCAGACTGAAAGCTGATTTCATTAGATGGATTGAATGGCTTCCAACTCAAAGAAGTCAGAGCACAGGTTTATTCTAGTTTCCAACTGTTGAACATGCCTATGGTTTACTTGTTTTTATAAGGTTCTTTTAATGCCATAGGCATCAGTTTTCCAACATTACTGTTATGGCAATAAAGACCCTTATGTTCAAAATATTGGACCTCAACTTCAAAACTTTTATATAATAATTAAGTAACAGAAAAATATTGGAAAAATATTTGGAAGAGGATTAAAAAAATTAAATGGAATAAAAATCAGAGCAAATGCACTAAAAAGTCAGTACAAGATCACCATTATATGAAGTATGAAAAAAAAATGGATGTGCTGGAAGAATAAAATCATAGAGTGTGATAGGCCCCAAGCCTGCTTTATCGCTAAGAACATCCCTGTGAAAAACTAATGTGCTGTGTAATGGCCATAACTGTATTAAGAGCTATAAGGAGAGCTAAAAATATCTCTTATCTTTGAATTGCTTTGTGGCACAGGAAATGTCACCTTGAAGGTAGGAAGAAAACAGCTATTTATTTTCTAGAAGAGCAGGAAGTAAGTCTGCTGTAGCTGTGCAAAGTGGGCATTTCCCAATTAAGCCTGATGTAGTTAAGGTGTAAGGGCTTTGAATAGTTTTGCTGCCAACAATTCCTAACAGCCTTGTTCACTTTCATTTTTAATGGTTTGCCAAACTGAGTATCTGTTCTCAAGTGGTTAGTGTTCGTAACTAATGATGATTATAGTACAGGTCAAGCTTAAGAATGGCATTGGAAAAGCAATACAATATTATAAAAAAAATATTATTCTTGCCCTACAATATGTACCAGCAGCCCTCGGAAGGGTTTTTGTCCCTTCAAATGTATGTATTCATGTCTCAGAGTCACTGGTGGATACCAGTTGTGCACAACTAGGAGTCAGATAGGGATAAATGATAGGGAATCGCCATTGCTAACTGAATATGGCACTGGAAATGGTTAGAAGGGAAAAGATGCAGCAAAAGACACCCCCCCACCCCCCACCCCTCCCCACCCCCCCGGGAGTTTCTTCCTCTTCCAAAAGTTCACAGAAGTGTCTAAGTATTAAGGAAAATATAAAAAAGTATCACTCATTTGATTGCCAATTCACTTTGATCAGTGTTAAATGATTTCCTTTTTTATATTCTTAGTATTTTGTATTTGTCTATTTTCTGGTATTTTATAATAACAGGACTTTCTCCTCATTTGATTTCTGAAGCGACGCATAATGAGTCTGTCAGTGGCATTAAGCTAAAATATATTTGCAGTACATACAAATTTGGCTAGCTGTGCTTGAACGAAGTTTTAATAAAAAGTAAATTTAGAAATAGTTTCCCTTTGGATATTATCACCAGTTGGAATAAGATAATTAAATTAAATGACCATGGACTCCCTTAAGGAAGCTGCAGTTTTCTTTCAATCAGTCTCTTAGATACCATGACTTGACTTTATAACAAAGCAATTATTACAGCATCTAAAAATGGGTTTGTTTCTAGATAGCATTTTAAATAAAATATTTCAAGTCACATTTAAATTAATAACAACGAAATATATCTGAGGAACTTGAACTTAAGAAAGCATATTCCTGCTGTGGTTGTATCCGCTTTGGCAACCTGAGTTTTACTTAGAGAAATCTTTACGTAAGAAGCAATTTGCTCAAGGTGAAGTTTCCTTGCTCCCATACATAGGAGGTTTACACATTTCCTGAAGGCTTACATTACTTACTGCAATAGTCTAATAAGCTAATGACCTTGCCATAAGCTTCCTTACTGAAAACTGACATTTAGATTTGTATGGTTAAATAAAACATGTAATGAGGGAAAACTCAAAAAAGAACTGATTATAATTAAAAGAAACATATCATAGATTTTATCATCTTTACCGACAATCAGAACCCATGTGTAATGATGATGTCAACTACAATCTCTGTTAATTTGATATCCTTTTATATTAGGCTTGATGATTCAGAACTGTTGTAACAAAATGAAATAACAGTGCTACATATTTCCGAGTGGTAGATCAGAAATGTAACCACGCTTGGTTATGTTATCAAACCATGATGTTGACTGTTACAATCATCAGGGAATTCCTCAGTAGTATATAAGCATCTGAAGTAGATTGTAGGCAATAATAACGTAATACTGAAGTGGTATGGTACCCTTGGGCACCAATGTAAACATCTGCTCCTTTCAGTTAACTTGACTTTTTGAGATCCTATTTTTTGTACTAAAACATGTTTCTAAAAAAAATTATTACTGATAGACTTCCAAGTAGGGCATATTAAAGATCCTGGATAAAAAGGCTTTGAAATGTGTTCCATTTAGCTGTTTGTTTTTAAATTAACATGTGCTATGCAAAGAGCTGGTGATAGGGTATACATCACAAAGAGACGGAATTAAGCAGAGGGTACCAGACCCAAGAAACTGGGCAGTCCTCTATGATCAATTGCCATCAAGTGACGATGGATAACAAGGTAAAATGTTTTAGCTCTGTCCATCACTGTGGATCATACCCAACATATTTTGAGAGGTTCTGGCAAGTTTTCAAGAAGTTTGTGCTGTCTCTTAGGATTTTACTGCACAGGGTACTGTACTGTGTAAGTACAATTTTGTTATTGCTAGTAACAGGTCTCAGTCTTTGTACTGACTTTGCACGACTTCACAGACAAGGTTTGTCAGACTTACTTTATCTAAACTTTCCTTGCCCTGCTTGGAGTTTTGGTTAGGTGGTTTTTTTTTTTGTTTTTGTTTTGGTTTGGTTTTTTGTTTTAACTGGAACAGCAATTTTTCTAATGGCCTAGTGGCCATGCCTGGTTTGTTTTACTTTTGATTATTTTTTGGAATAATTATATTGGTAGCAGTCGTGACTACTTATGTTCTGGAGAATGAATTATTTATGGCTCTAACCTAATGATAGAGTATAGAGGAACAGGGTAATGGGGTAGCAGCAGAGGCCCTGAAATTTTTAACATGGGGTGCACTGTAGGGTACGGTATACAGGAATGAGATGGTAAGAGAGTAAGATGGACACAGGCTAATGCCGGGGATCTATAAACAATTTACTAGGAGATAGTTAAAGAAATGCATATCTGGGAGCTGATGAGAACTGGTTTTAGGGTAATAGAAATAAAAATGTACAAGTATCTAACATACAAAATGCATGCTATACAGTAACTTTGGAAGCAGGGTCAGAGAAGAAGGAACAGATGTAGATTATGTTAGCAGATGTGGAAAAACCCAGGTCGGTTCTAGAATGAGAAGGAAGAAACCATAAATATCGTAGTCCTCCCAGGAGGGTGAGTGTATCATCAGAGTCAGTGTGTAACAATTTTAATTGTATTATTGATTATTAAGACTTTTTCTGTAACAGTGATTTTTCCCCCCTGTAATTTGATCTGAACTAATTATTCTTTTATTAGATCGTTAAGATTTCTAGAATTTTAACAATCAATTCTTTGCATTACATTTAAGGGGTGTTTCCTTTTTGCTTATTACAAGGTTTTGAGAATAACAGTATGTATGCATGGTACAACGTAGAGTTCTTTGAGCAGCAGAAGGATTTTGACATATCCACACAAAAAATTTAAACTGTAATGCCACATTGTAATATGTTTAGGTACAACACTGGTGCTAACGTTAAGATCTGGCAAGGACATATCAACACTGTATTCTAGTGCTTGGGATAGCTGAATCAATTATTTTCAGTATTAGCCTACCATGCTTGGAGAATAGCAAAGAATTGCAGGAAACAAGTTGAAAATGCCCTCTCCTGGGACTATGACTACCAAAAGCCATGTACACATTGTACCATGAAAACTGTGGAATTGGTGGAAGTTTTCTCTACAGAATAGACCACTGTACTTTTGTCTGATATCTCAACCTAAAATGTAGCTCTCTGAGAACCCGTTATGGGGGAAGTAGCATAGTTCTCACTTTCTGACATAGTTCTGACTTTTTGGACTCTCTGTTGAGATTACCAGTAATGGCCAGCTATTATGGTGGTAGACTTGGTAATGGAAACCCAAGTAGCAAAGCATTTCATGTAGGCATACAAATACCAGTAACAGCTAGATGAACTGACAGATAGACAGATAAAAAAATGTAGTGTTCTAAATTAACATCGTGTCTTGTGAAAGAGTTCAGAAGAAAAGTTGGTACTTAGCTGCTGGCCTGGATTAAACCATGACACCAGTCTCTCATTTGCGGTAGGACATGTAAGTCCATAAGTGATATAGACTTTCATGTGACTAGTTGTGCAGGTGCTGACAGCATATGAGTGTATGAACATACATTCCCACATCAAAAAGGTAGCATAGAGAAAGCTGTGTGATTTGCTGTGGTGAAATGTAGTTTAGCCAGTCTTTTCTAAATTTGTCCTTTTATTGATGCCTGATTTAAACCTTCTGTATCTTTACTAAGATTTTCTCTCAAGGTTTCACATCTTGGCCATTACCCTTCTTATTCTGTTTTTATTGGTATATATTATTCTGTCTAGTATCTGTGCACAGATTCTTTACTTGCAAGTGACAAGTCTTTTATTTGTATTGCTTCCCTCAGGGGAGGAAGAACTTGACTCTTTTATTGCTGTCTCTGTAACCATTTTCCTTTTTCCACAAATTTGTTCAAAGTCAGAAACCTACAGTTCATGTATACTCTGATACATGTCCAGAGCTTAAACATTCCTGTGCATATTGGAGCAATGTGCAATTTTCAAATGTCCTTTCTGTTTCACAATTAAAATTTTCATTCATAAGAAAAGCCTTTAGCTCTCATGGTTGTACGTATACCCTTCATGGGTGGGCTGAACTGAACAGTGGCTGTGCCTAAACCTGAAAAGAGACTTCAAAAGAGACATATACATATGTATAGGTGTATTGCCAGTGCCATTACATTATGAGGGTTAAGGAAAAGGGAAAAATGTGAGCACCAGGTATCTCATAAATTCTGGTGACCTGAATCTATTACATCCTCATATATCTGTAAGTTTCTAGGAGGCTGCTGTATTCAGGGCTGTTCTAAGTAAGAGGTGAAAAACCCCTCTTCTTATCCTAAAAAGTGAATTGAACCCTATGTGTAACAAGGGATGCAAACAAATGGAGTTAAGTTCCAGTGGAAGAGGAGTAGAAAGTCACAGCTGCTGGCAGAAACCATGCCACATAGCGAAAAGGGTGATGTGCCACCCCTGGGTTTGTTAAAAACTAGAAACTCCCAATGAAACTCTGTTCACTCAATCCAATAAAGACTTCTATTTCACCCTCCTCTCAAGGCAGTATAAAGGCTAAGCTCTCCTGAAGTGTTAGTAACAAAAGGAACGAAATTCTTAAAGAGCCTTCATAATTTTCTTTCTCCTGAAACTCAGGAGGTATCTTTTCACTGTTGAAACTGTGGAAGAAAAGCATATTTTTAAAAAAATTATGTATCTACATTCCTGAATATTGCACAGGCTTGTAAAAACTCCTGTGATAAAGCTAGATGGCTTTATCACTGACAGTTCTGGTACAAGTTCTGTTTAACTGGACTATAAGCAGTTAACTCTCGAAGAAATGCTATCAGCTGTGGTTAATTTTTAAAAACTGCATGTATGTAAAAGTATATTTATTGCATAAATTGGTCTGTCCACCAGTGACCTGTAGTTTACGCTTAGCCGTATCCTGTAGTATATATCTATATAAACTAGGCAAAAGTGGTGTGTAATATTACACAGGCACTTTCAATCTTTTAAAGTACTACCCATAATGACCTGAAATCTTTGTGTTGGTCTGTCTTCTGCTTTGTGACTGCTTTTAGTTGAGTCTTTGTGATAATATTCTGTCTCCAGTCTCATCATTACTGCGTACCCTGTGCAATAAACTGCAAGAACATTTTATCAATCCATAAACTAAAACTATTAAAAAGTAATTAATTTGTTCTACTTTTCAGTATTTTCTCAACAGTATTAGCATTAATTTTACACAGCTTTTAAATCACACAAGAGTTCATGCTTAAATTTATAATGTATACAAAAGCAACGAGTGACTGACACATTTTTTTCAATCTCTCTTACACAGTTTAATCAAGCCAGGAAGCAGTTTTGTATCAGGGTTCTGAACTTTCTTCTTCCAAATAAATTCTACTTTCTGAAAACATGATTTGGTTTAAGTGCCCTGAATCCAGTTTCCCCTGATGTTCCAGCTGGTATCCTCTATTCAGTCTCTGGTTGTGTAAAGTTACATGCACAATCTGCAATGTTTAGAAACTCCTGTGTCGTGGTTCAACCCCGGCCGGCAACCAAGCACCACCCAGCTGCTCGCTCACTCCCCCTCACCCAGAGGGATGGGGAGGAGAATCAGAAAGGAGTGTAAAGCTTGAGGGTTGAGATAAGAACAATTTCATAGGTAAAGCAAAAGCCGCACAGGCAAGCAAAGCAAAACAAGGAATTCATTCACAGCTTTCCATCGGCTGGCAGGGGTTCAGCCATCTCCAGGAAAGCTGGGCTCCGTCACACATAGTGGTTACTTGGGATGACAAACGCTATAATGGCAGGTGTCCCCACCTTCCTTCTTTCCCCACTTTATATACTCAGCATGATGTGCCATTATATAGAATATCCCTTTGGCTAGTTCGGGCCAGCTGTCCTGGCTGTGTCCCCTCCCAGTTCCCTGTGCCCCTCCAGCCCCCTTGCTGGCAGGGCCTGAGAAACCGAAAAGGCCTTGTCTTAGTACAAATATTACCCAGCAACAACCAAAACCATCAGTGTGTTATCAGCATTGTTCTCACATCAGAGCCAAAACGCAACACTGTACTAGCTACTAAGAAGAAAGTTAACTCCATCCCAGCTGAAACCAGGACAGACACTGTCTACATTGCAGTGGAATCGACAGGCCCCAAACTAGACGGGGGGGCCATGGTGCAGGCACTTTGTGTGCACAAAGGCTGTTCCTACAAATTTGCAATCCAAAGCCAAGTGCTTGGCCCATGGACTTACCCACTGCACTTGTGCTGCATACAAAAACAGTAAGGAAAAAATGGATTATTTCTGTTTCTAGTGACAGAACTTAAGCACAGAAAATGTCACTGTATTTCAGTAAAGTGCTAAGTAAGGCACACGTTTACTTTTAAGTAAACACTTGATTTAATTCCTCTTCAGTAAGCATATACAAGCATGTTCTCGACATCTAAATGAATGAAGTAATTCACAAACTTTAATGCTTTTCAGAATTCTGTTCTTTTCGGTAGTAAACCTTCTATATACAAAAAGAAATATTCATGAGCTTAATGTATACTTACAACTGCACTGCTAAACTTGGGCCCAAATGGTTTGTTTATGATCCATACTGGAGCCATGAATTAAATTTACTTTCTATGGTCTCTAATCTAACCTTTACCATAAAACCCTCTCTAACAATGAATTTACATATCTGAAAACTACATAAATGAGTGAAATTCACATGTGAAAATTCTCTTATTTTGTACTGAAAATTAATATTGCAAGAAAATCAATCACATGAAAGAATCCTAGAGAGACTGAAGTCACAGTATGCCTGTAATTCAAGCTCTTCTGAGGCACAGAAATGTTTTTTATTTAATATGGAGGCTGCATATTTACTATTTTACCTTTGTTTATGAATCTAGCTATAAACTTTGGTACGTGAAACCATTTTGGCTGTCACTGAGTAGCTTGCACATTAGCGGTTTTATAAGCGTAGCTCTTTCAGGTGTCTTCATGTCTCTGCTATCTCTCCTGGGGGTGTTAAGGTTTTCACATGTCCTCTTCATTCCATTCCTCAACACTGGTGCAGCATTATGTGCCCTCCAGCCCTCTAGTACTCCTTGCCCTTAGTGTGCTATTAAATCTGGCCAATACTTTTCCCATTTCTCTGCCTGCCTTTTGCAGAACTCTAAAACATAATTCCTCTGAGTCTGGAGCTCTCACTGCTTTGTATAGCTCTAATTGCCTAATTGCCTGTTCAGTGCACAATGGGGAAGAATTTTAACATTCTCCTTCCTCCGTTTGGATTTTTGTTGCTGTCCCTTTTTTACTCCTTTTTTTTCAGTCATGTTAACCTTCTTAGTCTCCAACACCAGAATATCCCATTCCTTCCTTTTCTCTGTTTGCTTTCCATAAATGTGTAAGTAGAAGAACTTTTTGGTGTATATCTAGATTTATCCTGTTATCTTTATTTTATTAGCTGTTTTGCTGCAACCATCCTTATTAATTTTCTACAGTCTTTAATGCTGTTCTATACACTAATCATTATTTTCTTTCCCTGGGCCTTTAAGTGTTCGATAAAGAATATCTTTTTCTCTAACAATCTTTGCATCGTGTTATTTATGCCCACACTCTTCTTTATACCTGATGTATTTTTACTGAGTAACATTATTAGGTATGCATCATTTGTCTTTACTAAGTGTATCTTGTACCTATCAGATTGGCTTAAGGAAGTTTTATTTTCATTTTATTTTTACTTTGATAACAAGCACAGCGACATTACCTCCTTTCACAGATTCTCTTTTACCTTTATGTCTTCAAACATATCCTCTGTGTTACTTCATACCAAGAAAACCACTGTGTTGTTATCTATTTGCAGAGCTGAATGTGAACGCGATTTGGTATTATATGTGTGCATCTACCCATTCTTCCAATCTCACTCCCACAATTAATGTACTCCAGGCTTTACCTAGGTAATAAAAATCTCCCTTTTCTTATTAGTACTTTGGCCTTTTTATACTTTTCTTTTATTTGCTCAGTCAGTTTATAGTCTACTTGCCCTTTCATTGTTGAGGCATTATAATAGGTTTCTGTAATGACAATAGTTTGCACTTTGAAACATCTACAATTTCAGTCCATAAAGACTTAAGCTGATGTAGGTTTCACCTGATCCTAGTAACCAGTAGTGGTTAGTAGGTCTAACAAAGACACATACAATGAGCAAAATATATGTCTCCTACTGTTTGCATTACACATTTATGCCACATGATACTCAGCGATATAAATGTTATGGTAATCTTAGGTAAACTTGCTTCATAATTCCCTGAAATCTGACAATTCCCATATGGCAATGCATGCCGATGCCAAGGAGATAGGTATGGACTTACTCCCCTTTATTCTTTGGAAAGTGTTATTGTCATCACTTTAAAAGGGGTAAAAGACAATTTATATTATAGTTTGGTATGGAGATGCATCTAATGAGAAAAAGAAAACTATCTAAAGAAGCAACAGTCTTGTGTCAGAAAGACTGTGATATTTCAAAGAGCATTAAAGATGTATGTAGATATTCAGTATCGTTCTTTGGTATTACGCAGCTGAATTTTGAGATTGCTGTATGAGTCTCTCATGTGAGCAGTGTTATTAATTCCAATACATGTTCTGTAATGCTGCTGAAAAACTACTTTGTTTCATATTTCTGCTGAATTTATTTTGTACTATCTCTGGGAGATGTATTCCCTTGATTTTTTGTGTTAACTTTGCTGCAAAAAATGTTCTGCTATAAGATTTACCGATTTCTAGGTTGTAAGGCTTTCTATAGTATTTCGAAGTCCTTCCTGCTGAAAATTCAAAAAACCTGAACTTAAATAGCATTTTCATTTTTGCAGGTAAAGTTGTCACAAAATGTGAAACAAGTACAATAATAAACAATATTTAATAGGAGCACACATAATATTCTGTTTTCTGAAAAACAAATTTTAAAAAAAATGTTGATGTTAGAAATCACCAGGCCCATTTTTCTCAAAATGCAGGAGATGCAGACTTTTCCTACTCTGTGTAGGAAAATGGCGGAGGGGCTGGAGTGCATCTACACTGTGTGCCTTAGACAATGGTTAATTGTTTATTTTCTCTCTCCAGCATTACTTCTTAGACTAGCCAGATATGGCAATCATCACTTGCTGTTTTCCAAATGGAGCATAAAGCACTGTCACTTTAGAGACAAACATTCAGTATGTTGTCTCTGAAACTGTCCTGTTTCCATTTCACCCCTTTCAAAGTATATATATGTTCGTTGTTGATGCTTTATTTGGTATGGATCACTGTTCAGACATCATTTATTTATGTCTCTAATATATTCCTAGCAGCAGCGTCTCCCTCCCTCCCTCCCTCTCTCTGTTTCTCTCCCTTTTTAAAAAAAAAGATAATCTTACTATGCTGACAATTCTGTTTTTAACACCCTGTGGAAAATACTATTTCTTTTAAGCACATCAATGTTGTGCTATGTTTTGACACCTCACTGCCTGATTTAAAGCTAGTTGAAGATTTTAATTCCATTTCTATGCAGTCTCTGACTGCCCTGTGAATCCTATTTTACTTTTTTAAAAAAGAAAGGTGTTTAATGGAGTTTTTATTCACATTTTCATTTGGGCATATTTGCTAGTCTTTAAAAGTTAGGATCGTTGATTCTATTACTTTGTAGATTTTATGTGCCCTTAGTTGCAGTGAACTAAAGGCACCTTTTAAGATGTTAACTGTTATTTGCAAGGTGTGCTTTTTGGTGTTAGTTGAGTTCATAATGGTAGAACTAACCTTGCTTGCTGAAATGTTTCCTGATGTAGCAGACCATGCACTGTGCAGATGGTGGAACGAGGGAGGCGGATAGTAATCTCAAGAGACACTCGAGTATGTCCATAAAGTGCAATGCACTGCTGTGAAGAAATCCCGGAGCTCTGAATGAGAGAGTTTTGGATCTGGAAACATAATGTCATGTATAGGGTAATTGAGGACCCAGGCTTGGCACTGTTGGATATCATGTGGATATATTAGTACTCTTGGCACTAATTCAGTCATGTCTAACAAAGCACTGCTATGAAACATCTGTTCTTAATTTCCTATCCATTTCTAATCTGTGGGATTAATACTGTACGCTTGAAGAACTACTGTGCAGGCTGTGTTCCATATAATTGGGAGGCTAATCTGGATTTGTGCAAGTGGGTGTGTGTTTTAGAAGAGTTTAAATGACAGTTATGGGAAACATATTTTCCTCCATGAAAAACTGCCAACCATATCTAATGTGCCCCTATCCCATTGCAGCCCCATTTCTCAGCTGCTGGACATGCCAAAAGCTGGACCTTTGCCTGCAGGAGGCCTTCTTTGAGTCAGTGGGACTTGGCTCACCAGCCAAGGTTGAGGTTCAAAATTTCCTTCCAGCTATCAGCCATGTAGATTCAATTGTAGTTGTTCAAATGAACACTTTTAGCTTTGCTTTTACACAATCACCATTACTGAGTTCCTGGAGCTGGAAGGCAGCTGGCAACGCTGCTCTATAGAATGGGTCAATGTGGTAATTGCAAACACATTACCTGAGTAATTCCCTACTTCTTTCCACAAATTGATGAAACAATCACAGTACCTCTGAGTGTAAACAATTACTAGTTAAGCATTTACTAGATGATTTGTGTAAATAAATTTTAGCCTGTGACTCTGTGGACAACACATTGCTCCCCTTTTTTGTACAGTGTATAATCAATTAACTAAGCCAATGCTGTTGATTTGCATTCTGATACTTCAAAAACAATGGGATAATCATTAGTATGAGCATGTAATGATAGTATGCATTTTGATTATATCTGGTAATATTTTGACTAGAATTTATTCTCAGTAAACATGGAGAAGAGTTTGATACCAGAAATAAAGTAATCTTTCTTTTCACTATACTGTTAATGAATCACTGTTATCTATATTTTCTGAAGTCAGCTGAGTATCTTCATTGTATGCTAGAGAAGGGTCTATCCTATAAGCTCTTTCTTCAGTTGCTGTCTTTGAGACCAGCCATCTGCTTCAGAAGGAAGATGTCAGAAACAATTACTATGCTGCAGCAAAGTGTTTTCTTAAGTACTCCAGATTTATTTTTGTTACAGCTAATCATAAAAAGAAATGTGCAGGAACTAAATCAAATAAAGAGGGATTCAGAGGCAATAAGTATTTTAAATTGTTGGATAATATTGTAAAGTTGACATTCAGGTTCTATGTGTTTGTGGGTGCCCACATATTATAAACTATTACAATTTATACACACACAAACTGTACAAGTTATAAAAGCATAACAGTATTTTTCTTTCATGATTCTACTGACATAAGACAAATACTTCAGATTCACTACCACAGCCTATAGTGTCATCCACTGTTACTGTTATAAAACATGCCTCTGTGCAGAGCAATAGAATGTAATATAGTTTATGCTCTGCCTTACGCTTTTTTCAGTATATGAAGAAATATATGCTCTTGAGTCACCGGTAAGCCAAAGAACTGGCATATCTTAACAGATCCTTGGCTTCAGATTCAGTGCCATGGATGCTGTCATTTGTTGAGTGTTGCCCTTGGGCTCAGTTGCTGACTGAAGTGACCCAAGTTGGCATCTTCTGGACATTTTTTCATCCTGTAATGCACAGTGTTTAGTAGTCTGTGTAACAGACATAGGGACTGCACAAGCCAAAAGGAGAATGGTGCTGTTATTTTACTTTCTTACACATTTATCCCCATCACTGTTCACCTTTCACTATACAAACCGGATGAAAACATACTATGAATATTAGTCTCTGAAATTTCGGCTATTTGTAGAACTCAAAGTAGCAAATTATAATGATACTTTTTGTAATGAGTATATCTAACTATATCCTTTAATCAGATAGGATAACTGCTGCTGACCAGTAACTTCATAACAATAGCTGTGTTCGTGGTGATGACAACCTCCCATGTTGTGCTTACCATTTTTCCATTCTAGCACTTCAGCATTGCTCAAAATTATAGTTAATACAGGTAGGAAACTGTAAAGCTGAGCTGGTTTGTATGACTCATAGAAAAATAACACACAGTTTTCTAACAACTTTTAATTCTTCAACTGTTAATCCTCACTGAGATGATCGGACATAATTCTGTCCGTTGCCAAAATTCTGTTTGGCAGGGTACGACTTCTTTTCCTGAGAGATTTGACTACCCTCCCTCTCTGCCTTCCTCCCTCTCCTTCCCTCTCTTTCCAACTTCTTTGAGTTGATATCTAAAAAAAATTTAGTTTCTGATAGAATAAATGATTGTAGAATTTTTGAAAGGTAGTCTCACTCTCAAGATGGTTCCTTTAGAATTAGTAATATTTTTGCCTTTTTTTTCATGTATCCTCAAGTAAACCATCAAGGTCTAATAGAAGCAGATGACTAGCTGACAGATGGAAAAGATTGATTTGATTTGTAGTCAGCGGTTCTGAAATATTTTAAGCAAGGCTTCTGCATCTGTTTGGTCAAGTTCCAGATCTGCTTCAGTAAATTCAGAAGTCAGTTATATCCTTGCTCATTTGTCTCAGAAGCATTTTGGAGCTCTCTGCTATACTGTACAAGTAGTATATACTGAACTTTAAGATTAATTGTCTTTTTTTTAGTGTCTTTATTCACGTCTTCAATCATTTGATCTTCCTAAGATGTCTAGAGATCCATTCTGAGCCTCCATTTTTAAGATGGATGTGGTTATCTGGGAAATGCATCATTTGTACGTTTAGGAGACAGTTAAATAGCATGCATAGTTCAGCCTGTATGCACAGAAGTCCAGGGAGTCATAGCATGGTTGAAATTCAGGTGTAGCAGCCTGTCCCTTTCC
Organism: Ibycter americanus; assembly: GCA_035590275.1. Taxonomy (NCBI): domain Eukaryota; kingdom Metazoa; phylum Chordata; class Aves; order Falconiformes; family Falconidae; genus Ibycter; species Ibycter americanus. The sequence goes on from JAVJGI010000001.1 coordinate 1,420,701, forward strand.
CTTGATGCCCATATTAATTCCAGAACAACTTCCATCATGACAATGTAAGCATTTCAAAATGCTGTTAGGTTTCCATTATTGCTATCTCTAAGGAAAGTAAGGCACACTTTGAGTCTATGTGTGTTTCATGAAAATGAGTAATTATAAAAGACTGCATCAAAATGACCTTGGCAGATGTCAACACCAGCACTGCTGATGCATTTAAGTGCCTTTTCTAAGTGGGAGTCATCAGCTATGCAATTATCCAGTAGTCAAGAAATTTTTTTCATGCTAAGTGAATGGATGCTAAGGACTTGCAGAGTTTGTCTATGTGGTTACAGGGGTATCTTGCCATTACTCCTCAGACAGATGTGATGCCAAATTCTGCATATGTTTTTTGCAAAACTTTAGCATGAAATTTTTATCAACAGTAAAGAGAAGGTGGAAGACAGACATTCTGTCATCCTGACAATAATATTTTGAAATACAGTAAAAACAACCTATAGAGGGTACAAAACTTTGTAACATGCGTATTTATTTTAGTGGAACATACATTATAGACAGTTTTGGAAGATGGATTCAAAGTTCTTCTGTCTTGTTTGGGAGTTAACTTAAAAATATTTTGAAGTTGAGTTTCATAGAATAGAGCATGAAAAATTGTACATTCATCCTAACTCATCCAGGCCAATTTCATCCATAAATAATGATTAGAATTCTCGCAAGACTTAGCCTTACTTACGTTTACAATATATCTTGATTCCTTTATGATGAGGATATTTTATGACTTTGCACACCCTTGACTAGTGCACTGTCTGTATACAACATCAAAGCTGGAATCTTTATTTTTAGTATTTTCTTTGTATCCTAGCTTTAATAACCAGAGCTTGAGCAGTTATTGTTTTTTATATGTACATGGGTTACTTAAATCATACGTGTTGTCCATTATTAACACTACCACAGAGGTATAAGGTCAGACTTGTCTGAGATTGCTCATCTTTGTTATAAACAGAGCAGTCAGTGAGTGCACTCTGGTCTTACCCTCAGACTATTTTTGGTCACAATGATGTAAAATAAGCATTGTAGCTGTAGCTTAATTTCAACTGTCAGAGATATTTGTAGCACAGATCAGGGCACAGTTTGTCACAAATGTCAGTCTTTGACCCCGAGACCAGAACAGACATGGGTCATGAGTCAGGTGAATTGGCAAGCCTACGTGGAATCCCCCTCAGCATGTGTCTGCAGTACAAGTGCATGTTCCTTTCATGAACAGGAATATTAATTAATTAGACATCCTATCAGAAAATTACCCCCAAACTGTTATTTCTGGATGTCTTAATATCCCTATGCAATCATCTCAGAAGCCATGGCAATGACACCACTAAACATATGGGAAGCTTATCAATGGCGTTCTGTGAAATTTAGGAGCTTTTAAGGAGCTGACTAAACATAATTGCTTGTAGTCTAAATGCTTACTTTAAATGCTGTGTTTGATGTCTGCCAGCATAAAAGGATAAACTGCATATGTTGTTGCTGGCCAGAATATGTATGAGCTAGATGTGGATTAGCAATGAGTAAGTACAAAATACTGCTATTCTTTGATTTCAGAAGTGTTTTTTTTTGAAATAAGCATGCTGATAACCTTTCTGTGTTTGTGTTTCAGAGCACTTCTGTCTTATGAACCAAAACTGCCCAGTAACAACTGCACATTTTTAACTCTTAATTTTGCACAATTGACACTGTTCTGTTTATGTGACTAATACTGATAACCGCAGTTAGAAAAAAATAATATAAATTACTTACTGCTACTTTAGTCAGCAGTTTTCAAAAGAGGTTTTTATTTTCTTTCATTTTAGAAAGAAATCTGACACATCAAATTAGACTGATCCACCAATTTTAGGCTCAATCAACTGCAGTCAGAGATACAGGTAAACAAAATGTCTTTGATGTCTAAAGTAAGATTAAGTTGACATGCACACATTATACTCAAAACACTGAAGGGTACCTGAATAGCTCCAAAAAAATTAGTAGAATCAATTAAAAACCCCCAAAATTAATAGGCATGTGTATATAACAATTATATAAATGAATATAACCTACTTGAAGGGAGTCAGTGTGACTTCTGTAAAGGGAAAACTGGCTTCTTGCAGATTTTGAAGGTGTCAACAAATGTTTGTAAAAGTGGTCTCGTTGATAAAGCATACTGGGTTTCTTCTATACTTCTAGAAACATCCCTCACTAAAGACTTTTAAGGTACCTAGGCAGCAATTTCAGAAGATTCCCCCCATGGGTTAATCATTATTTAAATTGATTGGTCAAAAAAAAAAATTAATTGACTGAATGACAGGAATACACGTTTCTTGCAAGGATCTATACTGGAACCTGTGCTGTTCAAAACAGTCACAATGACCTCAGAAGGGAAGATGAGCAGTGAGGTGGGAATATTTGCTGATGATACAAAGTTATTCACAACAGTGACGGTGAGAGAACACTGAATAATTACAGAAGAACATTATGAAGCTGAGTGACTGGCTAAGAAACTGGCATATAAAATTCATTGCAGGTAAATATCAAGTGATGCACATGGGAAAAAACATCTTAATTTCACATACGAAATAATGAACTCTGAGATGGTTATTACCACTCAAGTAGTATATAGAGATCTTGTGGTAATACTAGGTTGTCTCATGACAATATTAGCTCTGTGCTCAACAGCAGTCAAAAAAGCACACCAAATACTATTAATTACTGAAAAAGAAATAAAAAATCAATCAAAGAACCCTCTTATCCTGCTGACCACACTGTGAATATTGCAGTTCATGAATGACCCCCTCTTCTCAGATAGATTGTTTTGCAATTTGAGAGCCAGGAAAAGAAGGACAGGACAGGAGTGACAAAAAATACAGAATATCTTTCCTTTGAAGAACAACTAAGTCGACTAGGACTCTTCATTTAGGAAAAAAGGTCATTTAGAGGGACATTTTAGAAATATATCAAATTTTGAGTGACAAGGAGAAGGTGAACATGGAGGGTTTATTCATTCTCCCTTCCAACATGAGAATAAGGGGCCTCTGAAAGCCAGATTAAGTATATACAAAAGTAGGTGCTTTTCACTCAGTAGGCAGGAGACCTGTAGAACTTGCTGGAAGATACTGTGCATGCAGGCAGTTTCCAAGGAAGAGTGAAAAAGAACTTGGAAGAGAAGTACCTTGAGGGTTGCTGAACAGGCAAGGCATAATAAGCTCAGAAAATCATTCAGGCCAAACATATTGGGGCTCTGGGAAGTGATGTTGGATGGAAGACTCACATATGTTTGCCTTTTTTACTCTTCCCTTAGCAACAGCTTAAGGCCACAGGAGGAGACCAGGATACCAACCAGAGCCTTGGTCAAAATCAGCTCAGCCATTCTTGTTTTCTCATGCTGTGAACTGAACTCATTAAGTACCTCATTTTTTTGGTAGGAAGTTGCCTGCACTGCTTCTCAGAAGATTGAAAAATGTGTTGTAGCAGAAAAGAGCTGAATATATTCATCCCTTTGACCATACTAGCAGGTTTTCTGAAAGCATGTTTGATTTAGACTTACGCTTTCTACAAAATTCAGTAGTGCCAATGCTTTCTGTTAAAATAGATGTGATTTCATTCTTCTACACAACTTCAGTGATTACAGCATTAAGTCAGAAGTGAGAGAGAGCAGGTCCACATTTCCTAAAAGGATGTACATCTACCAGCACTGGCAGATTTGAAGACACTGAGTCTGGTCTGAGATATGTTGGATCAACTGGGGACTTTAAATTTTTCTTGCTACCCTTAGATATAGTATCTTGAGGACTCACCAGATGTACGATGTAGAGGAGCAATCTGAATGTGTAATGAATGTCCTTATGAGATTTCAGTATTTCTGGAAGTTTGACCAGGACTGCTGAAGAAAAAGACACTTTCAACATACTGGAAGAAGCCAGGAGTGTGATGGAAAAGGGAGAGCTGTTGATAGACTATCCTCAGAATCTGAAGTTCAAACTCAGATGGGATGCCTGACCACACTAGTCTAGTTATAAGTTACTTTATTTAAGCAATCACAAAATCCAGTTCTTTATATTTTTGGGTGTAAAGTCTCTGGATATTCGCACCCGATTTTAAGAAGCCTTCACCATCTTTCCTTTGGTTTTGTTCTTTGTGCAGCCCAATTAGTAACCTCCCCCACCCCCCGTGTTTTGGTTTTTTTTTTTTAACCTTATTAACCTATAAGTAACAATAATAACTAAATGAATTGGGTGACTAATTCCTGGTTGTCTGGATCCTCAAGACAAATGTTTGTGGACTGTCTGTCAAGATGTTCTCAGCTAACAGGCTTGAAATATACATGAAGGTTTCAACTTAAGCTGCAGATAGATTTCCTTTGAGACCAATAGCAGATAGACTTGCTCATCATCTTAGAGCTGGGACACCAGTATTCACCACTAAGGAAAAATCCTGCTTGCTCTTTATTATTTTATTGGCTATAAACAAATCATAACTAACACCGTTGCAAAATACCATGAGCCAACAAAATAATGCACAATAAAATTACTGACCAAAAAACAAGGAAAGAAACTGGTAAGTATGCAAAAAGGCAGCATTTGGACAACATTATGGAGTGAAGTCAAATCCTCAGATGATGTAGTCTCTTGTGTGTGTTCTGGAAGAAAGCCCAGCAAAATGTGTGGAACTTACACAGTAAAGAAATACTAAAAAGTATAACTGGGATAAAAAGAGACATGTGAATGTTTCCAGTAATAAAAGACTGTTATATAGGGTGAGTGTGATATTCTCAAGCTGGCTAATCTCTCCTATCTTTGTTTTTTTCTTACATAACCACCAAACCACTTTAGCTGCATCAGCTGATCCATTTGTAATGAAAATTCCTAAATTACACATAAAGTTACAAACTCCTCATGAATAACTTAAACTAAGTGGTAGGACTCTGTAAGAATGGAATCTCAAAGTGCAAGGGCAGAGACAATTTTGGCTGCTGACGTAGATGTGAATTTTTGGTAGGCCTATAAACGTGATGCTACATTTTGTGGAAGGAACAAATCAGCTAAACGTAACAACATTATACACTGCATAAAATCTGTTCACTTTAATGCATTCTCTTGAAGAATTAAACAGGAAATTAAAGATTTGTCAGTTATTTAATGAGGCACTATTGCAAAGCAGTCTTTATTGAAATTTAGGGAAGGGAAGAAGAGTAATATGTCTACTATTGAAAAAGACACCTTAGGAAACAATCTTTAATACTGCATCCTACACTAGCAGTTTAATATGACGTGTATAAATACATGCATTATTAGAACATTTCACATTAGTGTCTTCAAAAGTGCTTATAATATTGGCAGTTCACATGATGTTGTGCTTAAATACATAAAATCACAAGCTATAACTGTTAAAAGAGCTTATAACCTTATCAGCTTTAAGTAAAGTACATAAAATAAATACTTATGGAATTCAGAAAATGTTTATGCTTAGATTTATGCTCGACTTCGAGATGATAGCTCAGTTCTGTTACCAGCTATCTCTAGAATACAAGCTGTTGAAATATCCTAGGAATGGAACTCAAATATGTTGCTCTCTTACAAGTTCTAAGCACCCAAACCTTGGTAATTCTTTTATAAAAGATGTATAGTCTCTCTTATGAAGGTATTCTATATCATTACTTCTGTAAGCACAGGTAAAAGAGTCATATTTTGCGAACTTAATCATAAATGCTGTTATGATAATATTGAGAAAGGACTGGGGTTTTTTGTGCCATAAATTTCACAAGAATAATTCTGGAATTCGGAGATCTCAGCCTGGACTAATTATAATTACAAATGTTTCTTGACCTTTGCAACACATCAATTTTTAATCTTTTTTCTTAGAGGCATGCATAAATACAGTGTGTCTATATTATGATTTTACTAAATATGCCTTAGTAATGATTCATAAATATCTACAAATTGATTATGAGTCTGTACCAGTCTGGAAAGGTGCAAGAAGATTACAAAATGTTTCTAATGCAGAAAGATGGTCAACTACATTATGGGAACTACACTAGCAACTGATCTTGAGTTTACAGAGACTTCTGACAAGTGGTTTTGTGCTCTCTTTTTGGGCTTTAATACCATTATATCTGAAGAGAAAATGCATAATAGAAGATAGAACTGTTGATATTTGGGACAAAATATTGTAGCTCTCTGTTCAGTGATGCATTTGGTAGATTGTTTCCATGTAAGTGTGACCAACTCACTCCATCACTCTGCACCTCAGTTCCCCATCTCCTGTTTCTCCTTGCTAAGTCTTGTGGCTCCCAGCTCTATGCCCCTTGGGGAACTGGACTGCTGTTCTTGGTTGAGATTTATATCTGCTCTCATAATGCAGACAGCACTTCGTCTGGAATTTGGATTTAAGTTTGTGTCAGATTTGATTTCAATCTTGTAATTATTAAAAAATTTCATGTTCTTGTAACCATTACAAAAACTTGATACCAACTGTATGACATATATTTTTTCTTAGCTGCTGCACTACAGCTGTCTCTTGTACAGAAACAGAGTGACGCTATTTCTCTCCTTTATTCCACAAACATAGTTTTGTCTTTTTGTTTCTGCCTGAAGTTTTACTACGTGTACTGTGTGCTCTGGTGATAATGATGACATTACTTAGTGTAATCACAAGAAAAATCACCTAATTATTTGGTGTCAGAATCTTGCACAAAGTAAGAGAAGGTTGACTTAGCAATGGTTGAGAGGGACTGGGACATTTTGTAGACCTTTCATACCAACCAAGAATCATCAAACAGGTTTTGAAAAATCACAATATGGAGCAAAAATTCTGAGACACACTCCACCAATGCCACAAGCAATATGCCTGCTGCCTTATTCTATTAGTCAAATTCCTCTCAACTCTTCTAATAATGTAATGTGCAATATAGTATAAACAGTGATTTATTTCTACATGGCAATATGCTAACTACTGATATATCAGTTTAATTTCTTCCTTGCCATTATGGAGAGCCTTGTTGTGACTCCTGAGTTAAGGAGTTCAGTTTTGCATTTAAATCAGGTATTGAACATCTTTGCTTTCTTTGAGCAATACTACATATTCCTCACAAAATTACGACATTTATTCTTTGGGCAGAGAGCTGAAGTTATTAATTAACTTATGTTAATTACACACTGAGTCCTTTAGGAAATTTAAAATCTGTGTCCATCCTTTCTTTCTTCGGATAATAGTAAAGCAATAGAGAATCTTTCTATGTATCTATAGAGTTAAAATGGGTTGAAATCTCATCTAAATTCTGCCTACATGGTAATTAAATTAGCTTATTAATTATTATTGTGTTTGTGATAATTGTACAGTCAACAGATATTCTGAACAATGTCCCAGCAAACAGGACTATCATGAAAGCAGAGCAAGGCAATCACTCATGTTATAGAAAGCAGACTGGCCCCATAGGTGATGGGTCCCCTGGGGTAGATTAACCGTGTCCCCTCTGCGCTGGTTTCTCGTGGCTCTGCTGCCCTGCATCACTCACTGATTACTGCAGTGCAGTGGGGGATGTGGAAAGGAAGCCCAGCAAGTCCGGGGCTTGGGCTGTTTGTGCTTTCACCTTTAAACAGGGAAACAGAGCCTGGCAAGCTAAGGATCAGGTTGACTTTGCTTCTCTGTGGTTAGGCAACCGAGCTGACGTGCCAGAGCAACCTGCTTGCTTTCTGCTGGCCAGCTGCACCTGTGAATCTGTCCTTAAAATAAACAGTAATAAGAAAAAATACTTATTTGTAATAATCTGGATTTTCACGTAGCTAGCAATAGCACATACTAGCATTCATTCTCAATTTCTATTTAATTCCCTGGGGAAGGAAAAAAGAGTGCTAAGGCAGGATATGTATCAATAATTTAAAGAAGTAAAACTTTACAGGAATTTTGCAATTACTTTCATAGTAAGGATTCAAGGCTTCCAAATTAAAGTTAATTTGCCCTTACAAGAATTCTAATCATTTTAAAATCAGAACTGTGAGATTAAAGCCACCACACAGTCTTAATTTGGTCCAGCAGTGATACATAGTGAGAAAAAATTTATCTATATAATAAAAATATGCCATTAAAAACCAGCTAAATCTAATCTGGGGTTTCAAACTTTAAAATGTATTTTTCATAACCATATGGTTATTACCTCATGTCACTATAAAGCTGAGATAAGGTTATTGCATGTAGCATCTTAATATATATTTTATCTGGAACTTATATACATAATTCATATTTATTAAAATAGTTTATTAATATTTCCAAGGTGAGTCAGTTGACCCTGAAAACCACCATTTTAGGCTTTCTAACTGAAGCTAATAGGACGGTTCATCTAGCGCCATTAATGTAGCCAATGTTACAAAGGTCAGAGTTAGCACATCAAGTCTGCACTGGGATTTTCTCTCTCCCTCTCCGTCCTGCTGTCTCTTCTTCTCCACCAGTGCAGACCTGGTGCAGATAGTAAGGCCAAGGCAGGACAGTGAGGCCTACCAGGGCAAGACAGAGCCTGCTGTTGAGAAATAGAATCTATTTCTGTAATTCTAGATATTAATTTATTTTACTTGTAAATAATTTTGGAAAACTGCTTAATTTTTCATCAAAGTCCAGAGTTTTCCATGGAAAGGCTATTGATATGGATAAGGCACATTTTACAATATATTATAAGAACAAGGTTGCATATTCCTGGGTGTAGCTGTATAGATCTGTGACCAGATCCTTTGTCTGTAGGCGGGGAGAAAAAATAAATCCAGGAAGTCAGAAAATGGATATTAATTTAATGAATATTGTCACCCTATGTCCATAATAATTCAGATAGTATTCTTGCATTTAGGTGGGCAATGGCTGGAAAGAGGAAGATAGGAGACAGAGCTTTAGCTCAGTGCTCCTTCTGTATGAACTAGTGCAGCTCACTCGGTGCCAGAGCAAATTTTGAGGCAGATGCAGATGTGACAGTCCTGTTGTCATCCACCTTTGGCCAATTTATGGAGAGGATTCTCCTTTTTATTAAAACTTCTTGTTTCTTACTTGCTCTTTTGTTTCTGAACTTTGGAGGGCATCCTACAGTTCAGAGTTGATATTAATCTAATATTGGCATTATTATGAGGATCATATATTTGACTGTTCACATTCATAATTAATGACAAAGCTAGCTAAGAGGTCACTATGCTTAATTAAGGATTCCTGTACTTTGAAAGCAAAGAAACTGCCTTTGAAAGGAAATATGGCATAAGAATCTCTTAAGACCTACTGTTCCCACTGCTGATAAACCAGTAAGAACAGAAAGAAAATTATCAAATGCTGGATGCACAACTAAATGGGGAATGATGTGGGTAGACTCTGGCTTCTGGCATCCACTGAATGACCAGATTTGATGCTGGCAACATAGCTGGCCTCATGCTGTGGATGGCTTTGTAAGGCTGCTCAGCTACCCCTTCTCCCTGTCCCACATGAATCCAGTCTTGTAGTCTCCAGCTTCCCACAATATAGTATTGGAAATGTGGAGAACTTATCTGATTTTATGAAAAATGAGCAACCTAGTCCTCTATGTTTTTTTCCCAGCTCGCAATGGGTGCATCTGCTCATAAAAGATGAAACCCCAGAAAAGATAATGGAAAAGGAGATTAGGATTAGTTACCAATAACTAGATAAAGCGAAAAGAAGACATATTGGTTCTATCCTAGTAGTTCTTGCTGTCTCAGCTACTAATGATGCAGTCAGGCCAACAAAGCCCTGGCAGAGTTGTAGATATACCACCTCTTGACATTTTAGCATATATTTCTCATTGAAATAAGAGATACCAGCAAAAACACTTCTTTGCAAATATAACTATATCAGTAGGAGGACAGTTTTAGTGGCAGAGCTACGGCAGCAAATTTAAATCAACTAAACTCTTAAATGCCAACAAGTTTAGGTGCAGACAATCCACCAGAAAAAATAAGTAGACAGGGAGCTGGGTTTGGGGAAGATGCAAGAGAAAGAAGAAGGTATTATAGATGGTTGCAAATGGTCTTTATATTTTTTTTCTTTTTTTCCTCAGCAGCTGTTTCTTCTATTTAGAATGGCATGTAGCAGTGGAACTGGTAGAAAAACTAACCATGTAAAAACTAAAACATGTAAAAAGGTGTCTGTCATATGTTGAAAAGATAAAGTAAAATTCACTTTAGAAGCTAAAAGACCGGAGAAGTAGGTTTTCAGCAAAACAGGAAACTTTGCTTTGTGCTGTGAATACAACAAAGCACCTAAAAGTCGTTGGCACCTCAGCAGCTGGGCTTCCTCTTGTGAGCTGTCTTTCAAAAAACTAAATATTTAGTGTATCTGAACAAGCAACAGGATTTTTTTTTTCTTCAAAGAGGACAGGTCAGTTCTCCTTTTGGGATAAGTTGATATGCAATTCACTTTGATGTGCTGTGACTAGCACAAAATAAGGTCTCATATATGATGTTATTTTCCCTCAGAAACTCTCAGACTCTGCTTCTCCCCATGAGTAAAAATCACCTCTCTCATTACTTCTTTCCTCACTAAAACCCACTTGCCAAATAGAAAAAGGCAGACTTATTTACCTATGGTAGAGGGTTATGTAATAAATACTCTTAATCTGAAGTAGCACACTTCCTTTTCTGCTGGGTGGGAGGTTATAGGTATAGTAGCCTTTTCTGTATGTCTGTTCTGCATAAGCCTAACTTCTGAGTTGACATCATTCAGGCTATTCATAACTCATACTTGGAAAAGATGTTACTTTTCAAAGCTAAAAATTTAATGGTATTTTCATCAAAATTAATATTTTCACTTAGAAGAATAAAAAAAAAAGAAATTAAAGCAAATGTAAGTAATTTCAGAATGAGCCTTGGTAATACAATAAGGTCCTCTGCAACTTCTCCCACGAGTTAACCTTCTTTTATTTTTTTCATTCAAAGTAATTTTATCAGGGGAACACTCAACAAAATCTCACAAATTTGCATAGATCCCTAGAGCAAAGCTATCATGCTCACATACCAGAAGCAGGTAAAGGAGGCCAAGGGAAGTTACTGCTGTCAGAAAAATGGATATATGACCCTGGAAAACATCAAATGGTGAAGACAGAGGGAGGTGGTGAAATGAGTCTGAGGTGGTGTGTGAAGAGTTTATTCATTCTGTACACTTTGACTGTTCCAGGTTCAAACAGTGATGACAGACATGGTAACAGGTCACTGTTACATCGTTGGGCAAGGCGGATATCAGCTAGTGTAACTTGGTAGCTCTTGACCTTTCTGCCCACAGCTTCCTTTTCAGTCCTTCTATCCATGTGAGGTATGGCTGTTGCTCACTGGTTTCGGTAATAAGGAAGGACAGGCAATCGGGACTTGCAGGTTGAAAACTCATTTGTTTTCCTCTCAGAAAGGTGCTTTTATCTCTCCCAATTCAGAAAACCAGTAGACAACATGTGCTGTAGTGGTTTTGTCTTTCATATATCTCCAGGAACAACAAGCAAGATAAGACAAGAGCATCAGACCGCTTGCCTCTTGGGAAAAAATTAATCTTTGCAAAAGAAACCTCCCAAAAATGCTCTTTATAGAGCCACTCCCTACAAAAATTGTTGTATGAAATGAACAAGCAGAGTTCCCTGCAGGTAAGATAGCTATAGCTCTGGATAATTGAGATCTGACACATACTGCATATCTCTAAGAATAATTTAATCACAGTCTGATCAAAGTTTCATAAAAGAGATAGTGCTTTACATTTGCTTGAGGCTTATGACAGTTAATTATAATTTTGATTATGCCACCATGCTTTAGGCTTCTTTATATGTTAGAAGGATTGCCCCTCTTATTAGAAAGAAGTATACTGTAGTTTACTTTTATTTTGCTTTGATGAATTGTCCCTAGAGGACAGGTACCTGGTGCCTACTCATTTGGGCGCATATGTTCAGTAACGACTTTGAATGACAAACACAGTGTAAATAATTTCTTTTTATTTTAACTGTGCCACATCATTTATAGACTGATCATGTGTGCTTAGTCAAAATATACACAAATAAGACAGCTGTGCTCTACTTTTGTTTTACCAAACCTAGCAAGTATTTTATTTGCAATAAAGAAACTGAAGGGCCATCAAAGTTGTATACAACCATCTGCTTCTGAAATTAGTTTCATATAAGGGATTTAAGCTTTGGCGATGCTTTTCTGTGCAGGAAACTGAAAATCCTCTTTTTTTTTTTTTTTTTTTTTTTTTTTTAAAGTATGCAGTTGAGTATTAAGTGTGTAGAGTATTGTTAACAACACATAGCTTACTCCTGTCTCTCCTCATCTCAGTTTGTGAGTACTGCTCTTTTATATGGCACAGGAATAGTTACAAATTGAAGACTCTGCATAAGAAATAAATTGTACCACTAGTGCTTAGAAAAGTGCTGACTTCCTGATTAAATAAGAAGCTCGCTGTTGAATATGATACATAACATGTGATAATAATAGCATAAAACAAAATGTCGTTAAAGGCTGGTAGACGAGACATCAGGTGTTAGGAAAAGCCAATGGAGCCAGCTTTGGTATCTGCTATACCAAAGTATTGCTGCTGTGATACCAGCTCCAACTTGTTATACCAGCAGGAAAACCCGTTAAAGCCCCATATATTAAAGCGTTTAAGATAGTCCTATGAAAGTAAAATGGGACTTACCACAGTGCTGTTGATCTTATTGTGAACAACATGATATTTGGGGAAGGTTCACTACAGAGACTTAGATTCTTAAAGTGACAATTAGGTTGCTAAGTCCAAGTTAAGCATCACTGGCATTCAAAAAATCCCCTTTCAGCTGCTGCATTTCCCTTGTGACGCCTAAAGTCCCTCAACACTGAATTTTCTGCCAGGACATGTATAGAGTTGCCTAAATCTTTAATTACCTGGATTTTGCTGTATCTTTAGTCTGTGGCAGATATAAAAATAAGGCATTTTCTCATTTTATGTATCTTGGACTGCATGAGCCAGAATGTGTGATTGGAGTATGCTGTGTGTGTCCTTGTGATTCCATGCCTTAGAAGGCAATGACGAAGAAATAGAAAAAGAGCTGGAAAATGCTGGGAGGGAAAAGGAAGAATTGGGTGAGGACAGATACGTTTCTCTCTAAAGGCCACAATTAGATGACTTGTCTGGACCACAAGAGGACCAGAGTTAAACCCCTGCTTTGAAGCAAAGGCTTTGGCTTCATCATACCACCTTTATGAATACCCTATAAGTTGACAAATGGGTATCCTGCTACATAACCCTGTTTCAACTTTTTTATTGATGTTGCTTTAAATTGTATAAAGTGCATACATTTTTCTTGGGCTCTGAAAAACTATTGCAATTCGTAACTTAGAGAAAAGAGCTAATGCTGCAATGCACGCGAATTAGTTGTTAGTCAAGGTATTGAACTGGTTATCCTAAATTCAAGTCCTTTCTCCAGTGACTACAGTACACAAACAGGAACAGTTTCAACAAAGACCACTCAACAAGAGTGTACCTCAGCTACTGTGGGTTGACGTGCTTGGGGATGATCAAGCGTTTCGATGGGAAAAGAGACTGGGTCCTGATTCTCTCACTGATCAGATGCTCTAAAAGAGGTGGGAGTATTACCTTTTTGCAAAAAAGTGAGAGTGCTTAGGTTGGCAAAGACATTTTCATTTGTTAGGATTGTTACAATCCTCTCTGACCACTCAGGTTTAGGATTGTTCTGGGCATTTCTATCTAATTGGATTTAAGCATCTGTTTGTGTCTCCAGCTTCCCTATGTTTAGGGTCATAGGAACAGGATCTTGCTGTTGCAGTGTTTCCAAAAGTCACAATTCTTGGATTAGATTACTTTTATCTTAATAAAATGAGTTTAGGCTGTGTAGCCTGTTTCTTTGTCAGTAGCTGTGTTATGTGACTGATTCGGTTAAGTTCTGGAATTTTGTAAAATCGAGAGTGATATTTTTGTGTGTTACTCCCTAAAGATTATAGCAAATTTATTATTTTTCATTATTATTATTATGTGGGAACATATTTTCACTTCTACATGTTACTCATTGCTAACATTTCAAAACTTACATAGTTCTTCTAGAAATTCATATAATCTAACCAATGTCAAGTATGTCATGTTGTCATAGGTAGTATTACATCTGCAGAGAAAATTCTGGGATTTGTTCCCACTTCTTCTGTAGGACACATATATATTAAAATGGAGTTGGATTTATCTCCCAAGTAATCTGAGAAATGGAAAAACTGTCTTAATACCTGTTTCTATTTGCCATTAGCAATCACAGAAGGCAGTAGCTCCCAGCAGCAAGACCAGGAATTAGGAAGTGTATGGCAGGCAGCTAACAGAAACCTCTGTCAGCTGGAAATGATAATGAAGTTGTTTAGAACCTGCAGCATGTGAAGTATTGTTCGATAGTTTCCAGACATTGCAAAAAGTGGCAGTTGTATGTTAGATACCAGTTTGTAAAAGAAATATTTTATATAATCCTAAACAAAGTGCAACAGTTAACATTTTTCTATATGAAAACTGAGACAGATCTGTCCAGTGTATATGAAAAATCAGTAATGTACCAGTGGAAAAAAGGACATTGAGAGTTCAAATTAAAAATAGCATCAAAGATATTTCTAATAAGAACTGTTACTTTGACTTCATTCCAGCTACAACCAGTGATGTCAATAGACACTGATCCTTCTCCCATGACAGAACAGGTCCCTGGTCAATATAAATCAAAACTTTCTGGGAAAACCTATGTTACATTTTTAAGGTTGTTCCCAAACTAGGATTTCTGTGTAAATGAGGGGGTTTGGGAAAGAGAGTACACTGCTTAGTGTGGTCCTAACCTCAACTAGATGTCTGATGTGGCCTGAGAGAGTTATTTTTATCAGTATTTTCTTGGTGTTCATTGATTTTGCTTCCTGAAGAACCAAGTGCAAATTTATTCTGTCATCTTGTAATATTGATTAATTAGTTCTCAATCCATTAAAAGTAACTGGACTTTAGTTAACTCTCAGTTCCCCAGAAGCTGTATAGGTCCAGCTAAACTAGTCATAGTGTGAAACTTTTATTTCCAACAATTTTTCTACATTATCATGAAGTGCCTGGGACAGCAATTTCCTTTTTCATAATGAAATTACTGTGCATTTTAGTGTGGTTTTCAGAGTATGAAAGATCCTCCAGTATTTTTACATTATCATTCATTACAGTTTTGTCTGGACTCTCTTATACTCTACACTTCTTTCAGAGCAGCCAGAACATGCTATACCTGGTTTTGACATGCACCAGTTTATACTCACTTCCAGCTAAGTCAGTAAATCCAGTTACAATAAGACTAATTGTCCCTGGGGCTTGGCCACATATCCTGCACTCTGGACTGACCACTTTGCTACCATCTGTCTTTGTTATAGCATCTTCTGAGAGAATATCCTTTTTTCTGCACAGCCATAAACCTCTCAGTTTCTCTTCTCAGTCCTCCTCTGACAGCCCACTTATAATTAGCCACAATCTCCTTGTGATTTTTTCCAAAACCCCATGTAGCTCTTTTCCCACCAATTTATGTCCATGTATATCTTCTTCCTATCTGTTTAATGACTTGTTCTCAGGAAGACTATATTCCTCATTTAGTTTTGGAACTGGATCCAAGATATTCTATCTCATATATTTTTCTACAATTACATACTTTTGTTTCACAGTAGCCTTGACAGTTATTAGGCCACTTTTTTATACAACCCCTGTTCCTAGCCTGCTCTCTGTATATCTTACCACAAATACCAGAACTGGGTGGGATAGTGGGAACCTAGGTTGAAATATGCATCAATTGAATGAAATGTATTTTGCTAGTTCAACTTTGCTTTCAACAGACTCTGTAACTCCTAAAACATACCTCTCTCATTAAGAACCTTTTTTCTTCTCAAGAACTCTTAAAATCTTTCAGTTCCCAAATCGATGTTCTATTACTCCTTTTTGTGCTTCTCCTGCTGTAACATTTGTAGAGTTCCTCTGAGCATCATAAGATATGTGCATGGTTCAACCTGAAGGTTAGTCCTTTCTTTTTGAAAAATGGATAAAAAATTCACCATTGAATTATTATAAATGTGACATCATAATTTCTGGCTGTCTACCTGAAAAGTGTGATATAAACTTCCCATTAACAGTCATTAGGTAGCTTTCCTCTGAATGTCTCAACACTGTATACACCTGAAAAAGAGAGGCAAGAAAGAACCAGAATGATGAGCAATCAGCTTGGGAAGTTCTATGCTTTTATCTTCCTTTATCTGGCATTTTACCATTATACTCAAAGCAAAGGTATATCTTAGCTATTACATATAAATGCCACAAACATTCCATAAATCTTCATCATTTCAGGCACTCTTAAAATTCACTCATGACACACTAATATACAGCTTCATATAATCTACCCAACATACGTGAAAGGTTTTTTTCATTTTCTTCAATACATCTTTGTCACAGTAAAATAATTCTTCACCATTTCCTACTCTTTGACAACCTTTAACCATTTTTCTCATAATGTCTCGTACTGAATAAACACCATTATAGTGAAAAAACTCACTGATGAGTCTCAGAAAGTTCTTTCAGATCATACATAAATAATTTCTGGGTTTTAAGCTTTTAGCTTCCATTGTGTCGTTTCCTGTGTTCATTCTAATGAGCATTCCTTCTTTCCTGTTCACTTCCTGAAGCACTACAGAAGCTGTATTACTTTAGTACTTTACAAATAAAAGAAAAAAAGGGGCGGGGGGTGGGGTGAGGGGTGACGGGACACACGACAAAGGTCTGCATATTATCAGTCTTCTTTATCAAATGAGAGGAAAAGTATCCAAAGATGATTTCCAAATATTGCTGATTCTCCATATTTCTTTGGTTTTGGTGATCGTCTCAATAGCTTCAGCTCTACTCAATTTCTGTGATATTACAGTAGGAAGATTCAATTCTTTTCTTGTTCAGATATACTATTACTGACCTGTTACTTTCTCCCTTGTTCTCTATGTTTTATTTCGGCCACTGGATCTTCCCACTGATGTCTTTTTGATGACTTATTTATTTATTTCCCACAACATTCTCTAATACTCTTTTATACTCAGGACTACACCCTAGGCTGAATCTTGCTAATTTATTACTTTTTAGCAGTTATTCTTTCAGGTAATATATTAAGAGTTTAACAGCCAAAGTTCTTCACAACACAGAAAATGTCCTTCTGCTATTTTGCTTAGCACAGAAATATTTTCTTCATCAGGCTGTGGTAATTTCTTTTGCTCTTTCTTCTTACTGTTTTGGTTCCCAAAAATGACCACCGGCATTTACAAAATATTGCTTTAGTAATGTTGCCAGCAGCAACACACAATCTTTTGATGTTTCTATAGTTACTTGATGATGTGTTAGTCCCACTTCAGCAGCATAATAAAACCTGCCAGGCTACATATTCAAAGCAACATCTTTATGAATTACTTTGCCATTTTATTTTATACTACTTCACTATGTTGAGAATTATCTTAGGTATACAGGATGCTTCTAGGTTGAAGATTCCTTGGCAGTTTTGTTGTACTAGTAACCTAAAACTAGTCTAGTAGCGGATCACAGATTGCATTCTTCTAAGGAATGCAACCATGAAGATTAAATATCTCTGACTTTAAGAGCTAAGAGTACATTTTTAAAACACAGATCTATGTTATTAACTTAATTGTAATTGTTATTATAATTTTTCTTTTAAAATAATAATTTGAAACTTGTGTACCAGATTCCCTCTATAGAGCTTTTTATTTTATGTTGTGCATCTTCAAAGCAACACCAATTAATATTTAATCTTTAATGTTTTTCCTATTGCACCACCACTTAATTTTTTTCACAAGTTCTAAAAGCTTTCCTCTTCCCTTATTTTTTTGTGTGAGGCATCATAGTCTATGTCTGGCACTTTTAATCATAGGATTCATTGTAAAATAATGAAGTAACAGCATAGAGCATCTTTGGGTGCATCTGTTGAAAACAATGGCTTTCAGCTAGTCGTAGAAACAAAAGAAGGATGTGTTGGTCAATAAATGTAGGTTTTATCCCGAAGCTATGGGGAACACTATTACTTCTGTGTCAGCTGACACAGCCAAGAACAGGAGTACAAAATCATATTTTCAGGACTAGATTTTAAAACCTTTATTGTTTGGCCACTGCTGTCCAATTTAAGCAACAGAGTCAAGAGAATAAGTAATCAATTAACAAAGGACTGAGAGCTTTTAAAACTAATGAATATCTTTTATCTGAGAAGATGTTTGCACACAGGCTGAGGCATTACAACTTGACTCCAGTGTCATACGCAAAATTTTAGGAGTATAAAACTAATCCAGGTGATTACCAGTTCCAACTCAGAACAGGGATTATCTAAGTCCACTGTCTGGCACAGCCAGATGCCAAAGCTGTGTCTAAGTGGTAGCTGTGTTCTGATGTTACACTGCCCTATGAAAATTTTGGATGTATGATCTGCGTTTCACTGTGCTGCTGTAAGGTGAGTGGTTCTTTTTTGTTTTTTTTTTTTTTGGTTTTTTTTTTTTTTTTTTTTTTTTTTTTTTTTTTGTTTTTGTTTTTGTTTCTTTTTTTTTCTTGGTGTTACAGACACACCATAAGAGATGTGAGAAGACTGAGGATTACCAACAGTGGAGGGATGTAGCCTGCAGTTCTCTGAGAAGCAAAGCTACTGCTCTAAATGAAAGTGAAAACTGGGCTCAAACTTTCTCTCTATATGTGCCTTGTATATTTCATTGAGGAGACTCAAGGCTGGTTAGGAAACCAGCTAATGGCAAGATGTTTGGCAAAGTTGGAAAGAAAATCAGACCCACAGATAACTTTACAGAGTAAGTTGTATTCTCCAAAGAAGACTGAGTAGGAAGGAAGAGCTTCTGTTCTTTAAGTTTCTTATGTTTGTTTCAACTTATACTTTAAATATTTCTGATAAAATGTACCTATTTATACACTAAGAGTATTTTTATAGTGTACTCTGTAGTCTGAAAGGATCTGGAGAGCTGTTACTCAGTTTGATTTAGTCATTGAAAGTTTGAATTCTGTATTGCAGGTTTTACTGGAATATTGCCTTATATTCCATTCTATCCTACTTCAAAATCACTCAGACCAGTTTTGTCTTTTTTTTTTCTCAGAGCACAAGGATTTTGTGAGCACACTGATTGTGGCTATAGTCTGAGAAGATTTCTGAGATGTAGAACTCTTCGGTCACATAGGGCCAGTCAGAGAAAGCATTCACACATGAGAAGTGAGGAATGAAAAAGGGAAAAGGCAGGCCAAGAGTAAACAGCAGTAAGAGAGAGGGAGTTCTGCAATGTTTAAAACGAGAGATTGTTCACTCAGCAAATGCATTTTTCAGCAATACATGAGACGTTCCTGCCAGTTTGGGCTTTATGCTATGAAGCCACAAAACCTGAGTTTCAAAAGTCTTTGCCACAGTCTTTGGTCAGTTCTACCATGATATTTTCTAAAATGTCCTGACAAGCTGAAAAAGTCACCCACTTGTTATTTGCCTTGGTGGAACTGCGCTGGTGGAGCCAATGAACCAGCTGGTGGACCTCCGTGCAAATGGGACTTAGTGCTTTTCAGGAGTTGGTTCTCTCCAAAAGTGTTATGAGATGGATTGGTCTCCTTACTGTCTCCACCAGCTTTATGAAAATTTCTGACTTGTCCTTTGTAAACTCCCGCAAATGTTTGACAGAGGAATGCACTGTACAGCTTCTGAAAATACTAAGTAGAACCTACATACTGTTTGGATACGGAGTAGTTTAAAACCAAAGTTTATAGCTGGATTAGAAAATGCAAGAGAAAAACAAATCCCACCCTATTTTCCTAACATTGTGAGAATAACATTTATTTCAAAATTACAGATATTATTTGGATGTTTATACTGTGTGAAAAGTTGTCAGAAAGGTAGTTTTTAAAATCCATGTCACAATCTGCTTTTGGGTTTTTTCACATGTATACTTTAAGAAGAAACAGTGTTATATTTCTGGGAAACAGTATTTCACTGTCCTCTGTGATTGCTTTAAGTAAAAAGGAATTAGACTTTGTAAATACAGCAATCTTTACTGTCAGAACTCTCCTAAAAGATATTGTCTTCCTCATGCAGTCTTATAGCGATCAAAATATTCAAGTAATTCTTCCTCTCCCATGATTATTGTTGAAGAGAAAACTAACCATGATCCACATCCAGAAGAGTATCCCAGTCATAACCTGGAGATTCCACCTTAGTTAAACAGTAATGAATTTTTATTTGAATTATAGTACTGTTGGTGGGTGAGTCTCTAAATGAGCCTTAGCACCAGGCAGTAGTTAATTAAGTGAATTGATTGTCCCTCAAAAGAAACTGCATTTTCTTAAAAAAAAATTATGATAAGGGGAAAGTAAATTTAGACAATTTGAAAAAAATTATAATTATCTACTGCTATGTACCTCTGGGTATAAGGGAACAATTATTTTTAATGACTTTTCTCCTTTTCAATGATTATTTAGATATTATTTAGTCATTTTTCCTCATAGCATACTGCAAATTATATTCTTCCACAATGATGACATTATAATTAAGAAAAGAAGTCACATTCATATTATCCTTTGTATATTTTGACAAAGCACAATTAAAAAACTTTCTGTGGGGAACAATGAAATAAATGAAAGAAAATGTCCCACCAAATATTTCTCTTTTGGTATCCCCTGTTAATATTTTTATGAGCCTCTTAAGCTTATCTAAGAGATTTTTAATGCAGCAGGGTATGTTATTAGGTTTGTATTTTTTTGCACAATATCATACATTTCAGTCTTTATCACAGTGGGAACAATAAAATAACAGACCACAATGCATTAGCATCATAAAGAAAATGTAATAAATGGCTTTATAACTGTAGTAAAAGTTGCATGAGCACAAGCAGCTGTAACAGAGATGTTGCTACAGCAGCATTTTATGACCTAATAGCACTCAGTGGGCTGATAATATTATGTGTGTGTGTGTAATGCCAGCAGTTTCCAAGGCCTAGATTTCAATTCAGATAAATAATTGAAAGCACTTTTAGACTTTTCCATAAAATGTTTAATAAGAGATCAAATCCTCCCTCCCTGTAGTGGAAAATTAAATAGTTTTTACAGGGATGTTTTATGATGAAACTCTAACTATTATCTGTAGGAAGAGAAGGTATTTTTTTTTTGGTTTTTTTTGTTGTATTTTTTTTTTTTAATGTGGTTGTTAGAAATAAAATACATTTGAAGGAGCTCTTGTTTGCTTTGTTTCTGAATGCTGGTAGTAGAGAATGATACTTGTTTTTACCCTTGGTTTCCATTTCCTGATATTTGGAGACAAGGCCTATAATAATAATATTTACTGAAATACTTCGAATACAACAGAAATCATGACACAATGTGGCTGCGTTTCTGGAATGAGAAAAGAACAGGAGGGCTGCAGCAGAGTCAGTCTTAGGGAAATGGTGGGATTGATAATCATATAGTATGAATGTGCAATTTGCTTAGGGTTCTGTAGCTTTTCTCAAAAAAGAAGTGATAGCTATTTTCCTATCTCCTTTTCAGAAGAGGTGAAAGAATGACTGCTGGATGAGTGGCCAAAAAGATCATACAACGTACAGTCTACAAGATCGTGTTATGATTTAAAGCACACAAAATACATAATCTATGGTTGTTTTTTTTTTAATAGGATTTTGGAATTACTTCCTCTGTTTCACAAAGGAATTACTTGTTTTAAAAAAAGGTGAATGAAAGAGAGGGAGGGATATATATCACATTACTGTATTAAATGCTTTTGTTTGACACATTACCTGCTTCTGTTCTCAGGGTTCTGAATGTTTACCTAATAACTGATACAAAATTACTTGTTTGTCGAAGTGCTCCTTCTTTGTCTATTTTGCTTCCTTTCAACAAGTCTCAAAACATCTTTCAAACTGACAGAACTGGAGCAATTTTGAAAGTGTGAATATTCTGAGAGCCCACTTATTTCTAACTTGGAATTTCTCTTTATCCTTTTTCTTTAGCCAAAGTTAAAAGCAGCTGGTGTCAGATGAAAAATAAATTATCCAAATATTATTCCTTTTCCTTATCTTCCAACCTCCCCAAAAGAAAAAAAATAAACCCTCATGGTTTGTAACAATGAGCTTTATCAGCATAAAATTATCAAGGTGACTTTAAAATAATTTTATATTTGGATTTCAGAAAGGCTGAAAATACTTAGGTAAAGGATAATGCTTCCTGAAGCAGAGAGTACTGAGAAAGAAGGACAAGAAGACATTCAGAGGTAAAAGAGAAGGGAGTTGAAATATACATGTTGAATTCTTTTTGGAATTATTGCTTTAATGTGCTTCTGATTTTTTATATTACGAATGTTATAATAGATCATCTAGATCCTCTGAAAGGACTTCTTTATTATTTTAAATCTAAATGAATTAATATAGTAATAAAAAGGGATAGAAATATAATTTTTTAAAATACATATATATAATGAAAAGTCCACAGAATTATTTTTAGATGGGTCTAATACAGTTTTTGTTGGGGCAAGGTAATTCCTTCATGCTAATCAAATATTAGTAGGTAGGACCTGTTCTAAAGCACATTCAAGCCATTTGAAAGGTTTTTACTGAGACATTTGACCTTCAAACTGAGACAAAATTTAACCCACATTTTACTGTTTTCTCTTTGCAAAATTTTGAACTTAATTTGGTTAGAAAAAATGGCTGCTATGGTAACTTGGTTATCATGCTTAATAGCAACATTAAATGAATAATTCAGCTGTCATTTAGTTTCAGTTACTTTTAATAGAAAAGGATCTTCTGCTGCTGACAGGCTCTGTGAACAATACTTGGTGAGAAGAAACAACAGTATTGTTGTTACTTTTGTTCCTGTTGCAGAGGGTTTATTTCAGCTACATCTCTGCAACTGTATAAACTACATTTTTTTTTTCAGGATTGCCTAAAGAGTCAGAGGTAAGAAATCTCTATGTTCCACAGGTCTTCCACAAGAAGTTTAATTCTTTCCAAGATCACTTGTTCCTTATGTAATATGGAGACTAACACAAATGACCAGCGCTCTCTGACCCTATCACCCTCTCCTGAGACAGCTGACTCCCTATGCAAATCCTTTTAAAAATCATATACATGCTTCTTTATAGGTAAATGCAATATAAAATATTCACTTTTGGTGTCAAAAAGCGGAAGATCCTACTACAATACAGAAGTAATAAGTTGTGAAAAACAGGAACATACACAAGATTTCTTATGCTCAGACACATGTGTTTCATTGTTCTGTGGAAAGAAATACCAGCTGTATCTGCAAGTGGATAAGTAAATTCATGTACACCCCGAATTTGCTATTTAAGACCAATGAATATGATTTTTTGCTGAGTGCACAATAGGTGTAGGAAGAAGAGGCAAATGGCTGTGTGATTCCTATGACAGGAAGGATGCAATGGACTCATAAATGTGCTCTTGTGTTGTGAGACACAGCCTGCAGCAGGAAAACACAAACCTGTAATTTCTGTTGATTAAGCTGTAAGAATTGAGCACTACATATTCATATTTCTCTAGCTAATTAAATTGGGTGAATATAGGTTTTACAATTGAAAGCAGGTATTTAGATTAAGTTTTAGAAATTTAAATTATAATGGTTGAAAGGATTTACAAAGGACATGGTAAGAGGTATGTTTTCCAGATTAGGGCTCTCAAGTTTTGTAATAAACATTGTATCCTCTTTAAGAAGTTTATCTTAGTTTAATGGTTAAACGTGTAAATACTACCACTTCAGTTTACTTACTTACCATTAAAGAAATGTTCTCATATCTTGCCAGAGAGTGAGAAGATCTAACATGGCTAAAGCCATAAACTGAACACCATACAATGACTAGGGAAAAAACCTACATAATCAGGAGCTTACTCACACCCACTTTTTTTTCCCTACTTCCTGGCTTATTTTCAGTCTGACTGAGCACAATATATGAAGACAATGCTGTTAGGATATTTGTTTTTTTCATAGATGCTGTCAATGCTCAATTTTCTTGGGCAGTGCGCAGCACAGCTTTTCATATTGTTGACCATTGCTAGCTTTATATAGGTAATTTCCTTGTAAGCACAATCTTGAAGTAGAAACGAATGGTCTTCTGCAATTTTGAACTTCCTTTGTAAACTATCAGACAGTGGGCTTGGACAAATGATCTTTCTGTCCCAAGAGAACTTCTACCCCATCATTATGAAATAGATACTTGGCTTCATCTATTTGCCTTCTGAAATTTGGTTCTTTGCTTCTTTTTTCTCACCTTGGCTGTAAACCTATGTGTGTCTGCAGCAGCATACGCTTTGCAGGTCTGGTAACGGAGCAAGTAGTTGGAAGGTCACTGAAGAGATGGTTTTAAAGCTAGTTTACTCTATGAGAGAGAATAAGCAGATCCTGAGAAGAGAATAAATTGTCCGCAGGAAGTATTTTGCATCCCAAAGAAAGTATTTAATATTACATGTCTCTCTTCCAGCCTTAGTCCTCACTAACAGATACAAATGAACCTGTAACCATCAGCATGATATGAATTCACCATTTCACCCAGTGTATGCTCCAAACCCTAATTGTCCTTCCAGATCAGATTTTGATTTTTAAACACCTCTATGGTTACTATCTCGGTTTGCTTAGAAACCACCTCAGACTCATTCTTCATTTATGTTTATAAAAACAGGTGAAATGACATGAGGGTTTTTGCTAAAAGAGCCTGGATGAGGTTTCTGAAGGTACTGGTGATGGAGCTGTCTTGATGGACAGCCCTTACTTCAGGTAAATTTTGTTTGTTTGTTTTTCTAAGAGGATTTACCTTAATGATGTTTGGAACATGATTTACTGTAAAGCTGCTTCTATATTTGGATTTTATCTAATGAGACTGATGACAGATGAAGTTCAATTTATCTGACAATGGCTAGTACATTGTTTATAGTTATATTGGTATGTTTGGCCCAGAGTAACTACTGTTTTTAGTAATTAAAATATTTTAGGTTATATTTTCATGTGTCTATATTTTATTTCTGTGTTGTTGATTCTTTTCATACAAAGCAAGGGTATTTGATATTTTTCTGTGGACATTTTCTTATTTATAATACCTGTGCATGTTATTATGCTGATCTCAAAGTAACTAATATAATTGAGAATAGAAAGCATCTTTCCAAATAAAAAACTGAAGTTTTGAATGATTTTACATTTTCTTCTGTACGTGTGTATGTATACAATATATTTGCATTAAGTAAAGGCTCTACCATAACATATAGACACAATTACAGAGTAGAGTTTATGTATTAAAAATTTGTTTTACCACCTCTTAATCTTTATATCACCCTCTGTACAATCTGTACTCTGTACCTTTTTGCTAAATGATACATAAAGTAATTTGTTTTTTTTTAAATTTAGGACTCACTCAAGCACAGTATTTGAGCATATGCTTACTTTTGTGATCCAAAGTTAAAATTAAAATATGTGCATGCACACATTTTTATTTTTTAAATCAGAATTGATTATGTATTAAATATGTCTCTACGGAAGCTGTATTTTATGCTTGATTCCAAATGCCATTATATGTGTTTTGTATTCCTCTGAGCAGAGAGGTGGGAATATTTAAATTCTTGTTCCTTGCTGCCTTTATTTCACCAGAGACTCCATTAGAAATTCCTGCATTGTGTGTCCATATATATCCACTACATCTGGAAGGTCTTTACAATTCAACTGTTAGTTTAAGAAAGAAAACACTGCAAAGAGCATACAGTTACAGCCATCACAACGTCTGCCCCATTCCATGCCCAAGCTCACCACCAACCACCAGGCAGGTAGTTCAGAGTATCCATTCTCACCTTGGATATTGCATATATGAATGTAGTACACAGTAGCATGTATTAATGAAGTTAGAAGTGCTTTTAAGGGAAGTTGTGCCTAGCATTTGAATAGAACAGAGCCACGTGATATAATCTACTTGCATTTCCAAAAGGCATTTCACAAGGTCACTCACTAAAAGGTCTTGGTCTTACAGGTGTTAAGCTGGGCCGGGAAAATTGTTATTATTGAATAACTGGTAGAAGGGTAACAAAAGGCAGGAAACAAATTCTTTCAAGGGACGTGGACTGCCATTGGAGACTGACAGGGTCCAATGTCAGGGCTTACAATGTTTGGCATATTTGTAAATGATCTGGAAAAAAAGAAAAGTGAGCAACTGTGCCAATGTTAATAAATTACAACAAGACTGTGTGGAATTGCTGATGTGTTCATGATACTGAGACACTAGACAATGAAATGGCAGGTGACATCCGTGTCCACAAATAGAAATGAAATCTGTGGGAAAAAACTGTTCCAGTGATGGGTTGTGCAGTCACAAAAGACCTTTGGTGTTTATATTTGTCTATTCTATGAAAAGATCAGTTTGGTGCTGGGTGATATTTAACAAAGCAGAAGGTAGCATTTACTAGGAGTGGAATAGAAAACGTTATTATGGTCATAATACTGTGCATTACTCTATGATTTCTGCCCATCTTGGACTAATAAGTGTGCTGTTCTTGCACCATCAAAAGTGAAATAATAGAACTAGAAAAGATACAGATGAAAATGAATGAAAGATGCAGAGAAGTTACTGTAAAGAAATTTTCAGGGACCTTCAGTCTGGGAAATAAATGACTGAGGTGAGGTATGCTAGAAGTCTATAAAATCATGAGCAATATAGAGAGAATGATTAGAAACAATTGTTTCTTTTAATTTGAGAAAGAAGGGTACAAAATTAAATTATCGAACGGCAGAATCAAAACCAATATAAGGAAGTATTCCAATCACAGTGCACAGATAAGCTGCATTGACAGCCAATTGCAAAGTGTTGCAACTCTGACTTAGGGCACTGCAGATGCTGAACAAATACATGTGTTCAAAAAACCAGTGAGGCAAAGTCATGGAAGGAAAATCATTTAAGACTTTAAAAACACAAGAGAGCCAAATCCAGCTCAGGAAACATAGACTGCTGATAGCTGGGAGGACGTACTAGGGAAGCATCCCTGAATGTTGCCCTGTTTCTATATTTTCCTTACATGTCTGTCAGCCAGCATCAGAGAAAGGATGTTGAATCTACTGAATCTTTCATCTGAACACAATGTTTAATCTGATGGTCTCACGCTCACATTAATGTTACTCTCTGTTATGTGTGACTTCAAGGCTATTTATCACAAGGCTATTTATCATGCCTTCCTTTAAAAATTAAGCAATCTGTGTGAAATTCCATAACATTTTTAAAAAGAGAATGTGGTAATTTCTGCTTGTTTTGTCTTGCGTATTTTTCTTTCTTATATCAAAGATTTGAGGTTTACTCTAAAATTGTATTTTTCTCTATGATTACTATTCAGACAGATGCTGGTTTGCCCTGTCAGGAAAAAAAATAATGATGCATTAAAGTATCATCTATTTTGTCTAAAACTCTGCTAAATTAATTGAGAACTACCATCACTGAAGCAGAAAATAAGGTTGGATTTGAGTAATGAATGATGCCTGGCTAATGATACTGAACACCATTAGAGCAAGACAGACAGTGTTTTCTCCACATAGGCTGATTGGGGAGGGGGTTAGAGTTGGCAGGAGGCTGTGAGACTAGGTGCTGAGTGAGAAGAATATGTTATTCACTGCAGAGAGCAAACACAGATATTTGAGAAAGAAGTTAGAAAGCAAGAGAATCAAAGAAGGTCAAAGAGGTGGAAAATAAAGAACAAAACAAGGCAAAAATTGAGAAGTTGACAAAAGTGACTGGCATTGTAAGAAAAGTATTATGTTAGCTATGTGTTCTGCCTCTCAGTTTGTATATGTTTGGGATGTATGTTGACCATATGATCCTGGATAGAATGCCAGTCTACACAGTGGGGCAACATCTGAAAGTCAGCACTGAGCACCCGTATTTTTCCTTTTTATCATTCACTAGATGGTGGGAATATCTTGCATATAGTTCTCACTGAAAGTTTTGGAACAAATGTGAAATAAAAAGACTTAGATTTCCGAGTCTCTTGTTTACCTATAGTCAACCCTTCAGTCAGAGAAGACTATGCTCTGTGTGGTATAACATTTTTAACTGTCCTGCGTGGTGTGACTGAGGTGACAAAAGTGAAGTACTCTAGCTTGCTTAACTTCTATACACCACCCTCTCAATTTTTACATTTTTATGTCACTCATTTCAGTGCTTTTCTGAATCTACAAGAGTGATGAAAAGATCAAGTGCATGTTTGACATTTTAACTCCCTTTAGAACATTATTTTTCCTCTGATTTTTTTTTTTTTTAAATGTTTAAACCCTGGACTGTCTACAGTTTTTCTGAAGAGTCTTATGTCTTTAAAAAGCAGACTTGAATTGCCACATCCAGAATGACGTGATCTAGAAGAGGATGTGAAATAAAAAAGACTTTTCACCTTAATTAATGTCAAAAAAATGACCGAAGCTTTAAAAAGTGGTGTCTGTTACATATCACTCTGTTTCTCCTGACCTCCTTACCCAAAACGGGACCTGAAAACTGTGTGAGCTCTCATCACGTAGGACCAATTTGTTTTCAGTACCCTGTGCATAAAGCGAGTTAGCACCACAGATGTCTTTCATTTCAAATCTGATGCAGTCACAGCAAAGAAATCTTTATTTGCTCCTTCTTTGGCTTAAAATTATGTGGCTATTTTTCAGTCTTGTTAGTCAGCTTAGCTCTACGAGACTGACAGTGCTGCAAAATCCTACTCGAGTGGCTGTAGCTGAGCTGACCTTGCCCTCATGTGTAGTGCTGCAGGTTCTGGAGACAGGGCTCCTGGCCCCTTGGGCTGGGGTAAGGAGAGCCTCACAGGACTCTTTCCCCATGAGCTGCTGGTTAACTTATCTGTTCGTTTGGGTACGACATGTAGGTTGTGGGTTGGGGTAGGGGGACTGCAGGTCCATTAAGACAGCATCTCACGACTTGTGTTGATTTGATTTTTAACCTGTTTACAATAATGGGCCAGGTAGCTGCAGCACTATCATGGTAAATTTGGTGTTACATTTGTGCATAGGACCTGACTTAAAATACTAATTATTCCTGGCTTTTGAGTGTTTCTGCTTTCAGTTAGCTAAATATTTTAAATATTGAAAACATCCCCAAAAATGTAAATAATTTTTTTAACATTAGAGATGTTTCTTCTCACTTTGATAGGTTTTATTCTAGAATTATTAGTGAAGCCACTACAGAAACTACTTCTATTTTATATCTGTAAGAATAATGAGATTAAGAAAACTACCAGACCTTTGACCAACATAAGGACTCAGGTTCTTGACTTACACTCCATAGAATTTTTCTCCCTTAGCTATAAAACAAAGACTGTAACTACCTAATAACCAATATATTGCTTTATAGACCTGCTAGAAAGTAAATAAAGGGAATGTACCTTTGGCATTTTGTTGAAGTAGAGATGATGTCAAAAGTCAAAAGAGTACTGATGTCAAAAGAACCTAAAATTTGAAGAACCATTAGCTGTGTACGTAAGGGTTGACAGAAACTTAAGTACCCAAAAGAAGCAAAACATGGCTTACCATGTATAGAGCATCTTGACTTTCCAGGGTTATGAATCTAATTTTTTTCCTGCAGATGTTTTAATTTTATAATGACCTTCCAAGTTTCTGTTCCCTTGCTAGTCAGTATCACAAAATTATTAGGTATGCTTCTGTCTAATAATACCTCACTAATTTCATTCAGCATCAGAGACTGAGCAAGCATCCTTCTGTGTTTCTCACTTTGGCTGATCATATTTTATTGTGAACAGGATAGGAGGTGTCGAAAAACACTGAGTTATCATTCAGAACAAGAGTGTATTACTGGCTTGGGAAAGCAGTCTTGGATGACAGGATGTCTGTTCTCTTTAGGTCCAAAATTAAGCTGTTGTCGAAAACTTAATAAAAAATCCAAGGATTTGTGATGCAGAGTTCTTTATGCTTTGTAAACTCCTCTTTATACCAAATGCTCATTAAGATAAAGTGATAGCACCTGCAACTAGCTGCACCTAATTTACATTTTTACTTGATACATTTCTTGTTTAGTTTCAGTTTTATCCTAATTAAAGTGTGGGCCAATATCCATGAGCATAGTCTAGAAGGCTAGTGATGCAGAGCAATGAGCTGGAGGCCACTGATGCATGGCATGAAGCTGGAGGCAGTGGTGTGAGACATAAGTAAGACAGTTTTATGGAGTAGTCTAAGAGGCTCCAGGGAGTGATGATATGCCAGAAAATGTTACTAAAGTACCATAGTCTGAAAATTACTAGAGGAAGACAGATGGATGGGATGACCGATAAAGGACAGAAATCTGTAAAATGGCTGATTTGAGAGAACTGGTAGGCTGAGTCTATCTGGGGAGGGGGAAGGAAAAAAAAAGCCAACCGTGGAAGCCCACTGGAGCAAAGGCAAGTGCTAGGAATCACCGAGGTAAGGTACAGGTAAGCTTTCCAAAAGCTTGATTAGCAGAGCACAGCCATTGCTTTGCCTGAGCAGGTCAGCCAAAGTAAACTTTGAAACCTAAGTATCACTGAAGGTAGCCAAAAGGTTAAAATACACATTCTGTGTCAGGTCAGAAATGACAGACCAGGGAGAAAAAATTACACTCCTATTTTCATAAGCAGTTGTAGTGTGCTGAGCCATGATGATCCTGGTCACCCAAGTGGCAGACTTCATTCTGTCATGGGCAAGTCACAGTGAACTGGGTGGACTGTGAAAGCACTTTGTTTTACAGATTGAAGCTTGGTGTCTGAGTAGATTGTACAGTGTCCGGTGCCCTAGTCCTTTGGAGGTCACAGTGCTGCAGAGCACACTGTGCCAAATACCCTTCTGCATTCAGCTCAGCATCCATGCCAAGAAACTGAATAAATTAGCCTGTAAGGACCTGCATGCTGCTGCAGCTATTCTGCAGTGACTGCCTGAACTATTTCATTTACATATAGCTTCACTTACATGTAGTTCAGGTATGACTACCCCGCACTGAAAGCTATGATGTATATTTCCTTACGAACGAACAATAGCTACATTTTAGTTATATCTTGTATCTTTTTTACCAGCCAAAAACTGTATTCAGAACTCTGAAATTTGGTAAGAGGTTAATATTAATTCCAGAATATTAATACAGACAGATTCTTAACTGAGTAGCTGGATAGGATTTTTGTATTGTCCTACCAATTTTTCTGTGCTTTTCCCATTATTAGATTTTATGCCTGGAATTAGATTGTCATGTCTTAGGAAAACAGCCGTCTGTATTTGTAAAGCATTTCTCAGTTTTGTGGATGTTTCCCTGAAGCTAATTTTTAAGTCCTGTAACATCAGAAAATAATCATGTGAAAAAAACCCAGACCAAATAAATCAGTGAAAATAATTTGGAACATGTACTGTAAATTTATATTTGGCTCTCATTTCCTGAGTCTGTTCTCATCACCATATCCATAAAAAGATTTTGTACAATTTAATTCATGTCAAATTTTAAGTTTTGGGTTTGGATTGTGATATACTTTAAAAATTTCTAGTTAGACAGCCAAAATTGCTAAAAGTGCTCAGAAAGCAGAAGGTTCCTTGTCTGTAGAAGAATGACTGAGAGTTAGTGAGGAGGTTAATATTTTTATATTGTATGTGAATTTCTTTCCCTCTAACGTGTGTATGCATGTCTTCTTTAATACTTGTATTTATGAGTATGTTGGGAAATAGACCAGGGGCTAGAGATTCTCCTTGATTAACAGTGTTCTAGAAAGGGATTCAAGAGAGGCCGAAATTGAATTAGGATCCAAACTTATAATTCAATGCTATGATAATCTATAAAATAAGAAACACTATTAAATCAACAGGAAATGAAAAAGATTGCAGTTAGCCAAGCAACCATCACTCACTACAGAAGCTAAGTGATCCTTGAACTGGGTGAATCAATCCAGACTGCCAAGGTCAATGAGTTGCCATACTTGAGGAAATATGAACATATGTAGTAGGAGCCTAGCAATAAAATGAGCCATGCTGCCATCTTTTGTTAATAGGAGTTTTATCTGATTAAGGAAGGCAGCCCTTGTATCAGCAAATTTACAGTAGCATTTGGAGCAAATTGACCGACAAGAGATGATCCAAAAAAGAGTTATGAAGTAGCAATGCTGCAGTGCAGTCGTACACTATTAAGCTGAGCACAGAGGTACTGCAGACAGCTGAAAGTGTTTTAAATAGCTGTGTTTAGTATAAAACTACTTTATTTTCAGACAAGTTAGGCACAAAGCTGAGAAACAACAACATGAAGTTGGACTTTTAAACACTTTTCCTGGAGCACCTGAATAAAAATTTCTTCTTTTCACCCTTGTGCATTTTTTTCCTCCCGTAACTTAAAGCCTTTTTTGCTTTTCAGCCTCAATCACTTCTGTCACTCTCATATCTATTTCACAAAATAGGATTTGCATAATGAACAATTTTGCAGAGATTCAAAATATAAATTAGTTTTTTTCTGACACTGCAGTGAAAGAAATTTGAAAAGATTTGATCTTTGTGACTGCCAGAGTCAGCAGGGGTGAAAGTTAAGTTGTGTAGAAGGCATAGCAATCATACTTTTCATTAGGACCTGCGTATTTTCCCATTGATCATTCTCGGTGCGTCATGCAGATGGAAGACCAATCTCAAACATGACCCATTAAAGTCTTTTCCATATATGAGCATAATATTTCACCGCCTTTTCAGTTACAGTATAAGATCTTAACACTGGCTGCACTCATTTCTGTAGTCAAATAAACCTAGTTACTAAAACACCTAGCAGTGATAGTAAGCACTGAAGGGAATTACATTAGGGCCTTTAACCATTAAGAACTTTTTCCTGCTCAATTGAAACTCTGGATTACGGCATGATTATTTGAAAGAGGATGGAAGAGAGACTGCTTTAAGGATAGTGATAAAAGATTGCAAGGCTTGCTGTTATGCAGAGAAGCAGATGAAACGGAAATTGTTCCATCCTGAATGCCATCGGTCAAAATGCAGCACACGTCCAAAGGCTGTTTCAGAAAGGTTTTCATATGTGAATGTGTACATCTCTGAGGGCCATGACAAGAAGGTAAGAGTTGCAAGAGATACCAGCGGGTTAGCGACGATCTGTAATGTGGCTTTGAGAAAAGAGAGAACTTTTGAGTTTCATGCTGGCTAAAATGGAGTTGAAGCTTCAGAAGAAAAATCCCTCATCCTACTGGATTTCTTTAACAATTAGGAAATTGTTTATTTCAGGTTCTTTACAAGTAAATAGGAATGTGTAACAAATGCATTCAATATTATTTTTCCCTCCCCAAAGACAAAACTTGCAAGGCTCAGAACTTTAGCTGATTCTTTAGGTAAAAAAGGGATATGCTAACTGAGGAACTTTACACTGATCAACAATTTCTCCAAAAAAAGCCAAACGGATGTAAAATAGCCATATCTTTTTTGAAGGATAGCCGTATCTGTTTTGGTGGTCCTAAACATCATGAGACCTATGATTCAGCGAAGCTTGTATAACCTCTGAAAACTACTGCTCTATAATATAGAGTATAAGTGTAACTTTTAAGATGGTATGGTCAAGAACTGGCAGAGTAAACATCCTCATATGACTCAGTTATCAACACTAGCTGTAGTAGTTTAGCTTTGCTATAGTAGGTTGACTGCAAAAATAGGTAATTTGCCTGTTCAGCCAGCAGGCATAACGGGCAGGCTTCCAAATGCAAACTCATGGTTGCATGTACAAAAAATGGGCAAACTCATTATTTTTCAGATTTTTTAAAAGATTATATGAAACACGCAGTCTTTACACGCCATCAGAGATTAAAGTAAACATTCCCTGTTCAGAGATGACTGAGAGAGTCAGGGAAACTACTAATGCCATAAGAAACATTTGGCTTACCCAGATTCTTTTACCAGCCCTAGAAAAGAAAAGGAGCCAATCTGTACTTCAACCAAAGGTGAAGCTACGGTATAATTGGGGCCAAACATTAATCTGCCTTGCATGAAAAGTAATACAAATGAAGATATGATACATGAACTCCGGATCAGGCTGTCGCTGGATAGAGGTTTTTCAGCCTGTCAGGTTCATGGTGCCCTTCGCTGCTGCTGCGCGGATGCTCTGTTTCACTTGTGTGTGCCAAGTGACTGAAGGAGGCATACGCAGAACAAGTCTTTTAAAGAGTGCTTCAGTTTATGTTGAGGTGGGGAGGCCTTGGTGAAAAAACGTTATGTCTTCCCATACCTTATAAAGACAGAAATGCATTTATGAGGTATCATTTTAACTTCGGTAATAGCTTTGACAGAGGGTGTTTCTTATGTTGGTTGGACAGAACTCTTTCTAGCTGTTCACTGCTTTCTGGCGATATAAATTACTGTGTATCTCTCAACTACCCCGTCTCTTCATGTTTTAAGATCTTTCTCTAACCTATGGTGTTCAATGAGGCACTTTTAAAAATACTTGTTGTGGTTAATACTGGTATGGCTGCTTTGAATCTACAGCACTTCCTAATGACATGCAGGTGGTTCTCAGGATGATTAACATGCCTGTGCTGCTTCTGTAGCTCAAGTACCAGGTGGCAGCATTTGCTGAGAATATAAGAAAGCTCCAAAGGTTGGTGGTGGCCTTCTGCCAGGGCAGTTTGCTTTGTAATGAGTATGCAAAGATGAACACAATCACCCTCCTCTCTTCACATTTATCATCGAATACTTATTTAATAGCAGTGGCTTTCTTTACTATTGTCTGAGAACTGTCTTTACTACTTATGTGAAAATGTGTAGCTGAAACCCCATGCCTCTGCTCCAGTACAAGACTTCAGATTTAATCTATTTCATCAACAACCAAAAGAAATTACCTTTTGAAGATTCTGTGGAACAAGAAGTCTTTCCTAGTCAGTTACCTTTATGTCTTTGATAGTCCTAGAGTGTCTGTCACCCCATCTGTCAAGCCCCCAGTAGCCAACAAACAGCACAAGACAGACATAGTTTTTCTATAACGAGAGTTACTCAAGATAACATAATCTCAACTGATATGTTGCCTAAAATTACTAAATAACCTCAGTGAAAGTGAGAGATGCTGAATTAATCCACAAAAATGTCTATGTACGTCAAACGGAATTTTGCTTAGGACCATAAACAGTAAAAAAGATGTGGATAGGTGAACTGAAAAAAAATTATCAAGAAATTATTTGTATTGTGCAGAATTCACAGTTTTGTCTTGCTAACTAATTTAAAACTGAAATTCTCATACTATATGCGATAAAGTGGTGCATTTATGATGCTAGCCAAACTCTTCTTCAGTCCTTCTACCAGTATCTTACTTAAGTATATTGCACTTCCTCAGTTCTTAAAGACAATGTGCAAGTGGAAGAAACATATTTATATATTAAATTTAAGGATTATGCTTAAAACGATGATGTGTTCCAAATAGTCTTATCATAAACTTCTTTGAGAATGATCAGCGCTGTGTGTTTTCAGGGACAATGATTGCAAACTTAAGCAATGAAAGAAACATACTGTTCAAAAAACAATTGTGGAGAGGATAGAAGTCATTGTGATCTAGATTGAAACGTTAAATTTGTAGACAGCATATGTTTCATGTGAAAGAAGACCCAGTTAACAATTTAAAATGTATAAATCTTCCCTGTCCCTGGAAAGAATTGAGCTAGCCTACTGAATATTTGCTGTTATTTAAATAAATGTCAGACATACTATGTTCAAGTAAAAAGATCTGCCTGCAGTCAGCAGAAATTTCCTTTTCACCCTGAAAAGATGGATATGCTTGATTATGGATAGGTATGGTTGATTAAGGTAGTTATACAGTCAGAAGCAGTTCAAATATCAATATTTTCAGTACTTTAATAAAATCTGAAATTTGAAGTACTATAAAAGTTGTTTGGAATGGGAATATCTTTACATCAGTTTTAACAGCTGATGTTTAAGAGAAGGTTATTAAAATGACACGTAAGTGATAATTAATTATAACAGACCAACATAACACATTGGAGTTTCTTTTCCTGTCTTGGAAGATAAATATGTTAATTGCTGCTCTTTTTATTAATAGAAGCAGAAACAAAAATAGAAAGTTACACCATTTAATCTTTTTGAACACAGGCCAATAAAGTTTAAAATTACCCTGAAGAAAACAAGGCTTAACACAAACAAAATAATTAAGCATGCTCATTACTGATTTAGGGCCCATAATTAAGTTTATTTATATCTGACTTAAGGCTTGTAGTTAAGCATACTCATAACTGGCTTTTATGCCAGTGGAAATTGGATCAGACTCCTAGAAAATACCAATGGCCCTGTCACACCAGGGTGCTTAAGGGCTGGCTCCTAATTATAAATTGCCTGGTTTTTAGGAGAGGCTGAGCTGTCGTCAGCCCTGATAACCTGTACGGGGCTGTGAGAAACCTCTCTGTGTGTGGCTGAGGATCACTGGCTGGGCTGGGATAGACCCCACAGCAAGGCAGCCAGGATGCAGGAGCTGCCATCCTGACTTCTCTCCAAATCCTCCTTTGGGCTTGTCTCAGGGCTTTCTCATGCCTCTTCAGCCAAAACCAAAAAGCCAGAGTAAGGCACAAATTCAGGTCTGAATCTGGCCCTAAATGAGAACATGAAGACCAAAATTTTCCAAAAAGACTGGCCCAGAGAGCTAAATAGATAGCCCAATTCCTCAAAACACTGAAACATCCAACATTCAGGTCTTTGGCTGAATACCCAAACTGCTTGTCAGTGGGCACTTACACCACTGAACTATTAGCATTACTGACTGTCATCTTGGTTTCTCTAAGACTTCTTTTACCATCAAATGTCTGGCACTCAGATGCCCTTAGCTGCCGTGGCAGTGAGTGTATTGTGAGCATACTTACGAAACAAGTTATCAATCGTATTTCCAACTATAACTGCTGTATTCTCACATACATTGTATGTCTCCATACAATGCTTCATAATTAGATTGTTTTAAGCAAATTTTAGAGCTATTTCAATGAATATAAGGAAAAAGCACTATAACTGTCACCACTTTTGTCCTATACATAGAATAATAGTTATTTGTCTAGTAAAAAACACCGCCATATTTTAAAGAACCCTCCTGAGCATATTTTTGGAAATATTTATTTCTGAAAAATATAGATGTGTCATCCATGCTGTTTAGTCTTGTAACTTTACAGCCTGTTTCAATTTGTATATATCCCCACTGATCACTCCTACTACATCTGGTTTAGTGAACTAAAATAATAAAACATATTATCCAAACTATTCATCTGGTCTCCTTTTCTTTCCTCCTTCCCTCTTCAGCAGGATTGTTAACTCTAACCAGTAAATTCAAATGTACATTTTATGGCTTATTGCGGTGAGAACAGGGATGCTATTGACAACACTCCAAGGTGTTTAACATGTGTCTTGGAATTAAGATTACAATCGCTGTGGGAGCATACAAGGAGAACAGATTTACAAAATGTTAGAGGCCTAATTAAATGGAGGGGTATTGTGAAACTTGTCCTTTTCGGATGCATCAAAGTATTAGATAGTTTTCCCTGATATTTGACAGAATGACTTCTATATTGCATTTTTCATGAAAAGCCAAAACCCACTCTCCAAGCACAGAATCTTCAAATATGAGACTCTTTGGAGTGAGAAATAACTGTAAACTCTGCAGTGCAAGCATTAAGAGGCAGGATCACCCAGGACTGCACTGGTGCAGGCCTTTTCATCACCGCATACCAAGCTTGCCTTCTGCTTTATATCCTCAGGAGAAATGTGAAATCCCACTTCTTTTCCCTCTCCACCCTTTTTCAGGGGGATGCTTCTTTGAAAGCTCTGTATGAACTGTGGAGCAAAAAGAGACAAGAAAGCCTTATCTTAGAGGGAAGAAAATTTGTATTGACTTTGAAAATGGAGAAGAGCACAGTCCAGAGGAGTAAACAGCAGACTTGAGAAAATAGCAAATGCTCTCTCCCCTAATGCATATACACATACAAAGCAATCAAACAAAAATGAGATTGTGCAGCTAATAAAATCAAGCAGGCCAGGCTAGCCAGAGCCATTTGCAGATGGCCTTTGAGAGTTTCCCATCACTTCTGAATGGCTACTGGCAAATATGTACCAACACTTGATCCCTCTTGGGATGCTATTTAATTTATCTCCAAATCATCTAACTCCCGGGTGGCTGTTTATCTTGTATCAGTATGTTTCTCTTATTGCTAAAGGATTCCTCTCTTGTTTGACCAGTTTTTCCTATGTTTTCTCTTTCTTTGCAGATTGTTTATCTCTGGTTTTCTCACTCTAGGGGGCCATGTGCATAATTTGTTTGTCAATAATAAATAATGGACACATTTTATTATGTGTTACTAATGTTTCTGTGTAGGAGAGCAGAAGGAAAAATCTTATAAAACTGCAAATGCACTGAATGTGCATAAATACTAGTGGCACCTGGCATACATATTTCTATTTGCTTTTTTTCATTTTATACTTCCATATTTACATTTTTCTCTTTCTTTAAATATAAGTAAATATATATATACGCACATATATAAAAAATTCACTTCATAAATTGCATGTTGGGTGGTCTGAACTTTTTCTGTGTAGAGACAAAACATTTCTGGTTACTTCAGAAAATCAAGGAATGGCTGATAGTTTCCCCTTTAACATCAGACCACAGTCATGTGATATATCATTTTACTGTGTCTCTGAGTCTCAACCTGAAAAAAACCCACTAATTTATTTGTTCTTTTCATAAATGCACTGACTACCTTCCGCTTTCTTCCTTTTAAAATCTGTCTTCAGTGACAGCTTGAACTTGCTTGATCTGTCTGTATTAAGCAGTACCTTTGCTCGCTCTTGGTAGCACCTTCCTTTTCACCTATGGTTTCCTTGCGGTAGTTGTATAGCCTATACTGTAACCCCATGAGTTCCTGGCCATTCTCTTTCTGCCAACGTCCTGTGACACAAACAGACGGGACAGCAGTATATGGGGGATTCTTCGAGTTGGTCAGGTAGGAGTGCAGTAGAATTTGTAACAGAAGCAAGGATGATATATTGACAAACAAAAGCAAAGATACCAGAGACCTTCCCATGGGGTTTAACATGAAGATTGTGATGCTGTAAAATATCAGAGCCATCAATGATGTGATTCTGCATTAGGGACACGAGAATCCTTCTGAAAATGTGCCAAGCACTGTCTGGATGTGTTTGTTAGTCTTTGACCCCCCAGTTGCTTTGCAGGTTAAAAACCTGTTCTGATTTATGATATATGTATGCACAGGAGTTTTATCTCAGTTTGCCCTTGTTTCAGCACTGCCCTTGTCAATGTTAGTATATGATGTTCTCTTCTTGATGCACAAAGGCAAATCAGTCATCTTTTGTTCTACATTTTCGACTGATGGACAAGCCCAGCCTTCCTGCATGCCTTAGTAAGAGAGGCCATACAGTCCCTTAATCATTCTTATGTGTCTGTACCGATTCCGATCCAAATACATTTTTGTGGTAACGGCTCTGCACAGTGTTCCACTGAACTCTTACCAGCTTTCTGCACAATAGACTTAAGATTTCCTAGGTTTACCTGAAAACAGCTTGATGGCTGCATTTTAAGCTTTCATTGCCTTTTCACAGGCACTGTGATGAATTATATACATAATGAGATCAAAACAAGCACCAATTTATTTTAGTCAGTCATCCCAGTCCACTATCTCCAGGCTTATAGCAGAAATCAGCATTATTTTATTCTCCCAGTGTGAGGCCTTGCATTCTGTACTATTTCTGTACTATTCTATTCAACTGTTCTGTACCTTTCACCCCATTTTTATTTCAGCTCTAAGGTTATGCTTATGCTCTCTCTGTACAGACTATCATCTGTTCATAATACCTCTGTGTTTCATTCTGTCAACAGATTTTGTTAGGACTCATCTATATTTCGCAGGAAAAATCTGACTTCTCCTCTACCCCTGTGATTTCAGTAGGGTCTTTCCAGATTATTTCCTTATATATTTTGCCTGATGTCTGAACAGAAAGTCGTTACCCGTCAACGGCCAATCTGGTAGAAAACAGTTGTTCTACTCAGACCGTAGCATTGAAGGGCTGCGTTAACGACACTCCACAGGTAGAGGTGGCATAATGAGAGGGATGGGCATCGATAACTGAGCTCTTCCATTTCATGTTTTTGTTGAGAACTTCCTTAGGACTAAGTCATATGATAGGTGTTTCCTTCATCCAGCCCTGCCTTCCAAACTATTCTTAACATGAGTTTGTACCAATGTAACACCTGGTTCTGGCTGGTTTTCAGGCATCTCTGAAAGGGAGAGCTCTCCATGATGCAAACAGCCATTCCCTTATGTGACTGTAGCACTTCAACCAGCAGCTACGGTTCATTTATGTGGGTGGAGAATGAAGGTCTGGTTCAGTCATTTCCTTCTATCACATGGACAATTCTCGTTGGGATATTCCTTCTCCAGGCTCACATTTCTCTGAGTTCCTCCTTGTGTTTCTCCACATATTTATGAAGACATCAATGGCAGAGTGGAGCAAAAGTTATTTTGGGTCAACTCTCTATTTTGGATCACAACTCTTTTCTGATGTTGGGCAGACGTACAATGGAAATAAAATAATTTTACTTTATACATCAGGGATAACATAAGAATAATTGCACTTCTGTGAGTGTGAGGAAGTGGGGAAAAATAAACTGTCACATATTCTATCAGTTTTAATCCTCAGTCTTTGTGCAGCCATAGAGACTAAAATATGTTTTGATTGGTTGTTCCAAGCCCAAATTCTGTAGGGCTTCAAGAATTGTGGGCTGGACATAGGCCTTGAGTGGTTGTGTATGGATGTTCCCATCACCTATACGCAAAGAATGACATATGAACATTTATGATAATAAAGACTATAAAGGGGCTGCAATAAAACATTTTTAAAGTAGAACACTATCTTCTGTTCTTCAGCTTTCTTTAGAGAAGGATTATATTCAGTGAAAGATCCCTTGGACGTGTGCTGGCACCTGCTTCCTCGTGACATTAGATACAAAGAACTAAGCCCATTAATATATTTTAATTCACTTGGAACCTCTCTCACATGGGCCTGCTTATGGCCACAAGGAGAATGTGTAATGGGCTAGTTGCCTTTAAAAGCAGCTTGTATTTGGAAATTCACCTCTTATTTCTGAGATACTCTTTTTATGTTTGTATCTTTTGCAAATCAAAAATAAATAAGAAAATACTCTTAAAAACAAATCCATATATCGGTGCAAAAGCAGTATCAAAAGTCAAACTAACAGTTTAAATATATATACCAGAGATGCTGCTGCTTAACAAGGCATGGTAGCTAATAAGAATTGTAACAATTAAGCAACAGATATGCAATGAAAGTATCAGGGATATGACAGGCTTTCACAAATTAAAGTATGGTTCATCCTCAAATGTTTCTCTATGTCTACTTTAGAGAAACTTGTTTTCTGGTGCACTAAATTCAGCCCTGAGCTAATTCTCAGGCATTAATACTTTTCCACTACCTTCTATCAGATGTTCTTCACTGGTTAGAGACGAGGGGTGAATTGCAGTGTCACTGAGCGTCATGCACAATAGCAACCAAATCACGGCCACAAACTTTTACATTTGTTAAACTCTTGCATTTCCAGCTGCGGAACCGAAAATGCATCTTCAGGCATGAATTGTTCCTTACTCAAAATCCAGCACATTACAGTTTCTTAGTAGTGGTTTGTTTTCCTGCTCTGACAGCATGAGCTCTATTAATAATCTGTGTTCATACAGCCACTGGCAAACCAGGAAAGTAAGTGATGTGGTGGCACACTAGAAACAAGAGCTTTTAATCACACCAACAGTGTTGTCTGGAGGGAAAAAGAGAAAGCCAGTGCTAGATGTGTACAGGAAGTAGAGAGAGACCGGAGCAAGCCCGTGGAGAGTTTTATAATCAAGAAGTTCATTTTGCACTGGGTTCTGAAATTAATGAGGAGCCAGTGGAGTTGTCTGACAATGGGGGTGATATGAGTTAGTGTCCAGGGATCATAGAAGTTATTTTGAGCCCAGACATATTGAATTGTTCATTGTTTTCTCCCACTGAACAGTCTTATAATTCAAATACTTAATCATAAAGAATAATCAAGTTCTCTCTCTCTGACTTCAGCTTTTCTGCCTTTCTCAGCTGGCTGATCATGCCTCAGATAATCAGACTCATCTCATCTCTCAGACATATATACCTGATGGTTCCCCTCTCCCTCTGTGCCCGCCTTCTCCTTTGTATTATAGTCTTCTTTTCTCTTTCATATTCCCCAGCTGTTATTTGCTGACTTCTTGTGCAGGTTGGTTGTAATGAAGGCCTGGCTTACAGAAATAAAAGCAGGCAGACCATAACCTTAATCCCCACCCTACCCCATGTGCTATTACTGTCTTACACTTTTCTGTCCTCGTTTCCTTTTTGCTTTGCGATATGCCATTTCATTTATGACTTGTTAGCTAGACATGACCACCTGAAGCTCAAATACCAGGATGTTACAGATTTCACTCATCACGCTTCTGTTTATGACCTTGTGTCTTTAGCAGATTGCATTTCCCAGCCACATTCCTTGTCATGGCAGTCCTATTGACTTGACTGAAATTCTGCCTTACAGATTTCCTTGCAGGATAATAACTGAGAGTTTTGATTTCATTCGCTTACCCTTAGTTTTAACATTAAAAAATGGAGTGCATTATAAGCACAGAATTGTACTTATCAGTTGGGAGCACTGCCTGATTGCAAGAGTTGGTTACGTAAAAGCATTTAACCCTGGCTGTGGTGGAGTGAGATGTAAGTGGGTAATAGCCATGATGGAGAACAACTGAAAATATCTTGGAACAAGCAACTTCAAATTTTATTTTTCTGAGTCTAATTGTTCTTTACAGTAAACAATCAAATGCAAGGTGTTCAGACATTCAGATAATTGTGTTTCCTTTTCTTAAAGATGAAAGAAAAATTAGATAATCACAAAAATTTCAGAAGACTTAGCAACGTACAAGTCAAATGGGTTTATCAATAGAAGCAGATCTGCACCTCTTTGGAGTTAAGAGGAAAAAAATAAGTGCTCTGGCTCCACTGGGCTTTAAAAATGATAAATCTTTGGCACAAGGAAGGGCTTTTTTAAATTAAATTTTCTTTGCAACCTAAGGCTTTTTTGATTTATACTATCTAGCCCCAAGCAAGGGTCTTAATTATTTTTGATTTATTTCCTTCATTCCTGAGAAAGGTCTTTCAGTTTTTCTTTATTATTATTACTTCAGGTTTTCTTCTTCTTCTGGAGGCATATCTATATTTTCTAGCTCTTATTTTTACTGCTAAGTTTTCATGTTTTCTTTCCTTCTGAGTGAAATACTCTGGTGAAAGCCTTCAGGTCCTATTCAAACAAAACTCAGCTTGCTTTCACAAACGTAGTGCAACAGTTGAGTCTTTTAATTTCCATTAGTTAATTTTCACTCCATAACTTCTGCTATGTTACTATAAACAAGGTATGCTGCCCCATCTTGTAAAGTAAAAAGTTTCCTGTGATCAATATGGCCTCTTCTTCCTCTCAGTTGATATTTTTAGGTAAAACATGCTATAGAAGCTTAGCAACATTTCCCCTTGGTGATGAAATGGATTTTTATCAACTGATTTCTCTTCTTTAAGAGAAATAATTCTGTTTTCTTTTTTTTATGCATATAAATGGGAAAAAAATGCCTCTCCTATCCTGGCACACTCAAGAAAATGGGAGGAAAATGTGTCTGCGCAGCACAGCTTGGGAATTAAAGTAATCTCCGGAACTGCAAAACCCTCAGTCAGGGGAACAAATTGAACCTTTCTCTATTCAGATTCCGCGAGCTGTGGCGGTTGCTATATAACAGGGGAAGGCTGCTGTTTTCAAGGAGGTCTGCCAGTGCTTTTCCAGCCCTGCCAGGGCGAGGTGTGGGGAGACGGCCTGCCTCCTAGGGGCTCCTCCTGGGCTGC
Organism: Ibycter americanus; assembly: GCA_035590275.1. Classification (NCBI taxonomy): domain Eukaryota; kingdom Metazoa; phylum Chordata; class Aves; order Falconiformes; family Falconidae; genus Ibycter; species Ibycter americanus. Next base: position 1,464,663 of record JAVJGI010000001.1, read on the forward strand.
AGGGTGGGTGGCACCTGGAGCTGCTCAGCCCTAGCAAGACCAGGCAGTTCTGCCAAAACACAGAGAGAGGAAACTGAGTGCCTTGCAGGAAAGAAGAAAGCACTGGTGGAATCTAGAGACTTCTAGAGTTTACTGAGTGGGAGCGTTTAGTACCCTCAGTTTGGGCTTCTCTTTTGCAGCGCTCCTCTTCTGCCTAAGTTGTGCTGAAAATTCCCAGGAACTTTTTGGTATTGCACTGCTGGTCCCTTGCTAGTGAAATGAAGGAAGCAACACCTTTCTAGCAAAGGAGTTTAAATATGTGTTGAAGCCAAATATATGAAAGATTATTTATATGTTAGAATGACAAGAGGCTTATAAATACCTGAATAAATACCTGAATGGATTTGTCATTTGCTTTACATCCACGTATTTCCTCTATGAGTAATATTTCTAGTGAGGTGAGTTATTTTTCCTGTGGTACCAGTGATACCAGTGTTACCATCTCATGCTGAAGGTTATTGCAGGCAAGAGGAGTCGTACTGCAGCAGTGAAAATCTTGTCCATGAACCCTGTTCTTCTTTCAGATTTTTATATGGGAACGAGCACACAGATAGTCACAAAAGCAAAAATTACCTGTTTGTGCCTGACATTAGACAACAGATTGAAAACAATTCTGTTAAGCTCTCAATTGGTTAGAAGCTTGATTAGGGACTCTGTATCTAGAAATGAAACTGCAGATTAAAAAAAGTGGAAAGTAATTGCAATTGTTTTGTGGAGCTGCAATTGTTTTTCAGAGCTATGCTAGAGAGCTGGGACCATCAGCATACTGGTTTACTTTTCGATAAAACAGCACACTTTGGCTCCCCGCTGCACCCTTTGTGCTAAATGCAACTCACGTTCAAATACTTAGCAAATATTCAGCAGTTACTTTCCATCTGAACCATCAGAAACATGAATTTACCTACAAAAACGCATGAGAAAATCAGGTTTGCTGTGACTGGAGCTTGGAGTGTATAAAGTCCTCAGGTCAAAACCAGACACAGAATTCAACTTAACAGTAATGGTAGGAACATACACATCTAGTACATTTTTTTGTTTTACTTTAATGAAAACCAGCTTCACTGTATGTATAGAAACCTGTGGTCATAATCATTTATGTACTTTGTGTGTATCAAACACTGGAACATGACTTTTCTTTTCATGGGAAATTCAGCGATGACATTTCTTGATTGGAACAAATGCAAAATGGGAGATATTGGCATTGCTACATGCCATTACAGGATCAAAAGAACCTTTTTCTTTGATGCAACTGAATATTTGGTTTAGATATTAACATTTTAAATGCTCTAAAATGTGTTTTTTAAATAAAAGAACAGTTTAATGTAGAAAAATTGTCCAGAAGGGAAAACTTAGTCCCTTTTATTATGAAGAAACATATTTCAGTACTATGAAATAAATACTAATAATAAAAGCTATTTTTTCATAAAGTAGTTTGTTTTAAAGTCAAAATCTAAATCTAAAATTATCTAAATCTATGCGATCTGTTCTAGACAACTTTTAACAGTCATTGTATGGTTAGTGATTAGGAGAACAATTTTTGAAGCAGAAGCCTGGTAAAGCAACGCTACACATTTTAATTCCCATTGCATACCAGAGATCTCAGTTAAGGCCTGATTCAGAAGGTCAAAACATCCATTGCCTTTGCTAAAACCAGCTATAATCTAGAAGAAGAGTTACACAGAAGACGATTAACCCAGCCCCAAACCTAACATGGGAAAGGTCAGTATCCAGTTACTTATCTTCATGGGAAATCAGAGACAACATTTTGCAGCACTCTAAGTGCCTAAAAAGCCAAGCAGCAAAAGAAGCAAAATTAAATGCAAGAGAACAACTTTTTGCCACGTTTTCCCAGTGTCTGAAAATAGATAGACAATATCAAGGCCTGAAGTTAACTTCAAGTCTTATGAAATTGTGTTTAAGCATGTTTTGATGAATGTTGTTCAAGACAAAAAGGTCATAGGCATGTAGGCTGTAATAGTGCTGTAATACTAACAAGAAGTCAAGACAGCAAAAGGAAAACACTAACACACCTGAGACCGCTATAAAAAATTAATTATTGTTGAAGCCTGACAGATTTATATCAAGATGGCATGTTAGGGCTTAGAATTTTGGTAGATGTGTTTTGGTTTTTTTCCTAAAAAAATGTTTAGGAAAGTGAGCTTTGTACTAGGGGAATTGGGGAGGACAGGTATGTTCTGATACAAAAGAAGGAAAAGCCAGAAAGGAGTATGTTATCTCCTGTGTAGGACATGTAGACCATGAATTCCAGCAGTCCTGGTACTTCAGTGTCCGTTCACACTTCCATAACCAGGGAGCACCAATGCACCAATTACCAATTCGCTCCTTACCAGCGCAGCTGAATTGCCAAAGGTCCCTTACATTGTGGAATATGTGCAGTTCTGGGGTAAATCAAGAAAACGTCAAAGGTTATGGAAGTATGTATGTCCTGACGGTCAAGGAAGAGCCGGCGTGATTGCTCCTTTGTGCAAAGATGGGGTTAATTCAGGAAATATCTTTGCTGGTTGTACAGATATTTTTTTCACTCTGATAAATTAAGCTTTGGTGATCTGATGATGAAGAGGAGAAATGCATTGCCAGGATGACCTTTCTTATCTTCTGTTCACCCTTCTGTATATTTTCCATGTAACCCTTTGAATTTCCACATAAAGGAAGGACTAAATTCAAAGCTCAGTGTATCCAGGGTAAGAACCCTCATGCTTCCACTTGGAAAAAAGAGTGTGGATAGCCTGAGGATTGCAATATCTCTTCAAGTACATAAATGAGCATGAGGCACTGAAGTAAAAGCTCTGCAGTTTAGTAGGGAAAGACTCTGCTTTTCAATAAGTAAAAGGGATTATATTAATGTGGCATGGACCGATGGCCATTCTAAATTTCCCACCAGTCTAACTACTGGTGCAAAGCTGTCTTAGTCCTCTTTTAAGACTCAGTGACACAAATGGCATACGGAATGCTGTTAGTTGTCAAAAACAGACATAAAAATGGAAGATAATGAATCAGAGAAGAGAGCTTTGAGTGGTCTAAATGCTGTTGTCCCTGTTTCATTTCAGACCACATAAACAATGTAAACACAAAGTCCAGAACTGTTTTGTAATGGGCAGCAAATAGCGTAGAAAAATTGCTTTAATAATAATATAGAAGGAGGAAGATAAATATACACAGAAAGTAAGTTTTACATCCTTGCAGATGCTGGAGCCCAACTTCTGTGCAACATTGGATGGAACCCACCTGCACAGCCACAGTGTGCTGTGTGGATCCCATCTGTGGAGAGGTTTACTCTCCTGCCTGTACTGTTGTTCTTTATATCTAGTGTAGCAAACAAAACTACATATCTTGTCTGGAAAGGTAAAAATTTTATCTCTTTCTTAATGCCCATCAGAGCATATCCATCCTACATGCATCTAGGAACTGTATCCAGGAATAGCATGTATCCAGGGTGTTCCAGCACATTCTTTTACATTGTTTTATTTATATATATGATTATACTGTGGTCACTCATGCTAACATATGGGCTTTTCAAATCCTAAGTACAGGGCCTAGCAGAGCAGACATTGCTTGCTCAAGATCACTAACTCCTTGAGAACAATGTCTTCTGCAGGACTCCCAACACAGAGGATCAGATCTACGAAACAGAAGAATTCATAGGCAAATAAAATATAGCTGATGGATATGTAAGCTCGTGTTATGACAGCTGGATATTAATCAAAATGGCATGGAAAGACCTGGACAGAAGACAGGAAAATACCAGGGTGATCAAAAGGTAGATGTTTAGATGATTCTGCTCTGAGTCACCCTTAGGTTATACTGCCAAGTATACCTTATACTGCCAAGTATACCTAACTCATCCCACGTGGAATGATTTAACTTAGATTTAAAAAGTACCAGAGTAAGACATGAAGGCTAGCAGCTAAAGAAGATAAGAACTAGCTACAAGTGAGAAAGCTTGTGTTTTGTAAGAAAATACACCTACAGAACCACTGCTACATTTCAGTATTGGCACTATAACCAAAGACAGAGTCCCATTGAACCTATAGAGTTATCTGCATTGAATTACCTTTGGCCTCATCTCATTAAAACTCAAAATGACAAATCTTGCCTTGATAAAACTGGGAGTTGGAATACATTCCTAAATTTCCCTCAAACCAAGACTGCAGTATTGGTTCCTGAGGATGATGTGAAAATGTTGAACTTGGCAATGTTGGTGAAATGATTCTTTCTGAATTCAGAACTACTAAATGGACACAGAAAGGTCAAAAGTGTTGTCACAACCTTTTCGCTATGTGATGTTAACCAGTTAAACATGGTTTAAGGTTTTGATTTAAAGGCTCTCACTGCTTCCACTCCTGTAGAAGACATAAGGAGAAAAAAATCTCAAACCCAAAATTAAGAAATATAATGCATAGAAAGAAAAGAAGAGGAAAAAAAAAAAAAAGGAGCAATTATGTAAAACAAATGTAATCAAAACCTGTTGGCAATAGAGGAGTTACTTTATAAAGTTCTAATTTTGCTAACCAAGCCATATGAGCAGGAAAGAAAAGGTTAATTTTAGCCCTGAAACAGCCTCTGAGCACAGCAGCTACTTTCCTAATTTTGACAAAATAGCCAGAAAGAGAACTGTAGGCAGGATAATAAATTGTGAGAAAAATGTATCTTTTTGTTGATGTTCTCAGAATTTAAGATGGCGCATCAGTCACAGGTGGATACTTAGACCTGACAAGCTGTCTCTCACAGCTATTCCCCCAGGACCTGGTGCACTTCTTTTGTCTAGTGCATTTTCTGACTGCTCTGGTTGGTTCATCTTCAGCTGGTCATTCTCAGACATTGCAGAGGTAGATGGTCTGTCTGCTCACATGTGGGAATAATTTTGACGACAAGAGTAAAAATGGTGGAACAAGGAAAATAGGTACAGAGGTGAGTCACAGAGAAAGAGATAAACTGGGAGGGGATCCATGCTGATTTCGTAGCAAAGGTGAAAAGCACTCTTGCTCTGTACATCCTAATAGCCAAAGATCACCAATACAGGGCAGCCTTTGCAAAAAAAGGAAAACCAAATTAACTTTCTTCATGAGATGGTACAGCAGCCATTTCATTGGTTTTGACAGCAAAAGGATAGATGGGTAGAATGGACCATTTTCTTATTATCTGCTCACTAAACCTATTTTTTAAAACAGGGTTCTGATCTATTAAAATCATATGCCTTATTACTCTCTACTGTACCTGAGATAAACAGTATATACATGGTAACAGTAAGTCACTCAATTTGCATCAAGTTGTCTTCTACTTTTGGCATTTCTGCCAGTATTCATTTCTTACAAGCTATTGTAACATTTATAAAAGTTTCACCTGCTTCCTACAGGCAGGTTCAGCATTAGTAACTTTTTAAGCCTGATAACTAGGAGAGTAGTAGGACATTATAGTATAGTTACTTGAATACCCATGTTTGTTTGGGTAGGTTGTGATCTGACTGTATTGAAGCTTCATGTGTAAGAACTGGATGAAAGGAGGTTTTACTTGCCTTGATGACTTGCATTCAGAACAATGATACATATCTTCAGATACAGAAGGAGGAAAAAGGGGGAAAACAATTCTGCCAATTCAGTTTCTGCTATGTAGTTTGTCTTTCCTCATACTCTGGGAATCAAACTAAGAATCTCACCGAGAAAAAAGTTATTCATCCTCTTGCTCAAGCTCAGAAATTGCTTGGCCAAGTGAGTGACATATTATGCAAGTTACAGCACAATATGTGAGTAGATTTTTCTCCCTTAATTGATACATTTATGAAAAAAAAATATTGGATAGCTGCTTCAAATATTATGGTCTATATTAGTCCTTTCTCAAGCCATTTTGGTAGCCTAGCAGACTTTTTTCCCCTGAAAACCTAAATTGTGTTAAATTAGAGTTTTGTGTGGTCTGCAGTGAGAAATTATTTCAAACCTACAATTGCTTTATGCATTAAAACAAAAGAATATGTTTTTTTATATCAGAATTATATAAAAGTTAGTTCTAGGCTAATCACATAATTTTAATTTTGGAAATATTCGTTCTTCCTCTGTGAAATGAAGGAAGGAATGCAAAACTTGTGTTTTGTTATCTTTCCTTTAAGCTTTAGATGTGATGTGATTCTTGTCAATATTTATCTTATTTTGCTTCAAGCAGGTTAAAAATCTAATTTTTTTATCTGCCTTTCTGTGTCTTTTTATTTTACCTACAGCCATGAGAATTAGTCTACTACCAGGTAGCAGTTCTTTTGTTAAGGTTATAATTAGCTTTGTAATTATTAACCTCATTTTTGACCTATTTATTCTGCTTAAATTCTATAAGGCAAAACCTGTCTGCCCATGGCTCTTACAAAGGGGAATTCTGCAGCAGCTAGAAGTTAATTGTGTTAAACTTTTTTAGAGGGAAAAAGAAGAAAGGGGAAAGAAGAATAAAAAAGCAACAACCTTACACTGGTAAGCCTTCTTTTATATTGTATTGTATTCTTTGTCATTTGTATGGGAGTGTGAGGGCAGAGTTCTCATGCTGTAAAATCCCAGCACTTGGAATCTGAAGAAGACAAGTTTTGGAGACTATTTCCTCAAGTCCCAGAAAGGGAGCTATAAGGGTATCAGCAACATGATCCTACGTTATATTGTAATATAAGATAAATTTTTGATTGGGAATCAATATCTCGATGTAAAAGGAGCATAATATTTTCTCTGGAATAAAAATAAATTGTAACAATACTAAAGACAAAATAACCTTTGAGCTTACCATCATTGTTACTTTTATATATTACTTCAAAAATCTTATCAGAATTCATCCTTGTTTTACACAAAACAATAAACAATTTATTAAGAAAAAAGATAGGAAGTCACAAAAGTGAGAACTCATCACTCCCAAAATAAGTTAATGCTAACCTCAATTCAATGTTTCTTTTAATTATTGATCAACTAGCCTTTTACACTCAGCTGGCAGAATGCCTCTCACTGTACGCTATGTCTACAAACTCTCAGTTACCCCCAGATCCATATATATTATCTGCTAGGCACTAATTTGACGTGGAATAATAATAGAAGGTCTCTCTTAACTGTCAAATATTAATCACTAGAAAAGTACTGACACCTCTTTTTTTTTTTTCCTTTCTCTCCCATCTTACAGACACAGCCCTGTCCCTGTTCCACCATTCAGCTCATTTTCACATTCATTCTTCAGTGTGAACAGTGTTTACAATGCCCAGCAATACTTACCTGATTCATCAGAACCATTTGACACAGCTCAGACAGCTTACCAAAGAATTCAGCCTATGACTGTGTGAACTCTTGAAGGAATCAGAATCTATACTATATAGATAAGCATTATATACAAGTACTTGTTGTCATGGTTACACAGATAGGCTCACTTCTGATTTTTCCCTGGTCTTTCTGAATAGGTGATAGAGATCCAGAGAGACTTTCAAACCTCTCAACAGACATTTCTGCATTTTTAAATGTGTGTGTGTCTGGAAAAAAAAAAACAAAACAAAACCCAAACCAAAAAAAAGAAGGAAAAAAAAAAGAGTTGGTGGGCTGTAATCCACCTACTTCATCTTTTGAAATATTTATAGATAGTGGAGTGTAAGTCAACATAAATAACAGAAGCCTGTACAGGCTGCAATGCATTTTTCAGAGCCAAAACAGTGTTTTGCTGTCAGGGAAATCAAAATCAAGTAGTTAAATGAAGTATTGTAAAGAGAAACCAGAACTGAGAACATGTCAATGCATTATTTCAGCAGACATTTTCAGGAACCAGATCATTTTAAGAAATCCATGAGAAAAATTGTATGTGTGGCTGTACACAGCTAATAATGAAGAATCAACAAAACATGTGTGATGTTTGTCATTGACTGTTCAAGTCCATAACCCATAACTATTGTGTGTTTTAAGCTTAACTTATGTCATAGAATTCTGAAAACAGATAGTGTAACTTCTGAGTTACTCTAAAGATTGAGATGTGAAGCAGGTATTTAATGCATGGTTGTGTCCTCGCCAGACCACTAAGCTGTGATAAAATTGTTTGCTTGACTTCCTAGCTGCTGACATAAATATTGAAATGATTTCATTGTTTACATATTTGCAGGTTATTGACCTAAAGTGGCCTCTAACCAGACTTGAGAGTTTGGTCCAAGAACTTTTCTAAAACGTGGTACCTAGTCAGCAGGCAATTATGACTTACTGTTTATGGGGTGGATTCCTGCATTTCTCTTACAATAGACTAGCCACTGTATTTCCTTTGTTGACTAGATTTTCCTTATCAAGGACTCATTAGTTCACATATTTTCTGCTTTTCTTTTAAGGACAAGAAACTGGAAGTGAAGATAATAACTTGCCATTTCATAAACATAGCTCTTAATCTTAAAGCTAGAAATACACTGTTCAATAAAACAAACAAGTTAAAAAAATAATAAACCTAGATGCATATCTGTCTTTCTTACAGTGTACTAAGCACTCAGTTTGGAAGGGCAGGTTAGTTTCGTTGCTGCAGACCCTGCAGGAGACCATCTGTTTTTCCATTGTTCCTGAAAGAAACTGCCTTATAATGCCACGATACAGAAAGGAGCTTTCAAATACCGATAAGCTTTTTGTTCTGACTCCCTGTCTTGGCAAACACCACTTGAAACCTGGAATTCACAAGCTAATATCTTACACATTGTGTCTTTACAACCTGGACTCACAAAGTTGATTTCTGGAGCCAATCTTGCTGATAGTTTTCCAGCTACACTCTTGTAGCCTCATATAAATCGCACAGATGTTTCCTCAAAAGTCATTCCTTACAGCATTTGGTTTTATTACAGATCAACTTAAGAATCTTTCTCCCTGGCATCACATAAAAGTATTCATAAATTCCTGGCTCCATTGAAGTCAGAGTAAGAACTTCCTCTGTTTTCAAAGAAGCCAAAATTTTTCTCTTTGTCCACCAAAATGCTGAGAAACCCAGACCTGCTCCAGCAAAACACCTAAGCATCCAATGAACTCTAAGTAAATAAGGAGTCCTCTTTAATCACAAAGGTCTCTGTTACGCAGAAATACAGAATTAATGTCAAAACTATCTGGTCATCTATCATATTAATTTACATATATCACAACCTCTTATTTTATAAAGCATTATGTTAGTATTTTTTCCTTATTGTCTAGTGATCTGATACATTTTCATGCTGTTCAATGAAAACAGTATGCAAAATACATTTTCTTATGAATATGATGTGCATTTGCTAATTTAACACGGTTTCCAAGGAAGTTGCCTGGGACTTTATCCCACTCATGCCTTTTGTGTTTTAATTAATCTTCTTGCCCCTTGTTTAGGTCAAAGATTTATATATATTTTTTCATCAGAAAAGTTTTTGCCCCACTTTTTATGTAAAAGTTCAGCTGCCCAGTTTTCTCTCTGTAACATGATAATAATTTATTTTTAGTTTTCAAATTGCTTCAATATTTATTTTCTTTTGACTCCTTTCTCAACTTTCCTGGATTGTGATGAGTTTGCCAGTTCTTTCTGGTCTCATTTCTTTTAGCTGTATGTGTCTACCAAGAGATAACTTCTCTTTACAGGAAAGTCTCCTAAACACTTTGTAAAGTGAAAATCAAAAGAAAGCACCTACATTTCAAACAGATTTTTTTAGGCAAGTAATGAGAAATTACTTAGCTATTCACATCAGCATAGATGGACTAATCATGTTAAGTAATTTAAACACTACAGGTTCACTGTAAGACTGAAGAGGATGCTCTGGATTCAAAGATTAGTAGGAATATGACGTTATCTGGTGAGCTGAAGTGGGAATATTTCACTTTTACTCCTGCCTTCCAGGCTTTGGGCAGTGGATTATTATGGCTATGACATCTGAGAAAAAGTTGAATGTTGGACAATAGAAGGTCACGGTAGCACAGGGAACTCAAGAGCCTGTGCTTTCAAACTCCACTGCTTTTTGTGAAATAGGCCTTTTAGTTTGTTTTGAATGTTTATAATAGCTTTTATGCACTGTCTGCAGGCTATTTAAACATATATTATTGTGACCTTGGTGCCCCCTCAAATGATTATTCTGCTTTGGGTTGCACACTTCTTCCTCTGTCTTTTTGAACTCTTCCCTTGCCTATTCTTTTAATTTTTTTCTTTTTATGTCCTGAAATATTTTTCTCACTTTGTCAGGTTTCCATCTGATGCCTCCTGCTATGCACTCAAGCAACTTTTCAATGGCAATCAGCTGCCTATACTCTGGGAGATGGGATTTAATCTAAAACTGGTCATATACTTGTAATTTATTTTTTTCCTTTTACTGAAAATTCTTCTTTCTTCAGAATGAAAATTAAAATACAGACTAAATCCTGAGTTAAATATATTGCAAAATTATCCTTATATAATTTGAGGTATTTATCTCATTTTCTCGATTAGAGCTAGAATGACCAAAAATGCCTGCAGAATCAGAAATCTGGGTATTTGTTTTGGATGGAGCCATTCGGGATTAATTTAAAAGAAAAAAAAACAATTTCAGGAGCAAAATGTGGGAAAGTTTTCTTTGTTGCTCTTCAAGAATGGCATCCTGCTGGTGTAGCAGTTTCCTGGGATCAAACATACAGATTCAGACCTTTTGAACAGATATTTTTTACCTTGGTCATCCATATCCAGCGACTATTATAACCACAAAAAGTTAAAAGTGATAAACGAGGTTATGTTCTTTTCTAACCTCCTTTTGATAGAGCAGCCTCACTATCTGGTTTTGAAAGCATCAGTAAGCCCAAATCCAGGGAAGGCTCTTTTGGGACTGGATGGATATGCAGTGTAAACTGTGCGTAGTATTTATAAGTAATACAGAATGAGCATGCTGGTTTGTTAGAATCTGATTTTGTGTCATCTCTGTTGTGTGCAAAAGCATAGATTTTTAACTTGAGGTTTTGTTTCCAGTGAAATTAGAAGACCTAAAACTTAGCTACTGAGGCAGTGTGTGGACTTGCCTTTGGGTTTCTTGGAAGTCCAACCTACCTCCTTACCTCCAGGCTTCTAGGGCGTGCCAGTGCAGTGCAGTGCAATGCTCCACCAAACGGGTCTATCCAAAGCACTGCACTTTCATTAGCACCATGCTTCTCTCAGACTAATACACACCCCTTCCGAACAAGGTTAGGAAATAGTGAAGTGATATTTTAAAAGAGCTATCAGTACCCCGCTAAAGCCAGCTTTGATACCCCTCTGTTGAAATGTAATGGGTGTAGGCATATCATTGCATTATGCCCAGAACTTTGAGTTAATTTTTGGATATCATTTTACCAGAAAGCTGTTGACAAATTAGAGAAAAGAACAATGACATTTATTGCGGTTGCACAAATTGAGAGCAAGTAATTATTTATGGTTGTAAATGGTATTATAATGATGAGAAATGTGATGAAATTAAGATACAAAATATTTAAATAGAATATTAGGAAGTGCTCTCTGACAGTGAGATGTATGAAGCTGCCAAGTAGTTTCCAAAGAGAGGTGGTGGGACTCTGACCACCTGGAGCACTTGGAACTATACAGAAAAAGAGATGTTAAAAATCTTGGAAAGTCTCTGTGCCTGAACTGGCAAGAGAACTGAGTGACTTTTTCCTTCTTTTATGCTACGAATAATAAAAATGGTACTTCTTTTAAAAGACTTTAATATCCATGTCAAAAACTTTACCTACCTTTTCCTGTATTTTGAGGTCTATCTTGTTTTAATCAGTATGGAAATGTCACTGGATACATTAAATGACACACTCTTCATCTCATTAAATTCCTGGATGTTTCTACTTCTTAACATTGTATCTGGCTTATAGTGACCATTAATTGATTTTTCTTTACGTTTCATAATTTTCCTTTCACATGCATTACCAATAGCTCTTCCCTCTCAGAATATTTTGAGTTTTGATTGTTGCTTAATCTTTCATCTAATGAAGTTTACTCTGAGAATTTCATTACCCTGTGTAACAGTGTTGAGGTAACTAGTTTGACTGACAAGTTATATCACAAGGATTTGATTGTTGTTTAGTTTTAGACCTGCACCTGATCCTCTCTAATGCTTTCCAAAGTGTCTGGTTATTCTCTTGTGTTGGTTTATGTTTCCCCGCGACTGAAATCTAGTCTATGTAGAACTTTGTATTCTGTAATATATGTAAAAAAGAATTAACTTTTCTTGGTTATAACTTTGATGCTGCTCAAAATTGAAATGGTCTGTAGAAACAGTATTTCCAATGTAGACTTGAAAGATACCTGCAGATGTGTTCTTACTTGTCAAGAGCCTTGATGAAACATCCTGCACAACAAACGTACTGGCATTAAACACTTTATTAGAAAGGGATGTGTGTTGTAAATACTCAGTTCAATCCTTTGGATCTGCAGGTACAGTTTTCCTGTTTGTACCTCCCTCCATCCCACCTCGGGGCTTTTACATGAGCAGATAATATCCCTCCCAGCTCCTCTGAGGACTCTGCCAAGGCACAGGCACTTTCAGATCCTCCTCAGCTTCTGCAGGCTGGAAAGAATTTTTCTAGGAGTTGTCCTGTGCCTGTAAACCCTATCTTAGGTTTTTCTTCATTTTTTGTGGTTCCTGTCCTTCTTTGACATGCTCAGTGACTCAACACCTTTTTAGCTGAAAAATTGATTCTGTTTTTACTGCCACTGCTGTAAATTGTATCCTTTCCAACTCTGTATTTGTCTACACACTTGTATTTACCTGACATACTCCATGAGAGGGGCTAAACCCATCTTTGCAAGACTTCAGTTTCACCTTTGCCACCTGCCTTTTTCTGACTTACCCAGTAGTGACAGTATCCTCAGGACCGTCCTGAGTGAATCCTAAAAGGGTGTGTGAAATGTTAAAAAGAAAAGCTGTCCCATCTGCAGCCTGTCTGGCAGTCCTCTTTTGCTAAGCATTGCTTTTTGGAGATTTTCCCTGAGAAAGCAGTGCTGGCCACTTTGTCCTTTCTGAACACCTCCTTTGGGCTCTTGTGAGTGATGTAACCCAGCGTAGTTCCTTCTGTCTCACCCTTCCTCCCAAATTCTGGCTCTTTCTTGCCATGGTTTACCAGAATACATGAAGGTGTCTTATATGTTTGGGGTTTTGTAAATTAAATTCTGAGGTCCTCGTGTCTTTTTAACACAAATGTCCTTTACTGAATTAGTTAGGTTTGTTTTGCGTTGGCCATGGTGAGTCTCTCTTCACATTGTGCAGACTTCATGGCAGCTCACGCTGAACTTCTAAGGACTTGTGCTGAGTCTTCCAGCAGCACCACTCCTACAGGTTTTTCTTTTATTGTACAAGCACCATCTGATTTCCTAATGAAGTAGCTGCTACTCCTACATTCCTCCTTTGTGCCACTTCATCATCATCATTAATGTTCTGTGGTCATCTTTTTTCAAAATACCATTGAATAAGAAAGCCAATCACCTTTATACTTCATTTTCACAGGGAGTGCAGCACTTTCCAGACCATTAACACAGAAGTTCATTGTTAATTTCCTCTGCCTGATTTAACTGAAAACTACTAAAACATTAAGTTGCTACAGAAGCAGATTCTTTCATAAATATCTTACTTGGTTTTGGCAATCTATTCACTGCAATTGCAGAATAAAGCACAGTTAAACAATTTTTCCATTTTTTTTTCCAGTTGTTCTCCACATTTTTTACAGTTCTGGCTTTTATAAAGTGTTTAATGCCAATAAGGTTGCTGAGCTGGATATTTTATTAGTTTTCTGTTCTTGTACTCTTGATACAGGACTTATCGAGAAATCACAGAGTGTTAAGGACTGAGACAGAGGTTTGCTTCATCATGGTGCTGAGTTATGCCTGAAGGTCCAGAGCCACATGAGCCCCTGCTGATTGCAACATCAAGTCCCGCATGCCTCCTCCAGCAATATCTTCACTTGCCCACTCATCGACAGGCCTGATGACTTTGCATCCAAAGGTTCTTCCTCGGTGAAGGAAGTTTTGCCCCTCTTCCCCTGCTGCTCAGAACAAAATGCAACTGATCAGTCTTTTCTTCCTCACCATCTAGTTAACTCATGCCTCTGCATGGGAGTTTTCCCTAATTTGCCTTCCTTCCCTTTAGACTCTATTATTTAACGCATGTAATTTGGATTGACACATGTGCTATGGATGAGGCAAGACAGTTTATCTGACATTACAGCCACATTGATAATGATGTAGTGAATGATTTTCAGCTCCTCAGAGGTGTAGGTCATAGAAATGCGTATGTTGCAACTTCAAATTGGTATCCAGTGTGACAGAAGATGAAAGAATCTGTTTGCAGGAATAAATATGATCATGAATTTGTTCTCAAGTTAAGATATGTATTAGGCAGATCCAGGAGTCATAGGAAAGGAGCAAAGTGGCAGTGGTTTACAAATATAACAGAACCTTATGGATAGGTAAAGTGACTGAAGTTCATCCCATCCTATGGCTTAATGTCTGCTGCAGTTGGAATGAATCATGGAATCATAGAATGGTGTGGGTTGGAAAGGACCTTTAAAGGTCACCTAGGTCAACTCCCCTACACTAGGCAGGGACATCTTCAAATAGATCATGTTGCTCACAGCCTTGTGCAGCCTGACTTTGAAAGTTTCCAGGGATGGGGCACCTACAACCTCTCTGGGTAACCTGTTCCAGCATTTCACCAACACTTACAGTGTTGCAATTTTCCAATTGAATGCAGTTGTTTCTATTTCATTTCTTTGTTAACACTCGTATATATCTCTTGAGAAGGAAATTTATACTAATGCTTAAGCAGAATACAATCTGTGTTCTAACATAACATTTCATATTTGATTTCTGCAAAAAATTGTGCCTTACCCAACAACAATTATATAGTTTCCTTGATCTTGCAAGAAAATCCTTTCAGACTTTTTGAAGAGGGGGAGTTTTATGTTTTGTGAAACTCTATAAAATTTCAGTTGACTGTGTTAGGTCTACAGATACAACTTTAAGGTAAGGGAAAATGCTGCTGAATTTGACTTCATTTTTTCCCTGTCTTTCTGGAACAAAGGTTTAACTCTACCCCTGTTTAACCAAGCACATGTAAATGTGTATTGGATGGGGACCTGTTATGTGCTGCATACAACGTTCTTTCTTAAATAAGGTAAACATATGTGATACCTTTGGTGGCAGTATTTGTTATACCATTAATCAGATATACAAGACTAAGCAAAGAAAGGAGGTCAGAGTTATTGTGACCATTTTTTACATGTCTTACGCTAACTGCGATCATTTTCTCTTACAAATTAAGTGGAGGTAGAATCTAAAATCCTCCTAGACAGCTACAGTAAGCATTGCCAAGCAGCAAACCAGGAAAAATATTGTGTTACTTTAGCCACATAATGCTTCCAACTGACCAGTTTAACCTGAAATTCATGCTACGGCACAAAACAGAGTAAAACATCTGCACCGACTCTGGAGTAAAAGCACAAAGGAATTTGTCTCTATCAGTTCGGTCTCACACATGACATATCCACTACCCCAGCCAAATACTTTTTAAGCTTCTTTGAAGACACAGAAATCTAGAAGAAAGGTTTTTTAGCCTTCTGAGAGACTATGAACCGAAATTTATTATTTTTTTTGCAATGACAGCAAAAAAACCACTTGCTATGTATGCTACAAGGCATTTACCTTGTATGTTATCCAAAACCCATAAGGAATCAGTACAGGCAGAACTTTTATCTTTTTCAGAAATTAATGATTCTGTTTTCAGGCATTTGGATTCTGGAGGAAGTCTCATTTCAGAAGCATAATCCTGTACGGCCCGGGAAAATTATCTGAGAATTCTCAGGGTATAGCAGGGATAAGTGGATAGTTATTTTTCAGTGAAAAGTTGAGCAAAGCACAGAAGGAAGGTTGAAAAGGGCAACAAGATCTGAAGCTGGCACCACCTACCCAATTCTGTAGTGCAGTAAGTAGTATGTTGTCCCTTTTGTCTTCCCTGTTCTTTGTTACGACATTATACTTCCTAGAATAGCATTGTCTTTTTTTTTTAAGACATGGTAACATTTTCATCAGACAGCTACATGATTTTTATGTGAGCTAAGATGGAGAAGTAGATCTAGTTTCCTCTGTTAAGGGGAAAGCTGGTATGAAGTGCATTTGACATGGTGCACAAGAAGTATGAACAGTAATGGTCACTTATAAAAGGTACAGTAAGGAATCTGTATTACAAATTGTGCAACAAATGAACAAATACTGAACAAAAGGACAGACCGAGTCTCAGAGCACAATTTTCCAGAACTTTGCTGATTGTATGAATCAACTATCAAATTCAGTATTGCTTTTTCATATTAAGTAGCTAGACAAAATGTACAATGACCAGCCAAACCCCTAGATTTTATTAAATGATATTAAAAAAAAAAGGCAATTTATTGCTGCTATTGTATGGATATCAGTCATGTTTCATCCCGAAGTTGTTATTGCAAGAATTTCAGCAAGATAAAAAAAGCCCACCACCTCTGTCTGGCACAGCACTTGCAGTAGTCAGTCAGGTATACAAGCAAGTGTGCTGAAATACATTGATTCCCAAGCTATCTATGGAAAAACAACAAAAAAGGGGCATTTATACACAACTGCATTATAAATCTGATTTGATTTTTAACCAACTGCTTCTGATCTTGTTCGTGAGAGCTTTACCATGCATCTGGACCTTGACATCTAAGTGCTTATTGAAAAATCTGAATTTTCAACTCTTATAACCTTTACTGTGAAGAACTTCACACACTAACCCTTCTCGTTCTTGAAAAGAAACTTTTCCAACTGGAGAAATGCTTGGTGGTTTGGAAGTCAGCAATCATCAACCTAGAAAAGAATTCTTTAAAATGTTCAGCATAGAAGCACGTTCTACCTTAAGTGTGCTGTTGATAAAAGAACTTGTTATCTCTAGAGATACAAAGCTGAAAAAAATGATGTTGTACATCAGAGACATAAAAGATCACTGTGCTGAAAGTAATAATCAAACTATGACTTTTTAAAGCTTGAAACTCCATTTTTCTTCTAAAGTTTCCACTGTTTCTTCATTTTCCTCCCATATATTTTCATAAAATAATATCATTTCCTTAGAAACAATCAAAACTATCTAAGGAATATAGGAAAGTAAGTTTTTAAAAGAACTAAACACCTCCTCTAAGGTTTGTTCATTTAAGGTTAAATTCTTTCAACAATCAGTCTGTTAAACCAACAATATTTTCCTTTTTGTAAAAGACAAAAAAAGAATGTTTCTAATATGCTGACTCTACAAAAAAGCAAGCTGGCATTTTAAAGACTGCAGAACTCTCTCCCAGGCATACAGTTATTCTGAATGGAAATGCTAGTTGCTATCCTGACATAAATAAAAGATACAGTTAATTTGTTGTTCAAATTACTGGAAATGTCCCTGCCAGGGGCAGTCTGAATAATTCCAGGTTTGATTGGCAGGGCATTAATGTTGAGCACTCAGGCATTTAAATCAGATTGTTATTCTTTGTTACACCCTTCCTGAATGGAGCTTACTTCCACATTCCACTCCTGACCAAGATTTGCTCGTTATTGGCCAACTTTGTATTGATAGAAGGTATTTATCATAATCGTATCTTCTTGACTTAAATGATTTATATAACAGCCTCTCTTAAAGAGGCACAGCAGAAAAAAACCCTGTTTCTAAACGGTAACAACAGTACTGCTAACTGTGTCAGTATTTATTAAAGCATTAGCACACATTCTGCAAAATGATATAGGGGTCAGCAGGACTTTGTGTTCACTATGGAATCTGGTAGCAAACACTTCAAGGTATTAGGTAACTCTCACGGGTTACTATTCCAGCAGGACCTGCTCAGAAAGACTTGTCTGTGAAACATCCTCCTCCTGTCCCCATGGTATCCACTGATTGCAAGGAAACACACCCTGTGCCTGTGATCTATGGAGTGGAATTTCTCAGGGCCACACAGCCCACCCGCAGGATTTCATATGGGAGGGGGCTGCGCCAACAGGCGCCTAGATAAACCCTGTCGGTATTGGCTCCATTAGGTCCACATGGCTAGGGGCTGGGTAGTCACAAAATCTGTGCACAAGTGTCTTGGCCTATAATGGACTCATCAGTGGCAAATCTTGAGGTCTTGGGATCTGAAACCCTTTAAAATACAGCCTTGAATCATTTCCCCGAGCTTCACACCAAATTCTATTTTGTTTTCAATGGGGATGAATAATACAGCCACTGAAAACAGACAGTAAGGCACTCAATCTGAATTTACTGTAGAGGATAGAAGTAATACAAACCATCGTTACCTTGAGTAACACAGTGACTGCCCTCTGCAAATTATCTTTCAGAAATAGAATTTTCTGCACTGAAGACTGAAATATGAAAGCAGCAATAGAATCAAGAAGTTATATGATTTATTTTTAAAGGGTTTATGATGGCATTAAATCATACTGATTGTTTTCTCAGCATGGACTACATTGTGATGCTGTACTGTTTTTCTGAGAACGAGTTACATTCTTTTTATCTCCATTTAGTTTAGCATTTTAGTAATATGAGTAATAAGTGCAGAAGATTTTCTGAAGAAACTGCGTTCCTGTTTCCTATCTACACTTGGTAGAAACACTTTACTTTTATTCCTTATTTCTCACAAACTCATTCCAAGCACATCAGTGAAGCGTGGCAGCAGTACTTCAGTTTATAACAAACCATTTACCTGGTAGGAGGGAACAAAATTCTCACCCAAGATTTACAGCTCATCCCAGAATATTGAACTGGTTCTTAATACAAAGTCAAACTAGGCATGTCCTTAGCATTGATGGTGTATTAACAAGAATCTCTCCATGCCTGCAACCAAGGCTGGGGAAACCGTCTAAAAATAGTATGCGTACATTGGATTCTCCATCCGATTAACAACATTGAAAAATGCTGAGGCTGCCAAGGAGAAAAAAAGAACTCTCAATGTTACATGGAATAACTTGAATAGCATGTTAGGAGGTGGTATATTTCAGCCTTCCTCTTGTTTACAAATGATCTCTGAATACATGCAAATTTCAGAGTTTGTCTTGCTGAGTAGTTTAGAAGAACATTTTTTTCTCTACAGATTCTTTTCATCAGAAGCTGAGATACTGCAATGAAAGGCATATAATGGAACCACGCAGAAAGTAAATAGTTGCTTGCCTGACTATTTTTTTGTAGCTAGTAGAGACTAGAATTCATTATTTGTGTTGTGTAATTAGTCACACAATACTGGTTCTGCACCTAAACTATATGTAAATAAATGCAAGGACTGCAGGAAGAAGTCCTTGATACTTAGAGAACCTACTGGCTAGGAGCATTTCAGTGTTTCAGAGAGAGCACAAGTCAATTACACCGTCTACTTCTTTACCTTTTCCTTTTGCTTTTTTCCCTAAGGAAAAAACAGTATTTGTCTAGATATGTTGACTTGGGATGTAAAAATCTAGTTCCATTTCCATTCTAGAGAGAAATATATAAATTATCTTGTCTGAGCTGGCTGTTTGCAAAATGTATACTCCATTTTCTCTTGTCACTGTCACATAGAGTAATTGCATTTATATGAATAAAGCACTAATTGCCAAGGGTTTGGTCACTCATCTTTGTCTCTCTTATTGGGTTAATTGCCTGAATGTCAGGTCTCCTGCTGGAGGGTTTAGAGTGCTGCTGTGTCTACATGCTAAAACTGTTTCATTTGTTTACAAACATACAAACTGAATCTGTTTCTCCCTTTTAATGTCCTGTTTGTAGGTTACTTTTCCCATTCATTCTCTTGGTATGTATTGTGGAGTGAATAATCCTGTATAGTACAATGCAGCATTCAAAGTCATTTCTGCTCATATCCCATTTGCCTTACTGCTGTATTTTTCTGCATAAACAGTATGTGAAGTATTTTTATAAACACGTTGCAACTTTTGGACCTTCCTATAATTTATTGTAGCTAATCAACAGGTGATAGGCAGATAATCAACAGGTGATAGGCAGATAATCAACAGGTGAAAGACAGGTATAAGTTCTTAGTGAAGGATTTTGGCACCTGGAGAAAAAACTCTCAAAGTGAAATTCTCTCTGACAGAGAAAATTTTAGAAAGCAAGAGCCTGGATACTCAAAAGGAGCTGTGAGTAGAACTGCAAATCAATGAAGGTAGAAAGATATGCCTAGGTATGCTCTGTAGCTCCTCTTACTAGAACAGAACTCCAGCTTCACATGGCTTCACCTATCTTTACATTAGATGAGCACAGTGAGATGCTTCTCTCAGCCTGTATCAGTAATGATTATTTCAAGTGTAGCTGAAACAAGAAATACTGGATGTGTTTTTCCTTCTTATAAGGGGTCAAGGAAAATCAGCAGCAAGTTGTTCACATAACAGAAATTAGGGCATGAACCCTTTGCCTTTGAAACAGTTATATCAGAACATTCCCAAAAAATGAGCAGTCTGAGTAAATTGTCAGCATGTTTTCTGTGCTTCTCACGTTGCAGAGATTACCTGAAACGGGTCTACAGGCAGCTTCTGACAGGACAAGAACCTGACTGTGAAACTGTGTGTGTCTGATACAGCCCCGGTTACTGCCCGGAATGCACCTCATCTTGGTTCCTGGGCACAGGAGGCATTCATTCAGCAGCGAGGAGCAATTAACTTGCTTACAGCTCCAGACCTCCCCTTCCTCAGTGCTACATCCAAAGTAAATATTTACCACAAATCCTTCTGTTACTACTACCATTATAAATCAGATAAATTGATACGTATGCCATCCTAAACTCAGGCATTTTGCGTTAACCTAGTATAACTTGGTCTGATTTTAAAAAATGCTGGGTATCTATAGCTTCCCTTGACTTAAGGAAGATTTGTGTTTGAAAACTTTGGAAAACTAGGCTTCTAAAACTTCACAAGAGTGCAAAACACTCCTTTTTATTTTCTAAAGTTCATTATCGTGTCCTACCAGGTCAGTTCTTAGAAATATTATTAACCATTTCTGTGAACGCAATAAGATAAAGACTTATTACAAATATTCTCTCCTACAGACTGGGACTGAGCCACACATTCACTGCACAGAGTATGCACCTTGAATCTGTCCCTGTACGATACAGTCTCCACTGTTTTTGCTAATTTTATGACTCTTCTTTGAACATTTTCCATTTTTCAACATTCTCTTGGAAGTACAAACTTCCAAAGAAATAGCCATAATGTTCTAAGCATGGTCACAATGCACTGAAGCAAGAGGAACAATAACTGTTTTATTCCTACTGAGGATACTCCTTGGTAGATGGTCTTTTTGATTTAGAATTTGAGTGCAACTGGCAGTTCAGTAACACCCTCAAGTCTTTGGCATAATCAACAGTCCGAGCATGGAAACCTCTTCTGTATTAATTCTTTGTTCATTCATGAACAGATGTATTGTTGGTCATATTAAAATGTAAATTAATTTCTTGGCTTTGGGGTAATAAGTATTTCATAACCATCATATGATGCAGATGTATTTTATATATATAGGGTCTTTCCCAAATACATAACAGAACTATTGAATGACTATTTCTTTTCTTCTCCAATATCATTGAAATAAACATTTTTATCTCGCTACTGGGCAATATCATTGCTAGGATCCTTTTTGATCCATATTTTGTTTAAAAAAAGCCTTTATTTTCAGTCAAATCTGCTTATGATAGAGTTTTCCATGTGTAGCATTTTCCTTTTGATATTTCTTATGAATTTCCATGATCAGTAACATCATGTGTGTATTCATTGTTATTAGCTTACCTGTTAACTAATATCTTCCTCTCTTCTTATCCTTTAGTTAATAGCTATTTTTTTTAAAAGTCAATGACACCAGCTTTCTTGATTATGTCAGTGGCGGTTTTTTACTAATATTCTATTTATTTTTTTGGAAATTTGTTTTAGACAATTAGTTAGTGCCGTATTTTTGCTAACATTCACATTTTTTTTTCTGAAGATTTTCTCCTTCCTGATTTGAACACATTATTTGGTGGTTTTCTGTAGTATGCATGCAGCAGTTTAGAGTTTTGCATTCATTTAATCCTGTTCATATACAACAGAGGTAATCAAATCATAATCACATGTTCCCCTGTGGAAGTGGTAACCAGCTAGTTACTACATTCAGTTTGGTAAACTAAATATATTTAGGTTATTCTCATGAGATTTCTGATGTATGCCATCTATTAAATCACATTTCTGCACGTCAGTGTTTTTCTCTTCGTCTACTCACACTTCATCTGTATGTACTAATACATACAGGCTGGAGCCAATCTTTTGGGTCTATGAGACCTAAATCTGGGAGTAAGTAAATGATGACAACTACTGATCTAACCAGAAGAGGTGCAAGATGGAGGAGCGTTGATCTACATGGATTCAAAGTTAACCTATCAATGATTTGGAACCTCGCAAAACAGGACCATTTTGGACAAAGAAGGCCTCTTCTCTCTTTCCTGTATCACCTTTTTGTAATAGCATGTAATCACTGATTTTAATCTTTTGGTCCAGGTTTCTGTAATTCTGATCAAACCAAATGTATACTGACAAATGTGCAATTCTGAGTCTTCTGATTTACTGTTTATTCCCAGCATCGACATATAAATAGTTAATAGGTATCATTCCCTTTTCTTCCCTTAGTGCCTTGGCTAATTTTGTAATCAATATCTTGTGTTTGAACTAATTACTCGATTCTTATTCCTCTTTGTACCCATCCAGTCTGTTAGGTTAGTGCTCTGCAGGCTGCCGTCCCAGAACGATACTTCCTTCTTTAATCACATAAAGGCAACTCAAACAATTGTCCTCTTCCGTCACCAAACTTCCCATAAGTTTCCAAATTCCTACATCACATTAATTAGTGGCTCATTTCCACATTTTTTGCTATGTTTCCTTCATTTGTTGGACAGTACTGATTAAGGGTTTTAGAGAAACATTGCACATCAACCTCAGAGTAATAGCATATGTATAAAATACAATAAAAATGTTATTCGTACACGTTCCCCTTTGTAGAAGCTTGACTCATGCAATCTGGTTAAGGAAAATGAATTGCAGAAGCAGAAGAAAGACTAGATATTCAGTGTCTGTGTTAGTTAAACTGGGGATAAACATATTTTTTAATTCTTTTCTCCTAAAGTTGTTTCTTGGCCTAAATTTTCTGTTGATAAATCCAGGGAAATTTGGGGGTGGTGGGTGGGGTGGTGGTGTCTGTCTTTGTTTCAGGACATCATATATAGAAAGGTCACAGTTTAGAATTGGGAAAATCAAAAAAGAAAGGGGAAGGGATAAGAAGAAATCAAAGAACTTGAAGGGATGCTTATTTTTTGCTCTGTGAGTGCTTTCCCAGTATACTGTTCACTACCTTGTGGTTGTATCATTTTCAGGTGTAATTTTCAAAGGTTATCTTCTGGGAGTCTCATATTTTCTGTGGTAAAAGAACATGAATATGGTGCTCAGGATAAAGCAATTCTGTTTACAAGTATATGTGGGGTTTTCTACAAACATATACTTTAGCCTTAGTCAAAACCAGATGAAGAACATGAGCTTCTAGTTCTCATTTCCTATGGGCTGATATAATTAGTAATTTCTGCTGATATAAATAGGCTATATGATAAGCACTGAAATGAATGGAGAGATTTATAAAACTAATTGCCTCTCATCAGGTACCAATGTATTTCTCCTCATGTCAGTGTGAAGGGCTTTATGAAAACATATATACTGTCATTTCACAGGTGGCTTGGTGTTTTACCTTATCCAGGAGCAATATGCCAGACTACATTCATTGCTTATTAATTTACTGCATAACAATTAATGCGATCCAACCTTTCTCCAGTCCACAAGTAGAGCCAGCCACTGTTACATCGTCTTTCCTGATACATAGCGCTAATCCTACGATGCCTTATATTTGACTGTTCCATTGAGTGGCTTCTGTGGCTTCCTGTCAGATTACGGTAGGTTGGAGACCCAAAAACTGCCTTCCCTTCAAGGGTTAAACTATATAATGTAACTGTGGCTTATTCTAAAAAAGCTGCTCTCCCTGAGGTCAGGGAGAGCACTGAGCTCCAATCATTAATAAGCCATTTTGTGTTTGCCTCTGTGATCAAAGAATTCTTGTCCAGAGTGCAGTAGCTTGTTTCCTTTGCATTTCAGCTTCAAATTTAGTTTCCAGAGAGAAGAGAGAATAAATCCTGACAATAACAATGGTGAATCTTTAATGGCACTCATTAAAGTCAATGTTTGATTTTTCAACTGTGCTACCTGAAATTCAATTTTTAGACCAAAAATGCATTTAAAAGC
Organism: Ibycter americanus; assembly: GCA_035590275.1. Lineage (NCBI taxonomy): Eukaryota > Metazoa > Chordata > Aves > Falconiformes > Falconidae > Ibycter > Ibycter americanus. Next base: position 1,488,963 of record JAVJGI010000001.1, read on the forward strand.
TTTGAGGCCTTTTGTAACAAACACCCTTTCACAAGTTATACTGATCTGCTGTGTTGGATGGAAGACTACTTTATGTTATTTGTTCCATTAGTTCCTTTAATTTCTTTTATAATAGCTGAACCTTTGCAGCAGTTAAAAAAAAATCTAATAGCAGCTTTGATCTTCAGATATCAGCTAGAGGGTACTCCACACTTGGATTTTAAATAATGTACTGTAGAAAGCTACCATCCAATGAAAAATCCTCAATTACTTTAAAAGCTACGCTTCGCCACGCTTTTACATTTACAGGCTTTTCTCCTTTTTTGAAATTTCAACCTCCATAATACTGAGGTGCTATAAGCAATTATTTATGATAGCATTACCTCATACTAATTTTCTACTCAGTACATATACCAGAGTTGCATCTGCTTTGTTAGAACAAGGAACATGATCTAGCTGATACATGTTCTCTCTCTTCTCTGGCATAATGATGAAAAACGCTCCCTGGAGACAGCCGTGTCTTTTTCTCCTTGCATGGGATGCAGCATTCCTTGAACTATTGCTCGGTAAATACATTAATTAAAACAAAAATCCAAAGCAGAACCCTGCATTATAAGTTGTTACAGTACATTTATTTTTGTGCCTTTAGGACCGAAAGTCTCATAGATAAAGCCCCAGGTTTCATATGCTGTATGAGTTAATGTACCTTGCTGTATGCAACTCATACTGACGCTGTTTGATACATGTATGTTTGACCATGTATATGCATGCATTGCTGCATCTATGCTTTCCGTGTAAGACTGAACACAGAGCACTGCACACCATGTGCTGTGTATAAGCAGATATGCTTTTGGTCTCTAGAGCAGAACTGGTTGGGAAAAAACTCATTGGGTTTTTTTGAGGAAATTTCAGTTTTGCCAGAAAAAAGGCGATTGGCTTCCAAACCAGAAGGAAGATCAGCAGCAAGGCTCTCAGGCTGCAAAGCCTGCTGGTTTCACCTGATCACACATTATTGGAGGTTGAAGGTGCTGAGATGGGCACCTCCACATGATACAAATGAAGCCACGTGTTTTGCAAAAAGTGCACGGGAAGCTGGATTGGATTCAGAGTGAGAGACTCAATAACTAGCTCAGCAACTGCGAAATGCAAAGGGGAGGTCTCAATGTTGACTAAATGTCTGCTATTCCTTAGGATTATGAGCCTCCTTCCGTTATTCACTATCTGTATCTACTTATAGCCAGAGAAATAACTTTTGAATATAATGTGGAGTGATATTAAAGCCCCGGTACAGGAGACACAGACCAAATTTCTGTCCTGCTGGATGAGAAATGAGGCTTGAGTATTGAAACAACCAAACTGCTGCATAGTTTCTCACTCTCTCTCCCTTGCTAAAACCTTTCTGACTTGTGTTAATAATTGAACAGGCTCGAAACTGTCTTGCTACAGCCTTGCTACACACAATGTCAGCTAAGCCAGTCCTTCATTCTTCCACCCCTCAAAATATTTAATTTCTAGCATATGGTGCTGCATTCAGTCTCCCTCATCTGAGGTGACTGCCCAACCCCCTTGACTGTTGGATACATGTACACGTAACTTGTGCTGTCCTCAGAGTCCTGTCTCCCCTCACATTTTAACTTTGCTGCTGGCATGTTAGGGTGCTTTTTATCCTGATTCCTGAGATCAGAGTACTTGTGAACCTGCCAGTCCTGCTGATCTCTGTTAGGCAATTAAATTAGAGGCATGTCATAGCTGAGAGATGTGTTAAAAGGCATTTGCTGACACTACTTATCGGATCCTGAAGCCTGCTTCCAAGAAATGGGAGACAGATGATCCCAGCCAGCTCTGAAGTTGCCCGTCTCCCCTCCATTGCTTTGGGGGATTCAGGTTTAGCTGAAAGGTGAACGAGGTGTACAGTGACAGGACTGTCGCTCTTTTGTTTCACTTCTGAATTACAGTATTCCCAGTTTTTCTGAAAGAATAGGATTTTTTTGTATACTTGGGATTAAAAAACATAATAGTTAGGTAGTTAAATAATAGTTGTAAGAAGAAGAAAATTAATCCCCATTTTTCTGCCAGCTATAAATACGAGGGTAAACCTTTTTAAATCTGGGCCCCAAATCTTCAAAATGTTTTAAGGAAGTATTTCTAAGGACTAGATAAATGTAACTGTAATTAAGTTAGAGACACAGGTAACTTTCATAATAGAATCATAAATTACTGAACATATGGTTGTCCTTGAAGATTATCTGGGGGACAGAACCAGTGCAGACACAGCTGTCCATCTGTTTTTTTGTCCTAAACCCAAATATCTGTAAAGAAATAGCTTCACACTTTCAAATGTGAAATGGGCTGTAAACCTTATATATCCTGAACTGGGGAGTAGAGGAAATCAGATAATTTAGGTTTTTTTCATGGAAATATTATAAAATCCTTAAAGGTGTCCAAAACTCAGACTCACACTAAATCTAATGAAACCTATAACAAGCATAGAATGCATCCAAAAAATCTTTCCCTCAGGTCATTAAAGTACTTTGTGCAAAGTGCTCCTCAAATCCTTGGACTGAGGAAACCAGAGGTTTGTACAGTGAGATTTACAACACGGTTGTATGACATTTGCAATTCTTTCATCAAGCTCTGAGGAACTGATACAGCGCTCAACAGATCTGCCTCCCTGCCCCCCTCCCCCCACACCCCCCTACCCTCTTCAATTTCAACTAAACAGTAAATAAAATTACCAAAAGTAAATCAATAGAATACATTTCAATTCCTCCTCAAGAGAATTGTATTGCTTTATGTTTGGTACTTCTTTTCAAACAGAGAACTAGATTTTACTCCTCTCTGCTTCCTCTGAAACACAGTGAATAATGGATGCTCAGTACTAAAAAAAAGGGGGGAAAAATGGATTTGCTCTTGACACTGTAATTTTTTACATTACAACAGTATCTTGGGAACAAATTTGAGATCAAGATCCCATTTTGCTATGTTTAGATTATATAGTAATATCCTCACTTTCAGGGCAGTTATAATCTTGCTAGAAATGACAAATGGAAGGTAGTGGATAGACACATGACTTGTGGATACTAGCTCTTTTAGGACAACATTTAGGTACTTCCTATCTAAAGGGCATGAGTATTTTAGTATTGGTACTCTCTGAAGAGTAGAAGTAGAGAGAAGAAACCTAAAAGAGAAATCAAGTCCAGACTAGCAATGTAAGAATATTTATCAAATACACAGGTGTTTTATTTTTTTTCTAAAAGTGACCAAATTGTACTGGCCTTATATGCAAATGCAACCTAATGCATTTGTGGGAGTTGCTGCCCTTTCACAAATCATGTCAGGCCAAAATGGTCAGCTCAGTGTCTCTTACTTCTTCCCTTCTTTCAGTCCTGCACACTTACTGTTCCATAATTTGTGTTCATCTGGGATGGTAACTGCACATGGCAACATTTATTTCTTCTGATGAAAACATTTTTAGGGACCATTTGTATCTGTTGTAGGGTTTAGGATGTTTTTTTCATGAGGTCATGACAGTTCCTGAGAACTCAAATGTTATTATATTTATTTTAACATATGTGTCTCTTCATACATCTGCAAATCCCCAGACAGTTATTAAAACTGAAGGGATATTTGTTTTCAGTTTTATTTTGAAGAAAATATTGAGGTAATTACAGTTATTTCGTTGTTACTTTTCTATTCTTGAATAGTGTTAAATTCCTGTTTGAAATGATCCTCTTAAAAAGGTGCTTTAGTATTTTGTTACTGTTTCCCAACAAAAACCAAAGCTGGGAGTAGATGGGCCATTTGCAAATATGTCCAAACCTATACTTCAGTGATTACTGCTTAAATATAATGAAAGGTATTCCAACATAAAGCATCTCCTGCAAAAGCAGATTTGATATGCACAATCACCCATCTAGCCATGGTGTTTTCTTACCACAGGAAGTGAGAATAATCGTCTATGACAGATAAATACTGCTTTTCTTCAGGCAATATAAACACATCTACACATAAGGGAAGGATTATTTTATTCTACATTGATAAATGATTACTTTTGGTCTGTTCTGTGCTTTCTAACCATGTGCCACTCCTAATCCACACTTAAAGCAGTTGGTTTGAAAATTTTCCCCATGAACCGTAAACCAACAATGTTCTTTTCTATTGTAGTAGGTTGAGTTCTTCCCTATCCCTTCCATTTTTTTCCTCAATTTCTGCCTCAGCCTTTTCAATTCCTTGCCACTCTGGTGAACAGCCTTCCTAAGGGAATCCAAAATACTTACATTTAACACAATCACAGATATTCTTTTCTCTGATGTTATTTGAAACTGTGCCTTCTAAAAAAATATTTTTGATCTATACATTTACTTGGTAGAGTCCCTTAGAAGTAATAAGTGCATCGGTTTAACTGTCACATTTTATCTATTTACCTTTTATTGTCTGGGTCTTCTTCAAGTACTAGTAGCACTGGTTTGGACTGTCTCAGTAACTGATGCAGCAGCTTGACATTAATTAATGTTAATATGTGGGTTTTCTATCATACCCCTTAAATGGCATGAGGTTTCAGCAGTGCTCACCAGTGCTCCTATGAAGAATTCCACTGAGTTGATGATGTTCCATTTGTATCCTATATGTGCATGATCTTTTGGTCTTAACCGTACCATCCATTGTAGTTCTTACCCCATTTCCAGAAATTAGGCACGGTCTTATTTATTTAGTTTGTCACAGGGTTCTGATTCACATCAACCAAGAAAGCAGATGTGGTGCTCAACTCTTAGCAAAAATTGTCAATTTTCGTAATAGACTTAAGAAAAATTATTATGTTCCTGGGTGCCATGTGCTCCAGTTCTTAGCCTGATTTATTAGCACAGAGGTTTTGAGGTTTTTTGCTGGCACTAACACCTACTTCGTTCTATGCTACATGGTTGGAGACTTCTGGCAAATTACAAGATAGGCCTCCACTCACAGGTTCATACGCTGGCTGTGAGAGCTTCCACTGCCTGCAGATTTGTCTATCCATTGATTTTGGAGGAGCTCTGCCTGCTAAAGGCTCGCTGCTCCTTCCTGCAGAGCACCTGACTGCACATCTCTCTGCTGGAAATATTCTGAATTCGCTAATATCTCTCCAGGTGTGAAACTAGCCACTCTCTTCAGCTTCATCTAGTGACTTCTGTGCTCAACTAGTAGTAATTACTCTAGCACAATTACTTTGGCAACAGTTTCATGCTCTTTTCAAATTGTTTTATTCAAGTTCTTAATCATGGACAGGCAGCTTAAAAGGGAAGCACTTCGGTATAGGCTTAGGTAGATTTGCAAACTGAGTTCTTGTTTGCTTTTCAAATGCTCTGATAAAAAAAAAAGTATCATAACTTTAATTTTTATTTGGAGCAGAACTCTTCAAATTTCTGTAATCCAGTTTCATAGTTAACCTCCTCGGCCCTGAGTTAACTGAAAACTGTTGAAACATGGAAGCTTCAAAGCCACCTATTGTTAGAAACAGCTCCCTCCCTTCCTTTTCGCTAGCACCTATTGCTAAATTGCCTTCCTTTTATTACCTTCTCAGCTGTTGTGGGGTTTTTAAGTGCTTCATTCTTTAAGGTCTTACCTTAATTTGCTGCAGTTCTGACTCAATTATCACTCAGAGCCGAGAGGTCTGCTTCTCCGAGTGCACAAACTTTGGCTGGCAGATCCGCGGTCTGGGTCTCTGCCCAGCCACCAGATCCTGCTGCCTCTGGAGTCAGATAGGGATCAGAATACCTCTGGAGGAAATCATTGCGCTGGTAGGCAGCAGGTCTGCAAAGGATCGATGCCTAAGATCAAATGTTATCTTTGCTACCGGAAGGACATTTAAGTGCAGCGCTAATCCTGAGTGTCTCCAGAGATCCCTTCGTTTTTTGGACTGAGGATCAAGAAACTAATCACACATAACAGAAAAAACATTCTATGTTTCTCTTACTCAGAAAAGACTGTCAGATGGCAAATTTTATCCAATGATTATATATAATACACATGAAAGAAATCAGGGACTAATCATGGTATGGAAACCGAGTGGAGGGGAGAGACATATTGAAGAACAGGGAAAAATCAGAAGTAGGAAATTCAGGGTGTTTGTGCCCCTCTGTTTTCTGGGAGGCTTTGTGAGTTTAAATTACAGACTTAGTCTTTTCTGAAGATTGATTTGAATGACAGTTCCAATGTAAAAAGTATTTCACCAGTTCAGACTTCCTATTGAAAGCCCAATTTCACACTCATTTACACTGAGATCTATTCAGCTTAAGCTGGTATTCTTGGAGTTCTTTATATTACTCTTGTTCTTTGCAATCAAGTCCACTATTTTAGTTTTGCCAAAGCAAAAAATTGCAGCACCCACAGTATGGGCAAACACAGAAAAAAAACCCCAAACAACAAACCCCAACCAAAAAAACCCCCCAAACCACCCTAAAACAAACTAAATACAAAAAAATAAACTGCTTTGAATTCCAAGGGATGGAAATAAAAATGATTTGTATTAAAGGTTAAATATACCCTAAACTATAATGTTACAAGTTTTATAGGAATGATGTCTCTATATCTTTGTGCAATGCATCATCAATCCACAGCCAAATGCCACTGACACTGTACATTTTTTATCTCTACAGAACAGTATTTGGATACCACTTACCTCTGAGCCAGTTCTTCTGGAAATTATAAATATATTTCTTTCTTGGGAACAAAAGAAAGCACATCAAAATGAATGATGAAGCCTACAAACTGGATTTGCAGCTGTTTTATGTAAACTGAGAGAAAGTGTAAAATTTCTTGTTCTAATTCACTCTACCCAGAATTTTGACAATAGCAATCTGAAAATGTTACATTTCCAATGTTACTTACCTAGCTGTAAGTAATTACCTAGTTCTACCTAGCTGTATAAATAATCACAAACAATTATTTTTCCTGTTGTGAGGAAGGAACATGATACTACAAGCTTAAAGTAACCCCATGCGAAACCATGGAGCCAATTCTAGCTGGACTGGTGAAACGCAGCAGTTTAAAAATAGCATTACTGAAGCAGGAGTTCATCTTTAGTTCCAAATTTGCAGCACTCACTTTTTGTCCTGTACTAAAGGTATTTTATTGCTTCTTCTAGTGGTCCAGAACACCAATGCTGGTTAGAAATTATGCTGATAAAGAGTTACATGCTTGCATGCTACCCTTCTTTTGTGTCTGTCAGGACTTTAGTAAGGAAGACATCCATGATCCTCCCTGCTACATGTTGGAGAAGACTATGTGTAGAAATCAGTGGTCCAAAATGACTGAAAAATATTTTTAAAGCTGAGTATAAACAAATAAGCAATACTAACTGTAATCAATTGCAAACTGAATCTAGCAGGATAGCAAAGTCAGTACATAACCATAACATCTCTTGAATCTTCTTGTAACCAATACATCTTGTCGATTCAAAGTGCAGTTTTATCACTAAACCTACTATAAAATGGTTATGGTTTTTTAATTTTTAATAGACCCAGCTTAATTCCCTCCATTCTATTACGTGCACTGTTCTGTCATGGTACCTCTAACAGTATTGTGGACATGCTGGCGTTGTGGATACAGGCTGCCTGAGAGGGGGACCTAGACAATAGTCTCATATGGCTAATTTGTAATACTTCTATCATTGTGCTATTGTGTGTGCATGACGACTGTCAGTTCATTAGAATTTAAATCCGCTTATAAATATTTGATATTAAATTCTTTGTTAAAGAAACTTTAAGCCTTGTCTAGTCCAGTGATGTGTTTATTGTTTAAATTAAGCCTTAATATTTCACTTGCTCTAATGTTTTATGTGGCAATAGAATTTTACAAGGGCTTAATAAGAATAGGCCAAGCTTGCTCTATTGTCATGAAAACGTCTTTTTTCTTGTGCACTTTCCGCTCTCATTCAAGTCCCTCTCACTGATTCTGAGATTTAATGGCTCATGTGTTCTCTTAGACATAGTCATCTACCATACTATGCTGCTGTGACTATTTCATTATTCTGTTTTTTGACTTCATGCCCATGTCATCAATTCAGCTATTGGTTATTCAGTTTGTTAATGAAGGAAAAGTGCAATGACCATTCATCCAAATTACAGAGTATAGAAAAGGTCAAGGTACTATAGTACATTATTCTGATTCATGGAATATTGTACATAAGACAATATATTTTCCGTTCCCTGATACTTCATTTCATAACAAAATTATTACAAGAACATAATATAGCATAAAATTAATCCACACTAAGAACAAAGCTGGCAATTAAAATGCTAAATGGCACAACTTGAATCCTTTCTTTTGACAATTACTGGAGTAAGAGTAGAGGATTTAATCTTGTACAGCATGAAATCATAATTTTATATTTTTTTATAGTTATATAGTTTATTATAGTTATCATTTGCCACAGGATACCAAGTATATTTTAAATCTACAGCAAGATACAGGTGCCAAAGTGCTGCCTAACCTCTCCCCCTGAGAAGGAACCCAGTGCAAATTAAAATCCGGCTTAGTTTCATCTAATCCTTGAAACATATGAAATCCCAAACAGCAAAGTTTTTGATCAAGGAAAAGACAGCGATAAAAAATACAGCCAGAATTTTGTAGCCTCACAGTTTCTAAAATCGTCCCTGACAGTCAAAATCAGGATGACAGTCCTTGCCCCGCAACTTAAGCAAATGTTCACTGTAAAATAGTGCTTTGAAACTGAAACTCTCTTCCTGGAGCAGAAACTAAAATCCCATCTGCAGTCTCATAGATGGTAGCCACAGTACAGGGGAAATCTGGTCATTTTCTCTGATTTTGTTTGATTAATGTTTTACTTTGTGTTGTGCAAAATGGAAAAGCCTTGGGAAAAAAGTGTTTTGGACACAGCTTTCTTCCTATCTCAACCATAGAGTAATTGTTGGGGTACTTCCAGGAGGTGCCAAATACAGTCTTTCATGTAGAGTAGAAATTAATTCCATCTCTTACCTCTCAACAATGACTGTTTTAACCACTACAGTTTCAGATAAAAATAAAAGGAAGGTCTAGATTTTAAATTAAGTAATGTTTGGGTTTTGGTGTGGTGTTTTTTCTTTTTTTTAAATCCCCATTCTCCCTTTCCTGGGTAGTGTATTTTTGTCAGAAAATGCTTACGTTTGTAATTCAAGAGCCTTCACTTCAATGAAGACAAGAACATAAATCCAGAAGAGACATGGAGTTTAAAATACATTTTCTAATTTCCTCATGGATAGGATAAGTTACCTGTATTTTACTTGTAATTGCAAAGCTTGTGACACATTTTGTGACTTCCTAACTATCTTGAATTGAATTTGCTATACTCTTAAAGTTGTATATTTCACATATACTGATACTGTATATTATACATATACATTCCACTGAGTGTGGAACTTACTGGCATTTTTTCCATAATTTTGCACTAAGCTAACCCTGTGTGTCTATCTACATATTCCTCCCATTATCCAGACCTGTTATTATTTTTATTCATACAAATATGTAGTCTCTCATGATGGTCATATGAATTTGCATATTTCTGAAGCCTGTAATTTCACTTCTATTCTTCTTCACTAAAAGGAGTTACTGATATTGTGATGAATTGAGTTACTGGACTGTGTCTCTTTCGGTTCTTTCCTGCCATTATTTTCACTCCATTCATTAATATGACAAATTGAAAAGTTTTCAATTTTGTTATTCTTTTCTTCGGTATTCTGGAAAATCCATTTAGTCTTAATCAATGAAAATTAGAGCCTGGCAGCAGATAAAAAGCAAGAAGTTGAATGTCAAATTACAGGTTGGGTCAGGCCCCAATCTGCATCTGACCTTTGCTCACAATAAGTCCGAATTATGAATCAAGCTGCTTTTAGCCAGCTAAGGGCTTGTTTTACATACAGTGCCCACTGTCACAAATAGAATAGGATTGCTAAAGTGACCCATTAGTCTCTCTAAAATTCCATTTTACATGCAAACAGCGATTTTGGACCTTTTATCAGCTTTTCACCTGTTTCACCAGCTCTCTTCTGTCAATCATTTGGGAAAGTGAGTATGTTTGGTTAAAAAATAATAATATGCAACTGTCATTTATTTCAGATTACTTTATTGGAATAAAATTTGGGAACACGCTGCTTCATTTACGTTTAAAGTTATGCACTGAGAAGGAAAGAAGAGCATGTACTTCAACCTATTGTAGAGGAATCATAGTTCCATCTGGCACATATTCTACCTGAACAATAACTGCACCCAAAAAACATCACCTTTTATAACCAAATCCACAATTACAGATTTGGAAATCTGAAGGACGTAATTCAGATAAACTTTGGAACTTGTCAAAGCACACATATTTCCATTGACACTTTTGGCTGTATTTTTTTGCAGCAGGGGATTTAACCATGCAGAACTACCAAAGGAGAAAAAAGTTCTGAACATCTTTACACAGAAAACTGATATAAATAGAAGAAAAGACTATTGTTTCACTACTGGGAGGTATTTGACTGAGGACTTTCAATAGTTCTAGCAGCCTTTAACTTCTGCCTTCTCTGACCTCACAGTATCCTCTCAACCTGTCTTCGTGGTGTTTTGCTCAGTTTTACGTCACCCGTTTTTTGTCCTTTTTTAAAAAGGAAATTAATTATGAATCATAACATGGTCACCTAAACACTTCAGAATGTAAGTATGAGATACACGCATAAATCTAAGTATTATCCAAATATATTAATCAAAGGGATGAGGAGGTGTAGAGGACATGATCTCCAATAAACTAGCGACATTTTAGAGCACAAAATGCTGCTCCTCTTACCTTTGCTGCTGTGGAAGAAAAGGTTGATGATTCTCTGGAGATTCTGTGATAGCTCAAGACATGTCAATGACTCATCTGTAAATATCTATTCCCCTGAAGCTAGCAAGGAAAACTCCACAGAATGTGCTTGATAATATAAATCTCATCATGAAGCGATATACATCTTGTAATTGCCACTTTAAGGGCGAAGACCAGATTTCCTGGCAGGTGTGAATTGGCATATCTCTGCTGAAATCACAGAACTGCTGTGTTACATCAGTTGGAAAGTCTGGACCTATTTCCTGAACTATTTTTGTCATGCCCCTAAAATCAATTACTTGAAGGCTAAGGCAGTGAAGAAAGGAAATAACTCTTTGCTCTTGGGATACTGGCTATGACATAGGCTCTTGTCCAGCCTAAGACATTTGGGTTTTACTCTATCATAAATGATAAAATGTAATAAATCTATGTAATGTGAAACATGTAGGAAAAAAAGAAGAGGAAAATACAAAATTATACATGACTTCTTGAAATCACAGTTTAGTTATTTTTTTTCTTCAGTTTGGACTATTCCAAACAATCTGGAGGTGAGTATGTTAAGATAAAACAAAATTTATGAAGCCAGTGTTTACTTCTCACTTCTTCTATCTTTCTCAGTAGCGTCAGAATTAAGGCTCGCAGGATTCCTCACCTAGGAACACTTGTACCATAAAGGCTGCTGAATGACCAGCCTTTTCTGAATAACTTGAGTTATTTTTGTTGTGATAACTTTTGGATATGGGTTTATAGATCAACTTTTTATATTTAATAGAAAAAATGCCCTCATATTTTCCGTCATCTCTGAAAATTCGCAGCAGTTTCTTTTTCCATGTTTCCTGACAAACTACTTAATCCTTCTCTCATCCAGATATCCTTTCTCTTCATTGTCAGTGGCGTGAACCAGAATGCCAGTTTACTACACCTCATATGCCCTAAGAGCACTCCGCTCTTCCGGTTAGCATTAAACTACTCCAGATAAGACTCTAGTGTCACAGTCCTTTATATGAGGCATGTTCAGCTGGAAGATTTGCAAAGGTCTATGGGGTTTATTTTGGAAATGACCTGTTTCAAGCAGAGAAAAATTAATTTTTTTTTTGTGATAACTGTTTATGTTAGGAACAGTCTACTTGGTGAGTCAGTCAGAGCGAAGGACTAGAAATCTGTGGGCATAAACTATGTATGAGATTTTCAGTCTCACAAAGGGCCTGTTTGCCCCGATCCTTACAAACTTTTGAGGAAATGGATAACTCCAGACTTAGCCATAAGCCTGAAGTAGGTGCAGATGCTTTAAGGAGTATGTCTACCTGACACAATGCAGAAATCCTGCTCTAGGTTGGGTAAGGTAGGTTGCATCTGTATTGGTGGTGGTAGAGGAAGAGGAGGAAGAGGAACTTCAGGTGTTGGAGCAGATATGCATGCTGCAGCCTGTGGAGGACCACATGCTGGGGAAGATGGGTATTTCCTTAAGGAACTGCAGCACATGGAAAGCCCGCGCTGGAGCAGGGAAAAATTGTGAGGAGGAAGGATCTGCAGAGAGAAACTGCAGCCCCCTCTGCCCTCCATCTCCTCTGCTCCACTTGGGACAGTGGGGTAGAGGGGTCAGGAGTGAAGCTGTGAAGTTGGGCATGAAAAAGTGAAGAGCAAAGGTGTTGTTTCAAAGTGTGTTTTTGTTTTTCACTACAAAATCTATTTTAATTGGCAATAAATTAAACTAATTTTTGCCAAAATGAATCTGTTTCATCAGTGACAGTAATTTATAAGCATTCTCCCTGTCTTTACCTTGGTTGATAAGTTTTCTTATCCTGTTACCTCTCCCCATCCCACCAAGGAGGGGGAATGAGTGAGCAGCTGGACTGGTGTTTGGCTCTTAACCAAGGCGACCTCACCACAGGTTCTTGGGAACAGTCTAATTGTGTGTATACAATACTTTGTCTGGGCTGAATTATGATATATTCACCTGTGTTGAGTTCTGTGCTCCTATACAAGTTTGGCTTCCAGTATCTGTTGCAGGTGTTTTTGGGGTATGCCTGCAAGGCATTGCCATAGGCATAAATTAATCTCCTCACAGGCATCTTTGAGTTGCATGGACCTATTCTTCATAAAATCCTTTGAGATCTACATATGAAACCCAGTATACCTCAGCTGAGTTATTAAAATTTTTGCTATATGAGCATGGATCATAATAGAAGACATCAGAATCTGACATGATGTTATGGAATTTAACGAGGTATATTTTCTTCTTGATAGGCAAATATATTTCCCGTTAATGCTAATGGGAGTTATATGTGTGCAACAAGAGAACATACAACTCTGCATGTAAATTTCACATTTTATTTAACAGAGGATATGTAACCCTATTATCACCAGGATCTTTATGCTGGCACAAAAATTTGTCCCAGCTCAGTTGGTTATAATCAAACATTAAAATGATCCAGCTGAGCCTAATTGTATTTTACCTTCCCACCACTTTTGTAATGAAAGTACTTTAATCCAAAGCATTTTCTGTGTCATATGGATGAATAAATAGACTTTTTCTTGAAGTTAAGTTGTGTTTAAACTCAAGCTAATAAAGCTACTTAGTTCCATTTCCATCAGAGTTACAAATACAGTTAGAGGCTTACACAATTTAGAAATATTCTTCAGGAAGAGAGACTGGTAAAAGATTATAGTCTTAACTTTCGAAGGTATCTTCTAAAGCTGATAGGAAATGCCAGCTTTTATGAATCCTGTATTTGATCTAGAAAGTGTGTGGCTTTTTTGCCATACGATGGTTTTCAATAACAAGGTATGCAAGTCTATGGCTGTACATTTTAAATAGCACAAAGGCTTGTGTAAAGTCTTGTGATGCAACTTAGGATAACATTGACTGTGGCTCACAAGTTGCATTAGAATTAGTGATCTCATATTTCTTCTCCCTTCATTATTTTTTTCTTATTTGTATGAAATGTCTTTTTTTTCTTTACAATTGTCCAGTCATACCAGAATCAGCTCCCTCTTTCCTCGGCACATTCAAAAGGTGACCTCCAAATTCAGGAGACTTCATATTCAGGACTTGGCTGATTCAGGTACCACTTGCATTTTCACTGCAGGGGGTGGGGGGTGGCGGGGGGGAAGGTGGATGTGCTTGGAAACAGAATTGTCCTTTTATTGAAATTCTGGAAGGAAAAAAAATCCTCAAAGGAAAAATAATTTTTCAAAATTTCCCATAGATAAAACTGGAAAATATAATCTGATTATAGCTGAAGTGCTTTTCCTTGCTGAAGGCATATAAGACTAAGAAAACAGGCTTTATATCTACCGTCGGGAGCCAAGGATATCAGATTCATAGCAAGGAGCTAGCTGGAGATCTCTGGCATAAGCCAGGACTTTCACTGCTGTCAGGCTCCATTTTCACAGCAGAAAGCCTCTAAGAGTTGTTTAAATCAAAACAAATCAGGATTCTGCAATAAGACTTTGGTTCTTGAGTAAATTCCATCCAATCACAGCCCAAATAGAAATCACTCTGGGGTAAAAATGATTAAAAATTATAAGCTATGTCAACTACTGGCCAGAATCAGTTGTTTTATTTCCTAATCAAGCCAAAACCATTGCAAAGGTAAGATGGGAGACTACAGCCATTTGGACAGTATCTGGAGAAGTTCCAAGATCCTTGCTGCGGTATAGAAGTAACTTACATTTCACTTTTCAGTTACAGGTGGAAAAATCGATAAAAGTTAATTTAAAATCACTAGAACTGTTTGGGATTTCATTCCCAAATCAGTAACTTGAAGCCAAAGGGAGATGTAACATTGACAGCCTAGGACCAGGGTAGGTTTTATGATTTGACACAGGTAGATACTTCTTTGTGATTTTGATTTCCAGTTATTTCTTCTGCTGTCTGACCACCTTTTTCTCTTGCAACTCCCTTATACTGTTTTCCTCCCTTCTGCCTTATATTCCAGCAGAGCAGCTGCTTTCATTGTACTATCAGAGTAAAATTACAATTCTCTTTGAATAAGGCCTAAACCTTTACTGTCCTTTGAAAGTGTTTGTGTACTATTGATTCTTGATACACAGTAGTGCTACACAGGTTTCTACTAATATTCATAAGATTTTTTTGAAAAAGAATAATGATAACCGGTATAACAATTTTAGCAATATTTTCTTATTCTTCAACTTACTTTTTTATATTTACATGTCTTCATTCTGAATTTTGAAAACAGCATGTAAAAAATTCACCAGAGTTTTATAAGTCCTTAGAGGCTAGAATAGGATTTCAGTTCAAGATTCGCCATCACTGCTCCCCCAAAAGCATTTGCCTTAAAAAACAACCTGCACATGTTTTATGTTGATGTATAAGGGTAATAAAGCTGACTGGTAGGAAAAGCCACAATTAGTCACATTCTAAGCCCTCTCTGCTCAAAAAGACATAAAGACATAGTAAGGAATGACAGCCTTTCTGCAGAAATGTTAAACTGTAAGATTTTGTAGTGGGTATTCAATATTAATAAATAATGACTCCATTATCTTTTAAAATAAAAAATGTAGAGAATGTGAAATTCTGTATTAAATTCTATAAGCTTTCAAAGATATTCCTGAAGGCCTTTGGGCAAAGGTTGATCACATGAAAAAACCTTATTACAAGCACAGGCAAAACTCGTGTTTCATGCAGCTAACCTTGTGCACACATTTTGGAATAATCTCGACTTCAGTTTCTGTAAAGTACCACGCTGTTTCTCCCTAGAAAATCCTTTGGAAGCTTCATTCAAATTGCTGATCCTAGTATAGAAAAAAAAGCATCGAACAGATTTTCAAGGGATTCCTGTGTGCTGGATCTTCTGTATTCTTTCAGAAGCCTACTGTACACTAAATTTCATGAAATTTGTCACGTGACATTTGGAGAGAGACCAGGCTGTCTAACATAGACCAGTGAGACCTGGTGGGAGTCAGCCAGCACTAGTGTTCGGAAGGAATTCTCGATTAACTTAATGGCTGGCCATTGGAAAACTGAATCAAAAAGATCCTCATAGAAAGAGACACAGAATGTACCACAGGGCTCAGCAAACTTTAGGATTCCAAAGGAAAAATAAAAATATAAGAAAGTAGTGCAACAGGAAAAAATACATGCATTTTCTGTTTTTCTGTAAGAAACATCGAACATTTTGCTACACAAAACCATTCTTTCAGTTTTAACCGAAGACAAAATTGATCCAAAATGCTGCCGACTTTAGAATAATTCTTACTTCATAAGTACGTTTTAAAGTAAGTCTGGAAAAGTTTGGTCATTCCACTAAGCCTCTTATTTATACCATGGCTACCAGTGCTATTCACATGGGTGAGGCAGAGCTGGTACAGTAAAAGATCTACGCTAATCAGAGCAGAAATTGGCCCAGAATATACTGTGGAACCAGAGCAGCTGCAGTGCCAAACAATTCATAGAATACTTCAACACCAAAAGTTACATTCAAACCAAGAAGATAAAAACATTTTCTTCCTGTCGTTTCACTCTTAAAAGTGGATTAAACTATTTGGGCTTATGAGACAACATCTAAATTGAAAACCCTGAGAATTATGCCACATTCCTGAATTCAGGCATAGATCCTGTGACATATTTCAACTGTCTGATTTCTGTGGCAATGAAGTTAAGATGCTTGGGCCAGACCTACCATCCAGGCAGCTGGAATAGTTGTGCTCAGGAATGCTGTAGAAGCATCATTTTTTATATGTTTGGACAAATAGACTTGCACTGATTTAGAATTTTTCACATTTTCAATTGTGCTCCACAAACTCTTAATCTCAACACATTTTTTTGCACCAGCATCAGGAGTGGCAATGAGGGATTTATGAAAGCGGCTGAGGATCTGCTAAGATCTACTTCGTGCTGGCAAGATGACCAGCAAGTTGCCACCAGACAACAGCCTCTGTGTCACTGAAGCAGAGCAAAGGAAGTCAGAATGGGGAAAAGGATCCACATACTCAAAGAGATATTAAGTAATAGTATGAGGAATACGTAAACATCAGGCAAGGCTAAAAATGTCCAAATCTTCTACCTGGTTCTGGAATGGAACCAACCCTGAACTTTCATGAGGATGGGAAGCTAGCTCTGTAAACCTCCTTCTTCTTATGGCTTTATCATCTCCTTGATTTAGCTAACAGCCATGTGTTTTAGCTGTGGCCTAGACTTACAGCTGGGATGAGAACTTGTAGATAGGAGCTGATGAACACAAACGTCTGGGCACATAATTTTCCAGTACTGATTCTTTTAAAGCAATTTGACAGAATCTGCTCATCTCTCTAAAGTGTTAATATTAACACTTTTCAGAGTCTGTAAAATGAGCATGTCGGTCCAAAAGGGCTAAGTGGAAACAAAATCCTGAGTCCCTTTTTAAAATGAAGCCTTGAATATTTTTCTCTACGCCTCTTTGGCTTTCTTGTGTTAACTTTTTAGTCAGGCTCCTCAATACTATGTTTTTTTACTAAAGAATTTTAGTCAAAAGGGCCATGACTTCTGCGTGGATATTTAAGAGGCCAGATAGCTGTTGCCCAAGGAAGTAGGGCAATACTATCCATACAAATGGTAATTAATATTAGCTGAGATCAAGCCCTTTGTTTTGAAATATTTGTGTTTCCTATGTTGGAGACTGTTTCTTCCAGCCACTGGAGGAGTCCTCATGTTAAATCCTTGGGGCTCACAAGGATTTGTGGTCTTTTTAATGCTTATTTTCTTCCTATTTCCAGACAGTGCTTAGGCCTAGTTCTTCTGTCAGATAAGCATCACTAGAGAAAACACTTCAAAATGACAAGTCACATGAGGAGAAGCTCTGCTAAAACTCTCACTGGTTTAGGCTGAGCGTGTATCTCCGTATTCTAGTCCTTCTCCACAACGAACTTTAAAGCTATTTGAGATTCATCAAAAATATCTATTTTTCTTTTAGATAATAACAACTGAAATAATCCTAGCACATTTACTATGACACTAATATACCTCAGGGCCACGTTCTTACTGCACAATTTACCTACAGCATTCATTAATGACTGAGAAAAACACACCCTGTCATGGCTTACTGCAACCTAACAGACTTAAATTGCATCCAGAAAGCTGACAGGCCAGTGTATTATTAACTGAGCCACTGAGACCCTTTAAACTGTATTGTATGTAAGTTTATAGCGCAGGGAGTATAGAATTTTAAGCTTGCACATTTTAATGTATTTAATTTGCCGCACTCGGCAGTTTGCTTTGTGAACTGTTAATCTTTTCAACCGATACAGCAAAATGTCACTGTATTCATCTGCGGAGTATAATAGGCTTATATCCTGAAACAATAAAGTTATAATAGCCTGCCTGCTGCCTAAAGAAGTTATACAAATTCAGCATGTACAAGGTGTTGTGTGTCCTACTTACCCTCTAGGTTTTAAAAACTCATCTTGTCATATCAGTACCTCGAAAATCAGTAGTGCACATTACTTTGGTAAGATAAAGCCGAGTAAATGTAATGGATGAAGCTCTGCTGAATTCTCTGACTCTGTCTCTGGAATTGCTTTCAGTACCTTTGATGCTAATTCGTTTTTGCCGCCTCCACCCATGACAAATGCAAGCTGAAGTCACAGACATCCAGATTTGTTCTGCACCCTCAGTACACGTACCGGTCTGGAACAGATGGGTGACGACTCCACTTACACTGGTGGCAGGAACCAGCAGCCAAATAAGCACAGACCTTAGGGAAGCGAACCTGCTGCTAAGCTGCCCAGCTCCCAGGAAATATGTCCTGTGTACTCCCTCCAACTTTACTGTTTCTTGTATTTGCCCTCCATTCTTTCTTCATACCATTTCTGCAAAAATTGCAATCTCTCATTTTCTACAAGTATTATGAAAAGGACTATGTGATTATGGTGGTATCACAGTGTTTCTATAGTAATGAGTCATCACTTGCGACAGAGAATCATAGGTGTGGGGTTGAAGATGGCAACGGGAATAAAGGGAATGCTAACAATACCGGTGCTGACATATGGAGACCTGACTATTTTTTGTATGGGTTTTCTACAGTTTTCAAATGAAACTGACTGGAAAAGGACTGGATTTGTTATTTCTATAGCAGAATTTCCATTTTGAGGAGTGGAAATGTGACATCTTCTCTGAATTTCTGTCAGGTTACTGAATGGCATTGCAGTTGTACTTGGGCAGCTTTAGGTTCAGGCTGTGAAGTGTTGTCGTGGTTTCAGCTGGGATGGAGTTAATTTTCTTCTTAGTAGTTGGTGCTGTGCTGTGTTTTGGCTGTGATGTG
>JAVJGI010000001.1:1516729-1614624 GCA_035590275.1 Ibycter americanus
AGGTGGATACAGAGAAGGACGTAAAACACTGAGTTATGTTTGCAGATTTTGTAGGTGTGGGTCAAAAGGTAATACAGAAAAGAAGGTCTGAAATGCTCTCTTTGACATCCTTCTGTGGCTTCCGTTATTACCATGTATAAGCACTGAAGTGGTACGTCACCACTTTATGCTGACAGCCACAGGACGCTTTATCCCAGTGCTCACGCAGCCCTGCTACCACTGCGCTGTTGCTATGTGCAAAATGTTCTTTTGGTTGCTTCTGTACCCACACGCTTGTGACGTCAGGCTGTGACTGACACTGGAAGAAGAAGACAGAATGGCAAGGGGTTCATATCTTCAGATTTTGTCTAAAATATATTATCAAGAACCAGAAGCCAATACTGGATCCAGGTACTGCCCCTAGCTCTGCTACTGACTCAGTTTGTGCCACTGGTTGAGCCACTTAATCTCTTTGTGCTTGTTTCAAGTGTCATTTAACATCTGTTTCAAGAATAACAGATTAACATTTCTATCTCCCCAGCAGCTTTGTGATGTCCAAAGTTTGCAAAATACTTTGAGGTCTTCAGGCAAAAATGGCTTGCCACAAAATTCAAGAAAGCATTTCCACACATCTTCAACTGCGTATATTCAGGATGGCATTTACTTTAGCCCTCACTTAAAATTTATGCTATTTCCTTATTGTTTTTAAGGTAAATATGTCAAAAATCGTATGGACCCAAATAAGACCTCTGGTGCTGAATGTGATTAAAACCAGAAATATGAGCCCATTCGCTCATACCATCTGTTTTGTTAACCCTCCAGAAGGGAAAAACAGTTCTACATGGTGATTAAAGTGTATGGCAGATAATTTTATCCTGCACATTTCCTGATTGATTAAAAAGCAGGGTAATATATAATGAAGTAGTTAGGAATTGTATTTGCTTCTGAAAATAAGCTGTCAGGAATATTAGAATTATTTTGGAATCGCACAGCAGAAGTTTTTGAAGCCTGAAATGTCTTGATTATCCCCCAGCATGTTGATTCTTGCACTTGGAGAACATAAAGGTATGTATTATAAACGTGCGCCTCTCATAAGAGAATCTTAAAAGCCTATCTTCCATATGGCAGGGACTAAGGGGGAAATGTCAATGCTTTTTCTTTAAGCAACAAATAATTATGGCACTAAATGAAACAAAGGTAACTTAGCAACAAGGTATTCATTTTCTCATCTAGCATTTTCTAAAGAATTCCTACTGAGGCCAACCCATGAACCTTGTGCTATTTATCTGTTTACTTGCATTTGAAGAGTTCCACTTCTTTTCAGCAGTGCTGTCTGTGAAAAGTCAACAAAATATGAACAGTGATTATAAACTTGAAGTGCAAAGGAAAGACCTTGAAATAGTGTTAACTCCAGTATTTCAGTACTCTTTATAAATATATCTTCTCTAAAGCTGGATGAATCATTTGTAGCAAGTAAGCTTTTTCACTAAATCTAGTCCTCTACATGTTTATGAAGTGTCAGTGAACAGACTGGTTTTTGAAATTAATGTGCACATTATTTTAAAATGTTTGATAAAGGCCTTATCCAAAGTACACAGAATCGATGGAAACACTCCTACTGACTTCTCTTGACAGAGGCCAAATACAGTGTGCAAACATATTTCATTTGATGGATTGTTCACTAGCTGTTTACTGCAAGTATTGTTTAGGAATATAATTAATGCCATTCAATGTGGTTTTATAGCAAATAAGTCTTGTCAAACAAGCCTTTTACAAATTTCCCTCAAAAAGGTAACTACATATCTGAATTATAACTGAGGCATTTAGCATGTATTAGTGAGGCATTAATGTATGAATGTATAATTTTAATGTATTTAATAACTAAAACTCTGACAAAAAGATTAATGCTGTGAGATATCAGTGAGAAAAATGGAGTTAAATCAAAAATTAATTAACATACTGATCAAAAAAATAACCCATAAATGAGAAACTGTTATTAAAGGGGTTTTGCCTGGGAGTTTCTGCACGCTTTTGGTATTGAATCCAAAGTTATTCAACACCTTTCTCAATAGCTTCTTGGTAAATTATATATAGATATGTGGGCAGAATTGGTAGAATTTATGGAGGACATAAAGACTGGTAGTACGCTTAAAAGATGAAGATTGGTCTTTCATAAACTGTCCAGGGACTTTAAATAGACAATTAATATAGCCAAAGTTTTGCATATAGAAAAAAAACAGTAACAGAAGTAGATCTATAGAATGGGAAATAACTACTGCAAACAACAGCTGTAGGGGTCATAGACGTTGCTACTGAAAGAGTGACAAAACCAAACCAAGCCAAGCTTTGGCCACAAGGTTTGTGCGGTCCCTGGGCACGTAGGTGCAGGTAAGTAGGGACAGCAGGGATAGCAGGGTGTTCGCCTGCGTGTCCAGTGCTGGTGATATCAGTGCTATGTTACTCCACACAGATCTGGGGTTAGCTGGTGGAACTGAAGAAGGTATAAAGCAGAGCTGCAAGCATCGTCCAAGTACTGCACAAAAATGACTTGTAACGCAAGACTTCAGAAGCGGCACCTATTTAGACTGTCAGAAGTAAGAACGGAAGGTAACCCGCATAAAGTGTGTCAGCAGTCCCGTTGGATATTAATTGGCTTATTTTCACTAGTGAAATAAGTCATAACAAGAACCAGTGGCAGGAAACTGAAGCAAGAGAAATTCAGACAAGTTAGTCACTTTTTACAATATTTTACTTTTATTTTCAACAATGCAAATGATTAACCACTGGAACAAAACTTCTAATGAAAGTAATGAGGCTAAGTACTGGCCAAACACAACTGTTGTCCCTGGCGTGCAAAAGGAAAGAAAAAAGCAAAAGAAGTGGTTTAATTACACAGCAGCTTCATTAACTTAACTCAGCTGGGAGCTATAAGCAACTGATCATACAATGCAGCTTGTGAGCCCGTTTTCAGTTGCTTCTGCTTGTTGAAGCCTCTGTGTGTGTTTGACCCCCAAGGCAGTGCTGGGGCCAGACTGCACTGGTGCCAGAACGAGGAAGAACCTGGAAGAAAGAGTGCCGTCTGCTCTCTGCTCTGGATTGTAAGCCTCCCTGAATCCTGTTTCGTAGGACACAGAAATAATTCCATCAAGTATGAGGTCAGCTTCATGGGAGGTACTAGCACTCAGTCTGGCTGCCTGCCCGCTGCCTGCAGGGAGCTGCCAGAGGGAACATGCCCATGTCTAGCAGAAGCTGAAGCTTTCTCACTCTCTGGCTCTGAGCTCATTGCCAGGCTATATAAGTGACATATAATGACTTATATACTGGAGATCAGATTAGATGATCTAACGGTTCCTTCTGGCCTTACATTTTATGAGTCCTTCGCAATCCACTTTCTGTGCTGCCTCATTGGTCCTGGGAATCACATGCCAGTGCTCCCATTCCCTGGTTTTTATGACTGTGACCTTTATAAACAGGAGTTCTTGAATAATTTAATGGAAAGGGGGGAAAGTGTGAAAGCAATCTAAAGTGAGGTAAATGAGCAAGAGATAAGAAAACCTCAGAAAGGTTATCAAGCACTGGAACAGGCTGCCCAGAGAAGTGGCTGAGTTGCCGTTCCTGGAGATATTTAAAAGACGTATAGATGTGGCACTTAGGGATGTGGATTAGTGGTAGACTTGGCAGCGTTAGGTTTATGGTGTGACTTGATGATCTTAAAGTTCTTTTCCAACCTAAATGATTCAATGACATTTTAAACCTATTTACAGAGCATAATAGTCTGCCTGCATATAGAGACACCAGATTTTAAATATCGGTTTTCTTTCCTGAAGGGAAGTAGTTGGTGGAATGGAGTCGTACCACTTACAGCGCAGCAGCTTTTAGGGCAAGTTCAATATTTTTACTCTCGCTTTGCTACTCTCATTTCCCTAAACGCCAGGCACATGTAGATGATTTCAGATGACTGTATGAATTCTTACATTATGTTGAATAGCTAATATCTCTGACTAAACAGTGCCTTTTGGGCTTTATCTGTTATAAGAAGTGATAGTGTATTCTCAGAATACTTCCTAGTGTTCCCTGGTTGTTCTGGAAATAATTTGCTACAGCTCTTTAAAGGGTGTGACATTTTCCCCCAGGTACAACAAACTACCTCTGCTGGCTGATGTGTGGCTGAATAGAGTTTCTGTTCTATCTGGTTGCTGCTTCCAGTGAGTTTACCCTGAACGGGAACATTACTGCAGAGATCACTGTACATGTCTATACAGCAACTAAGTTATGTATTGCTTATGTTACCGTGCAAATGGAGAGGTGCCTCTGGTTGTGTTTCACATGGCTGCAGAAATGCCAGCCATCAGCTAACCTTTGATTGAACTGGTTTTATGCTGTTTTCCTTTTTTCTTTTAAAATTTATTTTTTTCTTCTCCAAGGAATGTTAGCATTGGAAAAGTTCAGTTTTGTGAAAGATACCTTCATTTTACTTGCCAGAGATACGAGAGCATTGTCTCTTTTTTTCTGTTCTGGCCAGAACACTTTGAACCAACACTATTTCTGAATGACTACACTATCCGGTGAGTCTTTAATTTTGCTGAGAGTGAAGTTGAGATTACTTATTTCCATGGAGAAGCTCTGTGTATCTAAATGACTCTCGAAATCAGTTTCTTTCCCAGATGAGTATACTAATTACATTGTTGTACTTTCTACATTTCAGTCAATTATAGCCACACATTTTTCTTTTATGAAAGTGGCAACTTTAGAACTGTGAAAAAAAATGAAGTGGCAGTTTCTACAAAGGATTGCATCATAGTGTAAATGTCTCTATGGTAAGAAGTCAAAATGGATGTAAACACAAATCTTTAGAAAAAAAACAAGTGCTTAACTCCCTTTGATTTCAGTGACACACAAATGCCTTAATGCTTTTGGAAGTCTGTGTTATTGTTACTTTGATTTTCCACATTAAGCAAAATAACAGATCGAGAATAATTTCTCCTTGTCTGAATAACAAAAATACATGAAAAATTAATCTCTGATAGATAGACAGCAAGTGTGACTAAATCTTTCCAACATATTTTGTTAGTTTTGGTTGTAATGGAATGATAACATAACATGACATTTATTTAGATAATAAAGTGGACTTATGAGGTTGTAATTGTTTCATTTTTTTTTTATATCTGCAGTGGCAAGCTATGAAATATGTAAATATAGTTCAGCATCTTACATGGAAACTTTTATTTCCTAGTAGCTACACTATGCAAGGGCCCAGGCACACTTATAATGTAGTTTGGCTTCACAGTATTCCAAATGCCTTTGTAAAAAATACTTAGAAGAAGCATGAATTTACTTTCATCTCATGTGGGCTTTATGTTGACTTAAAGATTCAGTTCCAGCCCAAGGTTTTAGACTCTTGCTACACCCTGTTTAGCAAGATATGCTACAAGTATTGTTTGCACATCCAAAGAGAAGCTTCGGTGTTAGCAAATACTTAACCTTCAATCAAGGTGAAGTGGGTTAGGTGCTGAACTGATATTTGTGCCTCTGATGTTCTTCCAAGCCTTCTGTCTAGTAATTATTTGATTTCTAAATACATGCAATTTCTGTCATGGCAAGATTTGAAAGAAAATGAAATGGAGGGCTGATAAATCGATTGTATAAAAAACCCCAAAACACTTTAACTAGATTTGCAAAAAGTAATGTGATTAACATTCAATGTGTAAAACTACCAAAATGGCAGATATTCTTATTCAATGTGAGACAGATAATTGGCTCTGTCTGGGTTATCCTATTATGTACCAAAGAATACCTTTTATCAAAAAATAATAATCACCAAGAAATTGGGTTGAACCTTCACCTTTTCCCCTATTACATAGAAAATAGAAAGGCTAGATAAGGAGCTTATGAAATGAAGCGTGAAAATGAATAAGGGGGTAAAAAAAAAAAAAAAAAAAAAAAAAAAAAAAAAAAAGAAGATGAAAGAAAGAATCAGGTCCACATGATATCCTTGCTGTAGGTGGCAAATGACCAATTAACAACTTTCTAAATTTGTTTTTTATCATTTTGATAACAAATTAATTAAGGACCAGATTCCATTTACTTTCTCATACCACAAAGGTGGTAAGTTTAGTTTCAACGTTAACTGCTGTTCAATTTTTTAGAAAAGATGGTAGAATCTGGCCTGAGGTCTGCTTCTGAAAAATAGAGGATACGTATAAGAAAATAATTACGTTAAGGAATAGACCTGCAATTTTAACAGTGTTCTCTAACACACATATTAATAGTCCCATCAAACCACATTCTGCTATCTTTCCATCTGGTGACAAAATTATATTTTTTCCTCTTTCACTTCCACTTTAGCTTTACAGTAAACTGCACTGTGGCTTCAGGCACAAAGATGTCAAACTACAGTATATTAAGCTGGACTGTAAATGGAGATGAATGCATGTCTCAGCAGAAGGGTCAGGCATAGGAGACAAATTTGAGATTGTTTTTCCTTTTCTTGGCAACAGATTCTGCCCTCTGTTTTCACAAAGGACCTTATAGATGGAGTTTGGTAACATAAAACTAGAGAAATAAGGTAAATCAAGCCCATGGAGCACCATCTCACTTTTTCTCACAAAAAGGGTCCCTTATAAAGGGTAACTTTAATGATCTCAGTAAGGAAGGCACATTCTGGTCTTCAGTATGTATGAATACTTACTATAGACATAGGAATTTGTGTGTGACATGGACAGGCTGTGTTATGGATGAGATCAGATTAATGGACAAATGGAACTCTTGTGAGTTTAAAACTCAATATGCTTGAATAAATTGCAATGGTAAAGTAGTCTGTACCCTCCTGGGGAGTGGGAAGGAAGTTGAATATAGATTTTCCTGATTAGTGAAACATCACATTTTTCTCAAAAAGTTTTAGAAACTTCAGAGTAGATTTTGATAATTATCTCCTCATTTCCCAGCACGATGAAGAATGCAGAAGACAGTAATTATATATTTAGCTTTCTTTCTGCTTAAAAAACCCAGGGTTTTGTCACTAATGCAATATTTTTACAGAGAATTTCATCTAAGTACATGTTTTGAACTGGTTTTGTTATAGTAAAAAATCTTAAGATTTGAAAAAAAGAATTAAATAAGGATACAAGAGGGAATTTTGCCTTGCTTTTGTTAGCATGAGAAGTATTTTACATTTGGCTAAAGTCACAAAATTTTACTTTACTAGAGTTAAAGAGTAATTGAAGAACAGTCGTCTTTGTAAACTATCCCTGAGGTTCCCTCCTCTGATGCTGTTTCATCCCTTGGAAGCCTTTGAGAGTGCTTCCAATTGTGATTTGAAGTTGTGCCATCTATTTTACATAACAAATTTCTGTTTTGTCTCATTCAGTACTAGTGGTAGTGTTTAGATTTTAGAATCAATTCAGAGCAAATATTTAGGAGAGCTTGAGAGATATGATATAAACCCCTGACAGCAAATACTTAAATTGTATGTCTAGTATAAATGATCTATGTGTATTCCTTTCCCTCAGATTGTTCTGCTTTGCAGATGAATTTATATGACTTATTCAATTTCTAAACCTATGTTTCAAAATAATATTGTTTAATATTTTAAAAGCTGTGTCAATGTTTTTACTGTCTCCCTTAAAAGTAGGTCTGTGGAAGAGCTAAACTGTTGTCTTGACAATCAGTACTACTAAGAGTAAAATGCTATCTGTCAATTAAATAAAATAATCACACAACTTGACAGAAATGCAGAATTATTTTCTATCTTCCTATGTTTTGTCCATTTCAGTAGATATTCGAACCTTCTGATTTAGTATAGCAATTTAATAATTTTCTTTTATCTGGTTACTTACGTGAAATAAGCACTGCACTGATGATAAAGAATTTATCAGATCTCAGCATTATCATAATTTTTTATAGACTGAATCTGTATGAATGAAGTGGAAAGATACATCGTTGTAACCAAGGGAACAAACTCTTTTTTGATATACTCAGACAGCACCAGAAAATTAATAGATACCAATATTCATGTCACAAGAAAAGTATTCATGCTGATCAGCATAACTTTCATTTGCTGCCCTGTAGCTGGGGTTGGACTAGATGACCTTTAAAGGTCCCTCCCATCCCAAACCATTCTATGATTTCTACATTTGCCTGTTGTCTTTTGGTTATGTTGGAAGGACCAGTGTTTACAGTATCTTGCACGTGGAAAGAAAACAAATAATTTCATGGCTGCATTAGAAATACATTGCTTTATGATGTTGTAGTTTTGAATAAATAATTGTTTATACATTAAAATGACATGATACTTTGCATTTCATTTGCTATTGACCAGATATTAAACCCCCAACATTCGGCACCTGGCCTTTATTTTTTATATATATATATATATGTACACATATATATATAAAATATAAGAGATCCTGGTTGGATAAAGTGTTTATGGTTTGAGGTACATGGCCTTTGATAACTAAACAGGGATGAGGTTGAAATAATTAGTATGGTTTCAAGAGTGTTTTGTGTGTCCTAACCCAAATTTCTACATTTTTTATGCTGCTGAGTATTAGATTGATTTATATAAATATTACTGATGATTATTTAGCGAACTGGCTAGTGAATTATTTATAGTACCAGGATGTGGGATCGGTTGTTTTTTTTCTTTTTTTCTTTTTTTAGTGGTGAATGATTGAGAAGGCAACAAAATATGGTTTTAATTCAGAGGTTAGGTGAGCTGGACAAGTTCTCTGTTTTGTTTGGTGCATACAATGGAATGTACCTATTTGGTGGTGGCTGGGCAAACTATTGAGTAGACAAGAAAGTTCCTTAGCTGAAGCCTGTAATAGACCTATAAATCTCTGTACCCAGACAGACTACCAAGGAGAGGCAGGGAACTGCACCTTATTCTCATGGCTCATAAATATATACAGTACAGGTGGAAAGCATGAGCTAGTCTGAATAGCTAGGAGAAAGTTTTAAGCTCTGCTAGGACTTTGAGCAGTTACCAATGACAACACAGCTATGGTTATAACTGACAACCTCAGACTATGTGAGGACTACCTGAGAACAACATGCAGGTATGAGAAGACATGCAGTGTGGGTAGAATGAGACTGAAACAGAAAATGGGAAAGACAGAAAAAAGATTTTAAAGTAGCTGTTTTTATTTAAGACAAAACAAAATGGAAAATGGGTTATGTTGTGGCAGATAATTGATTACATCATTTTGGTCTTCATTTTAGGTCTAAACCTGGAAGATGTCTCATTGGTTATGACCAATTTAAAACATGGGCTGAATAAAATCTCATGAAGTAACAAAATAGAAACCAACCATGCTTTCTGTTTCTGTGCTGGTGTTCCAGTTCAACATGTAGTTTAGACTGTGATTTAGAGTGGTGGGGTCATAGAAAGCGGTCTAAAACATGTTGCTTTTTCTTTACTTTTCTTCTTCTCCCCCCTTCCCCGCCCGAGGTTGCCCTTTTTGCTTGGTTATATGCCCTTGACATAAGAGCTATCTCGCCTGGGCAATTCCATTTTCTACTTGTGGTGCAGTGATGGACAAGGTGTACTTGGAAGAACTGGGCTCCACAGAAGAGAAATATGCAGTTAAATATAATAGTATTGCAAAATAAATGCATAATTATACTTTTTCATAGTCAGGGATCACCCCGGACAAGGAACAGTAAGCAGCTAGTTAACGTCCTCTTCAGTTCGTATCATTCCACTACAGTGGGAGTCTGGATTGGCATCGCACACCTGTGATCACCTTGAATAGCCACTGGATGTCACTGATGATCCACACAAATTCAGCTTAACCCTTTGAGCATTTTCTTGTAATGCATGGAAGAGTCAAGAAAAAGGACACTACCATGACCTTGCGGATTTGAATTGTCTGCCATCAACATCTTCAGCAACGAATAAGAAACTGTCAAAAGACATAGGGATACGATCAACAGCAAGGCATAGAATGAGTTAAAATATTTAAAAGTGCTATTTGAATGCTAGATGATGGCTACTTATGATTCTCTTAAAAACATCATATCAAGCCTTTCTATGTGTTCCAATCCATAACCACTTAGGTGGAAAGACATCCCTCTTCAGTTTTGGTCTGTGTTCTTTTTACGGTCTGTGCAAGCTGGATGGAAGTTTGGTTATTCTTATTTAAATGTTTCAACAACTCCAGGATCTTTCTGGAAGGGCTGCAGGAATTCCTCCCCTTATCTGGGGATTCTAAATAACCTTAGCTGTTTGATGAGAAATAAATAATTTTCCAGCCTGTTCCTGCTATCTGAAAGGTAAAATTCCCAATGCCAATCCATAGGAGAGAAGTAGATAGCTGCCTACCGTAGCAAGAAAAGTAGTGGAATGAGAATAACATCAAACACAAAGCATGTATATTCACCAACAAGAGTTGTTATAATTGGAAAATTCATGATAGTGATGAACCAGTTCCATGCTTTACAAGTGAGTTTATTAAGAGGAGAGCAGTGAGAAGTACACTTCTACTTGTCTTTTGTAGAAAAGAGGCTAAAATGAAGCATTTCAATATTTTGGTGCCATTGCAGTCTATCTGGACTTAAAAGGTTTTCAGGTTTTTTTTCTTCATGACAGATCTTTTGCTTCTTCAAGTGCAGCCATCTCCTTGAGAAATCTATGCATAGATTAATTAGGGGTTTTTTTTCTCCTAATATTTCAACTTAACACAATACTTTGCTTGTTGCCTGATGCCGATGTCTCCTTTTGTTCATGGATGGTATAGGGACAGTGATCAGAGCTTTTAGACTCCTTTACAGATGGAATAAGACACATCACAATGAGCTCTTTTCACTGATACAGTTTTAGATAGCTCATTAGCTATGTGCTGTGAAGCCAATTGAGACTTTAAAGAAAACCATAGTATACACTCCAGCTAAAAAAGCACTTAGCTGCCCTGTTGCAACAGAAAAATGATGTAAAATGTTACAAGCTGATAGTAATTTGTCTGTATAAGCAACTCAGATACTAACAGATAATGGTCTAGGAAATGGAGTGTTAGTTGGATGATGAGTAAAAATGATGTTGTTTCAAATCATAGCTTTTTCTCACTGTATTTCCTAATCAGCTTCATCATCCTATCTCTAACTTCAGAAAACAGCTATGAAAAAGATAAGCCAGCCTCCAGCCTGTGCTCCAGCATAATGAGTAACACCAACCCCATGAGACACGTTTCAGTCCACACTGAAGTATTCTGGCCTCCATGGAGATGAATTATTCCTCAAAGTACATGATCTGACAATATTAAAATTAATTAATTAACAAACTACATTCCTACTGATTATAAAATTAGCGTGCCTTTAGAAAAAAAAGTCTTCAGGACTCCTTCTAGCAGGTGCCCTCCTTGCAGCGTATTCTCCCAGATAACTACATGCAGTCTATTGTGAAGTGAAACCTCCATCTATCTTGAGATGAATAATCAAATTGTTTGTTCATGAGTAAAACAGTCACCTGTTTTGAGACGACTTTCATTTGTCAGATCTTGTATCTAAATACCACTTTCTCATCTAGTGCTGTAAAACCTGATGTAGGTTGAGTAGGACCTGAAAATGATGGGAGATACTCTTACCTCTGCAAGTCTTCTGTATTTGAGTTAGCTGCCTAAGCTGGTTCATTCATTTTTGTTCGGAGGAGGAAAAAGGACTCTGCCAGAGGAGATTCAGAGATTCATAAAGCCATGTCGTTGTATAAAGTACTGCAGCACAGTAGGGGTATTAAAAGAGTTAGTGGTCTTGTCCTGGTGTCCACACTATATGTTTCATATTGGGTTTTGTTTCAGTTTGGTTTTGCTTCACACCTGCTCTAGGTTTTGGTTTCACTGACTGAATATCCACTGCCAACTGGAGCACACAACGTATATATTTTTTGTACATCCCATAGCTTGACTTCCTCTAACAGGAATTGAATTCATGCACTCAGAGGCAGCTCTATGATGCGAATCAAAGCAAAGAAAGCGAAGGTTTTTAGGCTATGTACTTTAAGGGTACTATAAACCTCTGAAGAGATTGTCCAGTTAGTGTAGCTGATGTATATGCCTTCTTATCTCTATTTTAATGTAAGAAAGATAAATATCACTATATACATTTAGAATACAGTTCAAAAGACATATTCTGTCTTGCTTACATTTTTTTTTCAAATTCAGTATCTAGACCCACAGGTAACAGCGTTAGGATCTCATTTACTTCCTGCCACTGACGTATTTTTAATGATGGCAGGTAAGAAACTTAGAAGAGCAGAAGCAGGAAATAAGAATTGTATTTTGTCTTCCAGGAAACACTCCAAGAAGGCAAATCCTTTTCCCCTGTACTGTCCTTCCTAGGCTCTGGTGTTTCCAGATACAGTCAAACCTATGACATTATAGTGAAAAGCAAATACGATTTTGAAAAACTGTGAAAGAGATTCCTATACATGCTTAAAGAAAACAAAAACAAGACCAAACCAACTTCAGCTTCTGAAAGGAAACAGAAATTCTTCATCATTTTTTCCTGGAGCAAATATTTATAGATTAACTGCCAATGTGTGTGTGTCAAGAGATTACTGTACATATGTGGAAAAGAATATGAATAGAGAAAATGAAACTACAGAAATAGAATGAGCACTTACAAACTCTGGTGACAGATTTATTAAACTGAGACCAGAGAAAGAAAAATGAGTCAGAGTACATTTAAAAACATCTGTGTGATTGGTGATTCTTTTCAGAGGTTGTTTAGTACAGAATAGACAATATACAAAACTAGAAGATGTAAATGCAGCAGGAAGTATAATTTGGGGCTTTCCATCTCAGGGGGGCCTTCATGCAGAGAGTTGCTCTGTGCTCCTACACCCCTAGCCTACCCCACTCTGCGGGGGAATATTTGCACGTTCTTCCAAACTTAATCAAAATTATTTGAAAGCATCTCCTTCACAGCAGGACAGCCTGTGCAGTGATTTTCTTTAGAGGTGAGAGCTGAGTCTTCTCAGGCAGTTGAAGAGTCTGAATTTAGTACTTGCTGACTTCATGGGCTAGCCACTGAGCTATCGCATGCCAGGGAAGTGTGGTGAAAGCTCCAGTGTCACCACCTTGTTAGAAGAAAAGATCACTTGTTCTTGGCTTTGGCACTAGCCTCCAGAACACGCAAGGCTGTGTAGCGTGTGCTTGTAATAAAGGAAGCAAGGCCAGAGATGAGCTGGGTTTAAGACATACGCTTTCACCTTTCCTTGTTAACTTAGATCTCTCTACACAGCCATGCTGGTTGTTGTGGATGTAATTTTGAGGGCCCTACCTCCCTCCATGCAAGTCTGGGGAACTTGGCTTTCTAAACCAGCATAGTGGTCATAGTTCTATTACTAGTGGTCAATCATCCTACCTGCTGTGTAGGCTTACTCATTACGCTAAATGTGAAAACTAAAGGCTAAACAGTAGTTTATTTGGAAAAGAAAATGCATTTTTCTGTCAGTTCAGCTTTTGGCTATATTCATATTTGATGCCCGCTGTTCAAAATGCAGCTTTTTATAGAGTATTTAATTTTGCATGTAATGAACTCCACTAGAGTTAACAGTAGGGTTTGAATCCAATATATTAAGAGGCAAAAGCTCAGAATTTGTAGAAGTTATCTGCTGTCATTTTAGTAGCAAAATTGTTACTGGTTTTGCCTGTTGCAGAATTAGAAGAACATTGAGCCCCTTTGAAAATCTCACCCTGAGGGTGAGACAAGGCTCTGCAGTCTTCAGTACTGAATGGATTATCCATCACTGTTGGATTGTCCAGCATTAGAAATTTGGATGAACACGGAAATGAGCTCACAATTGTTTTGTCAGTTTAGTCTAATGATGTGAAATGCAGCATATGCTATTTTTATGCCTTTTTTTTTTTTTTTTTTTTTGTATTAGGTTTATGCTTGCTATGGGAAGGCAGAAGGCTTGCGATCCAGCAAAAAGCCTGCCACTATGTACCCAAATGTTTTGAACAAATACAAGATGACAAAGTGAGTTTATGCTCACATAGCTGACAGAGTGAAGGAGAAGTGGTTTTTGTCATGCGGCTGCAGCATTTTTGATCTAGTACCAGTTACCTTAAAGATGAGTTGGCTACATCACTCAATCGCAGCCTGAGTCTCTCAGGCTTTGCCAACATGATATTTAGTAGGTGGATACAGGCTTTGGCTGTGTGAGCTCTGTGTGGGTCGGATGGGATCGAGCCGTAATCTTGCAGTTGTACAGCTCATGCTGGCCTGGTGTTGGTTGTGAACTATCAGATCCTGTTAGGAAGCTAGTTATGTTGTTTTAGGCTCAGACCCATGCTAACAGTCTGCAGTCTGACCAGATTATAATGTTGCAGAGTGAGCTTATATTTACTTGGAGTAAAAAAAAAAAAAAAAAAAAAAAAAAGAGTAAGCTTGCATGTTACTGCAAAATACTGCCCAGATACAACTTTGGGCAAAACCTGTAGCATTCTCAAAAATACATGTTGAGTCATCTGTTTGAGAGAAGGGCAAAACCCCAGAGCTCCAGAGCACTGGCCTGTGTAAGTTTTGAACATTGTCATCTGCTTGCACTAGTGATAAAATATATACATATGCCAAAGCCCATCAGATGATCAAAACCTGATTTATCTATTTGCATGTGACATTTTGCACTTGCACACAAAGAAAAACAGGAGTGAGTTCTCTTTGAAACAGTAACTCTGTGGTTGCAAACCAGGGCTACAATGACTGCTAAAGTGCATGTAAATCAATAGCCCTAGTATGTTAATGTAGAAATACAACAAAGGTGGCTTTCCTTGTTTTACAGTCCAGACCCCCGGTATCTCTGTTGTAGACTACTGTTTTGCCTGCTTATTCTGAGTCTATTCACATGTCCACTACACATACCCCTGACAAAGGTCAACCTTCTAGTGACAGTGGTTCCTTTCTCAGAGTCCAAAACTGAGTGCTTTAAAGATGAGATGCTGAGAGTGGAATCTTGAAAAGAATAGTAGTATCAGAATTTCCCCTTCAAATGATGTTTACTAGCTTATTTAATCTGGAATTTTTAGAGTGTTTGAGGATATTGAACTGTCCTATGCTTACTGAAAGTCAGCTGCCTTGGGGAGTCTTTGAAAGTCCTAACTTTAGCATAAGTGTCACTCTCTATATCTATTTGTATCTCAGTACAGTCAAGCTGTGCATGTAACTAGCCAGTGTGGCTTCATATAGCACTTTAAGCTTCTCCTTCCCCTGTATTATTAATTACATTCAGATATTGTCCCATTTTCTCGTAATTTAGAAAGATGTTTTCCAAGAAATGATTCTAGTAAAGACATAACTTCTCTCTCAAAAATACTCACCAGGAAAAGATATGCTGATTTTCTGAGCAGAGCATCTCTCTACTGCTAGACTTCTTCCATCAGGTATTGCCAGCTGTAAAGAGAAATAAAGCCTACCGCTGGGTAGCATTTGCCTCTAAGCCTTCCTCTTGCCTTTGATGCTGACCAATACATGCATGCCTCTGGACCTGTGTGCAGTCTCGCTGACTTCAGCATGAAGCTCGTCCGTTTGGAGAATTGGCACGTAGCACCCAGTGACTGTGTGAGAGGGGCCTGCCGTGTGCTCTGTCACCCCCTCACAGAGCGAGTGAGTGCAGCTTCTCTAGGCTGCGATTCCTAATTTATCCATATAATTAAGCTCATTAGGCTGAAGTTAAACTCTGTGAATATCCTTCATATCTCTCCATGTATTTTTAACTGTGCTTAACGTAACTATCCTGATCATAATGAAGTTTTCTGAAATTCTAAAAGGATTAGTGAAGAATGAATAGTATCTCTGTATTCTCTTATCTCACCCCAAGTTATCTTTTTATCTTTAACAGCTGAGAAAGCAAGTGTATCTGAGCTCAGGATTTTTTAGTATCACTCTGTGGAAGGTTTCTGTATCCTTCTGTGTGCGGTGCACAAACGCAAGGAGCTCTTGATGAGGACATGCAGATGAAAGAACAATTACTTTACAGAATAGCTAAACTCCAAGTTGCAACTCTCTCTAACAGCACAGGGGAGCGTTCAAAAGCCCAGGCGTTGTAGGATGTTCTGTGGTAGTTACAGACAGTTGCCATATGATCAAAATTAATGAAACATTTCAGAGAGACCATATAAAGTCTTCCTGGTTGGAGGGATATAACTATAGGAACCATTAAGCATACGACATTTGTCCTCCCAGATTTGTGGTCCTTCCTTTCCTAAAGAAATATTTGTAGTGATTTGGGTAATAGTTTTGACAACATTTTTTAAAAAATCAAGAATATTTGAACTTTATAATTTCAAAAATAATAAGTTCTGGGAGCAATTCTGTGTAATATTAATGAATAAAAAGGAGGTGAAATATTGAAGATGACACAAAATGATTTTTATTCTACGTTCATTTTTCTTGTCAGGAAAATAAAAATATTTTCATTTTTCTGAACAATTTTTATTTTTCCTTTACTGAAATAGTGTGCATGTATGACCAGGAAACTGAAAATTAGTAATTCTCAGAATTATAATCTTAGTCTTTCCATTTAATTTGGGGCAATTACCGTTACCAAGATCATTTTCACAGCATAATTTACTTACTATACCTTTTATCATTAACAAGCACAGATGGACCATAAACTGATCCATATGTCCCCATCCATCACAGCTTTCAACTGAAAGGGCATCAGACCAAGCAGGCTAACCTGGCCTACCTGAGCAGCCCATTGCATATGCAAGGACTGGTAGACCTATATTTGATCTTACTTTTTGTGGTTTCTGTAATTGTAAGTGATTAGTTGCAAACCCATCTTGTATCTCAGTGGTAAAACTGATTTGGAAGTTTTAGAGTTTCGCAGTCCTAAGAGGTGTTGAATCTTTCACACTGTGCAGTTGCAAGGAAGACTTCCAGCCTCCCTGTGTCTCTAATAAGAAGAGGATGGTACCTTGGAAATAGAACGGAAAAGTTCCTGAATGTTTGTCTGCCTTTTTCAAGCAAGATTTTTTTTTCTAGTCAGTTACTATTTCAGGTAATCTTCTCTATAGGCAGTCAATGCCTGCATGCCTCCCTAACTATATAAATAATCCCAACAATTGTGAAAGATTGTTTGACTGGGAAACTAGATAGCTCTACTGGATTAACCTACTATTCTAAATCTTCTATTAACTTTTATATGGGTTTCTTTTTTTACCTGATAACTTTTACACCTAACATTTATACTTCTTTATACCTCCTACTCTCCTTTTCAGGCTTCTTCTAACAATGATAATCCCAGCAATGATGTATTTCTTGATGATTTTTATTTCTTGAAAACTTTTGCTGCCTTGATATTTGTAACTTTTAATTTCATATTTTATTCACTGCTACATTTGATTTACAGCAGAACAAGGTAGCTTGGCTTCTCTTGTTTCTCTTATGTTTACAAAATACTCTGGGTAAAATATTCTGCAAGGAAATCTTAGCTATGTGTATGATTTAAAAATAAAGAAGCTCAATTCAGAACTCAGGGAAAGTTCAGGAAAGGTGCCGAGCTGACAGCCCTTCACACTCCAGCCCTGTCTTTTTCTACAGGATAACAACTGTAATGGAAAGTTTCCCCTCTAATTCCTTGAAAATTGTGTCTTATCCTAGTCTCAGGGTAACCTCCCCCACATTCATTAAATCTTTGGCATCTCAGCTAAGGTTTGCAAGCAGACTTGTTACTGGTGGTTTATTTAATGTGGAAACTCACACACTAGCAACTTGACCGAGACCACCAACTTGTTAGCATAGTACCCCTATATTTTTATTGACTTGTGTACATCATGTTTTCCTCAGGAGTTAAGAGTGGAATGTGCAGGTCTTGTAGTGCCTTTAACTCCATGAATACTGTGCTGCAAATAGCAGGCTGGTAATAAAATTATTATGGCAAAATATCACAGGCTAGATAAAACACTAAGGTAGGAAATATTATCATGGAACAGCATTTCACTGCTGAAACAAAAACTCTCCGCATTTGTCGTGCTCAGTAAAGGAGTTCATATCCAAACTTAGCTTAAATTGTCAGACTTCAGGAATATACCCCCACCTTCCATAATCACAACAGAATAATAATATAATAAATCAGTTTTATGAGTCCTGCCTATATTAAATCATGTGAATAGTAATTAAAGTGTGCAATGAAGGAGCCAGTGAATTCAATTTCAACAAAAATCATCTTCCTGTCCTCTTTCAGGAGAAAGATTGGGTTTAGAGGTGAGAGGTAAATGGAGTGAGATAAAAAGGAAGGGTGTTCCTCATGCTGTTTTTCAACTGTTTTTCACTGGCATAGAAGGATATTTACAGTGTTGGAAGTGGACTATGTATGAGTAAATGAAAATTAGTGTTTGTAATCTAGAACCTGAAAAAAATGGAAATTTAAGCTTTGGTAATTAGCTGTAGGGTAGTAACAGCCATGACAGGTGATTATTGTAGATGTCCACGTGGGTCAACGGTGGCTGAGCTGCTCACATTTAAAAGGAGGCATTCTCATTCCACTCAGCTTATCTCTCTATCCTTATTAAACACGTTTCTTCCACCTCAGCTCCCAGCCTGCTACAGAGGTGTGCAAGTCACATGAAAGTACTGCCAAGTAGGCACTAATTGGTGCCCCAACTGGCAATCTCAGAAAACAGGCCAAGGAAGGAAACTGAAATACTTTCCAGGTCAGCTCAAAGGCACTTTGGGACAAAAGTGGAAAGCTCACAGTGCTCCTGCCTGTGTTTACATCTTTTCCAGCACAGTCAGGCCAATGCTTTTAATGAGCACCAATTATTCCCTTCTGAACAATTGTTTTAACAAAGAGTACCAAGTTTCTTCTCCATTTGAGCTGTGGATGTTGCTGAAACTAGATTCTTTTGCACAAATGATGCATATATATGTATCCACTGTTATATCTTGTGTTCAGTATTATGTCAAAAAGTAGATATTTATAGGAATAGAAAATAAACTTAACCCTCAAAAGCGGTTGTCAGCAAACATGAGACTACGTGGGCATTGATCCTTCTACCTGTGAGTTTGAAAAAACGGAAAAATTCTTCGGAGGTGACATTTCAGTTCCAAGTACAATTATTTTTTTACAAACAGACATTTTGAATGACTGTTGCCTAAAGGCTTTTGTTTCATTTTGTAAGTATGTATTCTTTATTATTTTATTGACACTTCTTCACCTATACCTGATTAACATAGTTAGCTAATTTCAGCACAGGGACACTGAGCAGAAGTCTGACCTGTTACTTGGTGGAAGCAGGGATTTCCTGTAGTCTGAAGACAACAAACACTAGTTCTCTTGACCTTGTGCCAGAGTTCTACATGTCACTTTGCGTTTGCTTCTGAAATGAGGTTTACTCATTTTTCAGTCTGACTTCGGACTTTCCTAGTGGTCGGTATAAACAGTAGAGAATGATTCTTTACATAAGGAATGATTTTCATACTTCATCTTCCTGATCCAGTTTCATTAAAGTGACTTTAAAAGAAAAAAAGTCTAAAGTGTTATTTTACTGTAGCTCTGTCGCAAAAGCCGTTTATTCTGGGTTGAGGTTCTTTTTGTGATTTGGTTGGAGGTTTTTTGCCCTCTTGCTATGTTTTTTTTCAATATTAGAATTGTTTGGCACCAAGTGATCCTTCCTGAATTGGCGTGTTGGGTCTGGCTGAGTTGGAGTTAGTTTTCCCCGTAGCAGACCTCATAGTGCGGTGCTTTGCATCGGTAGCTAGAAAGGCGGTGATAACACACCTGTGTTCTGGCTACTGCTGAGCAGCGCTTATACAGCGTCACAGCTCTCTCTCCCCAACAGCCCCCACTCACCGGTAGGCTGGGGGTGGGCAAGATATTGGGAGGGGACAAGCCAGAACAGCTGACCCAAACTGACCAAAAGCATATTCCATACCATATGATGTCTGCTCAGCAATACAATCTAAGACAAAGGAGAAGGAGGGGCATTCATTATAACATGTGTCTTCTGGAGCAACCACTACATGCACTGAAGCCCTGCTTCCTGGGAAGTGACTGGACATTGCCTGCTGATGGGCAGTAGAGAATAAATCTTCTGTTTTCCTTTGCTTCTGTGTGCAGCCTTTGCTCTTGCTTTATTAAACGGCCTTTATCTTGACCCACAAGTTTCTTCCGTCTTATTTTTTCCACACACCACACCCCCCATCCTGCTGAGGAAGGGAGTGATAGTGTGGCTTGGTGGGTACCTGGCATCCAGCCAAGGACAACCCACCACAATGCCATGCCTCACCATGGTCTTTATCACAGGCTGCAGGTGAATCTCTGCTTGAGCGCCTGGAGCACCTCCTCTCCCTTCTTCTTCACCAACTTTGGTGTCTGCAGAGTTGTTGCTCTCACATAGTCTCACTCCTCTCTCCAGCTATAGTTGCTGTTGCATGGCAACTTTTTCCCCTTCTTACATATGTTATCCCAGAGGCGCTACCATTGTTGCTGATGGGCTTGGTCTTGGTGAGCAGCTGGTCTGTCTTGGAGCCGGCTGGCATTTGCTCCATGTGACGAGGGAAGGTTCCAGCAGCTTCTCCCAGAAGCCATCCCTGTAGACCCCCTGCTACAAAATTTTTGCCATGCAAACCCAATACAATCAGCTGGCCCATTTTCAGCAAGGTGCTTCTTTTCTGTTTAACTGGTAGGTTCAGAAACACATCCTTGCTCTCAGGAGAAGGTATATCCATGTACATCCTAGCTCTTGCTGGGTGGTGGCCAGGGTGTGCACCTTTCGCCTCCATTTCTTCTTCACAGTTTAGGCAGAGGCTGCAGCACACTCCAGTCTCTGAGGTGAAAACTGTGTCTTTAACTTTGATGCACCTCTGCACAGGGCGTCCAGTTGACTTTATTCTCATAATATATATCAGAAACACTTACATACTAAAGGTTATGCATATGCTGAAAGTCAAGTCAGATTCCAAATCCTACATTCTTTGGTATTTAAGGTCTCATTCAAAATCGAAACAGGAATGTCCGAACAGCTTTGTAACCTTGTCATACTTCTACTGGTGCTTGGGCTGCCAAATTTCTTAGATATTTTCACCTGCATACTGAAATTAAAAAACAGCTGTTACAAGTTTACCTAATGATTTGTAGTAACAAACACAGGCTCTAAGGCCCTGTCTCCTTGCTGTGGGAGTGCTGCAGGGCAGGCACTTGGTGGTGGTTCATACACAGGCCTCAGCTCGTTCTTTCTGAAGTGTGCAGATGAGGAGCTGCCTAGTTTGAGTTACTAACGCTAAAGTAGCTGAGTGTTCATATGTTAAAACACCAGTGAAAAGCACTGTTTGGATGAATTTCTGCAGACCCCTCAATATTGGCATTTATGAGGGAGAGGTACAGAACTATGTTTGAGATCAGCCTCAGAATACTCTTACCTCTAAGATAATGGCTCCAGATTAAAGGGTTGCTACCTCAGCGAGCACGTGAGAAGATGAGACCAACCTAAGCCAGCCGCAGAGGTGGAGCTCCCAACTGGAAGTAAGTCATGAGCTCAGGGTGTGAAATGAGGGGAAGATTGCATTAGTAAAGAAATTGGAAACCTTATGCTGTAACAGAGAAGAAAGTCAAATTTTATTTTGATACCTACAAACACTTCTGGACATCACTATGTTTTCTTACCACACTGTAGACAGTCTTTTGCTGAGATGGGCAATTTCTTGTTTGTCACTTGAACCCTCTGTATGGATGT
Organism: Ibycter americanus; assembly: GCA_035590275.1. Taxonomy (NCBI): domain Eukaryota; kingdom Metazoa; phylum Chordata; class Aves; order Falconiformes; family Falconidae; genus Ibycter; species Ibycter americanus. The sequence continues at coordinate 1,538,383 of JAVJGI010000001.1, forward strand.
TGTTAAGGAAGCTGTGCTCATCAGAAATACTGCTGTGCATCACGGGTTCCACAGGTACTTTGACCACCTTCAAAAGCTAACAGCAAAGCAAGAATGAGACTGGAAGTTAATAATAATGAGCCCTCTACAGTGAAGAATAGTCATTGATACGTTCCAAGTACTCTGTAGCTATATAATTTTTGAAGGCCTTATATCAGTGTCTACCACAGAAGTACAACTGTTGTGAATTAGACTGTGTCATTACCCCGTAAAGGTTCTATAAATAAAGCTATTATATATAAGTACCGAATGGATGAAAATTGTATCTCTTCAGCATAGCTTCCTCTGTTATTGATAAAATTGCAAGCCCTTTGGGTACAATTTAACTCTGAAATGGCTTTCTTGGAAAAGAAAAAAAAGAAGGAGAAATTTTTAATGTTTGGAGGCATTGATAATCTTTTTTTTTTAAAAAACATTTTGATGCCTTTTAGTTTTACAAATAACAAATGCACTGTAACATGTAAAATCCGTTAGTAGAAAGAGGCAATTTGAGGTTAAGTTTTTAGTTTACTGTTTTGAGTTCTACTTAATGATTTTTTTCCAACAGAAGACAAAAATAGCTAATATTCACTATAATAAAGGTAGTAGAGCTATTCAAATACTCTTTCTTCACTATCCTTGTCATCAGTGCAGTAATAAGGGTCCATTTTCATTCCAATAGAGGCAAGGAATGAGAATGAATCTTCCTTTCTTCCCACTGCTTCAGTAATACAGGGTAAAGCTCTTTCTGTTTCCTCTGGTTCCAGATTTCCAGCTTTTCACTTAAATGTATGACCAAGGGAGAAAGGAAATAGAATGGATTGTTAACCATGGTAATTATGGGACTCATTCATTCCTGATTACTTCATTTCTGTCTCTCATTTATCCCAAGTGTTGGGCACAGTTTTCCTCATCACTTGTCTTTCAGGAATTGATGTAAAGTGTGCCTCAGTCTCTGCTTTGTTGTATGGGCTACCCGGCTGCTCCTTTCTGGTTTAGCACTTACTTTGAACATACCAATTTCCACCTCTAGTTTAGGGTGAGTGACACAACAGAAGTGTTTTATTTACTTGACACCTTTGTTATTCTTCTGCTTCTAACCTTCTAATTTCTCGTTCATTGAGAAGAAACAATGCATTTGACAAGTCACATAATACAAATAAGAAATAGTGAATGATGAATGGCAAATAGAGGTAGAACTTCATTGTCACTTACCTTAAGGCCTCTTTTCACCATTCTGGCATTACAAAAGGATCTCAAAGTCAGGCAAAGCACCTATTTCGAGGTTCCTTTCAGCTGACAGATGGGTGGAAGGGAACTTATTATAAATAAGTGTAAGCAATAGTAAACAAACAAATAACATCAAAGGAAAAATAATTCAAACCATTTGCAAGTATGTATGAATAATATCTGAGTGACTTGAGTTCGCTTTTGGGAAACAGATTAAACAATTGTATTACATGTCACATTTGTCACTAGCAATTTCTCCCACACTTACAAAATGATCTAATTTAAGACAAAGTTTGAAGGCAAAAAAGACCAGACTTATTGTGCAATGAATGAAGCTGCACATTATTTGGAGATAGCACTACTATAATTACTATGGACACTGATATCTGTGAAGTGCTTTGATGGGATCTGTATGCATGGAAAAAGAGACAAACTGTTACATGCTTTATACTGGCTTGGGGGTCAGAGACCATGATGTGCCAAGTTTCTGTTTAGTCAGAGACGGTGAAGATGCAGGTCTAAGGGAATTATTGAGGATTTGGTATAGATCTAGTCTTTGGTAACTGAGTTGGATGCTTCCTTGAGCTGGGATCAATGAAAATGAACCCCAAGAACTGTTGCAGAATGGCAGGCTGTATTCATGGTTTCATTCATGGCTTCAGCCTCACCTATTGGAGAAGACAGAAATCACAGTCAAATGTCCTGCTTCTAAGGCTGTGGGAAATCAAGGCCAGTTCCCCATCCTCAAAACTGAATCACTGTCACTCCTTAGAAATATTTCATGATCCATTTTCTTATAAAACTTAGGCAACACACCTGATAGCTTAGTTACTTCATGTGCTCTGGGTCACCCACTCCACAATCCTTCTCTTCAAAGCCCTCGGCTCCCCTTCTCAATTGCTTTGTTATCCCAATCTCATTTATGGAAAAGCCAGCAAACATGTACAACTGATCTTATCCTTCTGAATTAAGGGCCACTTTCACACCAACTTGTTCAACATGTGTGTGAGCATTTGCTTTATTCATTAACTTTTTGGACAAGTCAGTAGCCACGAAGCGTTACAAAGGACTTCTTCAAGCTTAGTACATTTCCATTAGGCCCTAATAAAATTAATGGCAAAGGAGTGAGATCCCTACCTTTGTCCTGTTAGAGCAGGGCTACCCAACCTTTAGCTCTCCCCAACAGAGGGGAAGGAGGAAAGAAGAGCGGAGGTGAGTGCAGGAACAGCATGGCTCTAGGCTGTGGACTGGGAGTAGGAATGGAGTAAATAAATCATCTCTGCTGTTCCATCACCCTGTCAGCACAGCTGTCTGGCCACCTGACTGACACACACAAATATGCCCATGGCAAATGAAATCTCTTTGTGGCTTCCATCAAGAAGCAATGGGGAGTATCTAAGGGAGGCATTTATTGGGAGCTAGAATTGGAAAAAGAAAACAAGAGATGCCCTTTTCTTCTGGCTTTAATACAACAGAAATGACAACTCTCATGTTCCCTAACTCAGAGTAACAAGTTTGAATTTGTTTACATTTTGAAATATAAACACTCAAGACACTTCATCTCATCAGTTGTATTGCATCCTGGTGACCATGTCTGCAGTTAGCTCGGAGGTGGTAAGGGAGATATACTACTGCATAAAGCAGTTACAACTGTAGGTGTTGAATTATATTTTGAAAGTGGAATCTATCCATTAATAACTCAGATCAGGTTTTTTGCCTAAAGCGTAATCAATGAATTCTGTTAAATGATTTTTTTTTGTGTGTGTGTGTGTGTGTGTACCATACTTCTTATTCCAAAAGGATATTATGCAAAATTTCTGTTATAACACACCTGTCATTAACAGGTCTGGAAAAGATAATGAGCCTCTAGCAAGCCATAGTGAGCAGTTATTCATGTGAACTTCACCACTGTCTCCATTGGGCGCAGAGTTCAGTCTAGCCCTAAACCACCAGAGCACAGAGAAAAGTCTCTGGTCTCACTTGAAGAATCCACCATAGGGCTGTGCCACCAGCTCAGTGCACTTAATGAGAAAACTATCCCATCATTGCAATGACCCAGTGTTTTTTTACGACTCCCGGAGTAAGAGTGGTGATCCTCAAATAGTGGTATTTCCTCACACGTGCCTTAGATATGAGTGGAATAATATCTAGCATAAGAATGTAACAGCATTATGAGATGCTTCTGATGTTTTATCTTTCACTTCGCTCTTTGTGTTTTCTGGATGAAATTGTGAAGGAAAATGGTAATAAGAGTTCTGGTTGAGCAGCTTAATTACTTTTTAGACAAGTCCCCTGTAGTGATAACACTCCAGTTTCTTCTGTCTTTGACATGAGACTCATCTGGGGACTGAAGGAGGCTGGGGGAGGGGGAAAGAGGAAACTGAATCCTCCCAAGTAACCCTAAACAGAGTAAAGAACTGCAATGTGTCTGCTTTCTCTCCCAGTTTGTGTCACAGAAAACCTGCCTTTGTTTCAGCAGTGAAGCATGCCGATTCAAATTGGTACTTATGGTATCTCTTGGCAAGTTAAACATCATCAGTGGTAATGTTTTTAATTGAAACTGATTCATACAGTGCCAGTAAAATTCCTGTGGAAGTCTGTTTTGCACAAGGGAGCGAAAAGGATGAGCTCAATGAAACAGGGAACAGACCAATTACTGAGGTCAAACTGAACAATAAACCCATTTTAAATTAAATTCTTCTGAGTTAAAACACTTGGTGCTCAGACCTTATCAGTACAACATGTTCTCCTTCTTATATTCACCTGCTGCTGGCCAGTGCCAGGGACACTGCTGTGGGCTTTTGTTCTGACCTGGTATCACAGCTTTTGTGTTCTTAAAGACTGACCACTAGCGGAGCTGTATTGTCCTAATATCCTAAGTCAGACGTGACTAAATTAGTTCTTCACCACTTTTAAAAAGTTCTCTTCACTTTGTTTTGTAGTGCTGTGAAGCAAAAGCATCAAAACTATTGCTTAAAAAAAATCAAAAGAGACCTGCAGCTGAGGCAAGGACAAATTATTTCAATAGGCAAGGGATTATTTGAGTCTGTATTTCTGTTTTGAAATCTCAGTCCTTTTGCTTTAGATCTTGACATGTAGCCACACTATTTTCCAAAGGATTTCAACAGTCATACAATTACACACAGAGACTGCATGTGTGCACACATCAGCCCCCCAGTGGTGATTTTCAGTTGGATATTTTGTTCTTTGTACTTGTATTTTTGAGTGTGAATTAAAACAAATTCTTATTTTGTGCTTTGTTTTCAAAAGCCTGCCTACAGTTTTCCTTGGCTTTTGTCTTCTCCTTTTATCATTTGAGCAATGGGACATGAAATGAAGAAAAGAAAGATCAAGAAAATGATAGAAGGTTTGGAAAGTAAGATCTGTGAGGGGACAAAAAGGTTAATAAGATAAGTGGGATGTTCAATCTAAAGAAAAGAAGTCTTCGAAAAAGCATGATAGCTCTCTACAGATATGTAAAGGGACAAGGGAAATTATTCTCATTAGTCACCCAAGACAGAGTAATATGCTTGAGCTGTTGCAAGGAAAATGTAGGTTAAATATTATGAAAAACTTTGAAACTATAAAAACAGATAGATGATGAAACAAACTGCCAAAGGATGTTAGGGAGTCACTGTCTCCAGAGGTATTCAAAGTGAAATAGCTGCTCATCTATTAGAGGTGGTTTTGGACGAAACAAATTAAAAGAAGTAACACAACACAGAAGGGATGAAATGGATAGATGACCCAGCAAAGGTTCTTTCAGACTCAAACAGTTCTGAGGACGAAAGACAATGTTTGAAGGAATATTAAACACAGTAAGACATGGAGAAGAGTGCATACAAAGTGGCAAAAAGAGAAAAATAGAGAGTGCCTTTAAAAAGATATGGTGTTTAATAGCAAAGGAAATGAAAGGCTTAGGCTTTTAAATATCAAAAATGTAAAAGAAATACTTCATTACCGCCATTAAGGCTAAATCTTGTAACAGCTTTGAATACTTGCAAATTATACATATCTGGGTAATCTTTTTGTACTCAGTTGTGTATGAAAGCAAGTGCAAGCACACTGAATGTAATCCAGAGCTTGTATAACCTTGCATTTCCTTATTTTGATATATGCTTCCAGGTAGAGCCTTGTTGATGGAGGGGTAGAGTGTGACTGGATTTTTATAGGAGGTACTATGATTATTGTCCAAAACTTAAAATGAAAGGTTTTTTAGGCTTCATTTTGAGCCGTAACTTGTTCTTTATATAGCAATATTAATTTCAGTAGAGCCACTTGAAAATGAAGATACCATGCATTATGAGGAAGAATGGTGCAATCTGGCTTCCTATCATGTGTAATAACTATATCTATTTATTAAGCATGGCGATCATTTATGACTTCATATTTCCCATTCCACCGAGAGGAAAGATTAACATACATTTCCTATATACTTTAGCTTGATAATGCAATTCCAGAGTCTAAATTCATTATGAATAGTGACATTCATACAACGAGAAACACCAAATAGGGACACATTGCTTACACCTGGCAATACACTTTCACTTAGGTAGAAAGCATTAATATGACTGTGTTTGAGTACACATACAACATTACTGTACCCCATGTTCAAGTTGAATAGTGAGAGAGGTGACTGAGGGTTATTATGTGGACGTGAGTGTGCTGGAATCCCTGCGAACCTGGTCTTCTTAAGGTCTGTAGCCTTTGCTTCAGCTCGTGCATTGAGAAAGCAAATGAGTGTTGCATTGTAGCACCCTAGGTCAGAAGGAGATGATTTTCTTCAGGATGTGTATTTACACAAGAAGTAGCCCAGATTTTTAGGCTTCTCGTGCAGTGACTGCACTGCAAAGCTACACTCAGGTGTCCAGGCTGGTGATCTCATGCACGTTAAAGACCTGAGGAGCTTTTGGTTTTGCTTCCTTCTTAAATAATTTTTAAATAATTTCTTGGCTGTTGCCATGAGTTTAGGGAAACTTACTCTCTGGTTTTCAGCCTGTCACAACATCTTTCTGATTTATGACTATGTATGTAGGCATTGTGCTGGGCATGAACAGTGACAAGGCACTGGTGGGCTGTGCAAAGTCCAGTAGTTATGGCCGCATTCCACAAAAATCATCTGTCACCAGCCTGGGCTTTACCCAGTACTGTGGTGAACAAATTTAGGCATAATGTAACACGTAATTTCAGCTAAAAATGTTTATATTTATGGACAGGACTGAGGAACAAGCAAATCAAAGTACAGCCCCTAGTTAGCTCCTTAACATCAATACTTGCATAATAACTCAGACTGGTATTTCAGCTGATCTTATTTCAGCTATTTTATTTCTGTTACCAGCCATGCCTCTTATCTTACTCTTTCTATGACTCTCTGCATAGTCTGTCTTGTCTATTGATTTTTTCAGTCAAGGATCATGCTAGTGTACTCATGCCAGAAAAACCTTCAAATGCTGATAAGCACAGAAAATGAGATATAATTAACATTTACATATTGGGTATATAGATATTATCGAAAAAAAATCCAACCAAAGTTATACTGTTATCTGTCATTGCTGTTTAGCCAAATAGAGCCATCTAAGCATAAATTCAGAAATCAGACAGTTTCTCTGGGTAATTCTTTTTGGGTAATCTCTGCTTGGATTGTCAGATACCTTCCATATGTGTGAGGACAGAAGGTGTCTATAAACCATGGCTGCTCAAAGTACCGTGACAATCTTACACTATCTTCTGTCTAAACTGTTCTATGTTTCTATTCATGTGGAATTAAATAATATAGAAATTACTTTCTGTTGATGTGACATTGTGTAAAATATCGGTTTCTTTTCTGTTGCTCGATTAGTACTTCCAAGATTTGTTGCTGTCTTAAAATTGGAGAAAAAAATACAACCAGACTTTTCAAAGAGTATGAAGACAAAATTAAGCACCTATTAGAAAATCCGGATTTTTATGTTACCTAAGATTGTGGATGCAGAAAGTTAACAAGCATTTTAAGAATGTTGGCTGTTATCTTTGTGGCATGAGATTTTTGTGTCCTTCCTTTTTGTCTGGCTTTTGTTCATTCAGATTTCACACAATCTAGTTTTAACATTTTAAGACACTGAGATTTTCCTGCTACAAGGTCACCAATGCAGTACTATTAGTAGATACCCAAAGGAGATCATTAATTTCTGACTGTCAGGTTTTTCTTATTATTAATAAAGGTAATTTATAAATATTTTTTTTCTGGACAAACATAATTGAAATATTTAATGCACTTTATATCTTTGAAATTTAATCTTGTAAAAGACCACAACCAATTCCCACTTCCCACTAAAGTAATGAAAATAAGATATGAGGAGGACCCTGTCAGGAGGCCAGGTCAGCATTCTTTTCAGCCAAGCATATTTAAGACCAAATATATTTTTATATTGATATATGTACTTTTATATGTTAATCTAGTTCTTAATACTTTTGCTTTGGGGCTTCTGAGTACATCCTTTACCACAAGAGGAGTTCACATTGGGAAAAGTCAATTATTTGTGCCTAAGGTTAACTGAATCCATAATAAATTCTTTCTTTTTTTTTCTGTTTTTGTAAACTGCTGGTCTAGACTCTAAACCAACAATTTTAGCTTTTAGATTTCACTGTGAAGCTGATTTAATAGCTGTTTAATAACCCTCTTGAGTTTTGTTTTATGTAATCCTATGTATCTAAAAATATACACAGCAGTCTTCTCAAAGAGTGAAGGTGATACAAGACCCCAAAGACATATGTAACGAACCAAGGACCTCCTAGACCTCAATTTACATAGCCAGATCCTTTCCTCTCAACCTTAAATCCTTAAACCACAATTTATTTAATCCCTGCTATAGTCAAACACACCAAGCGTGTGCAACAATACATCAAAATCATTAGCACGAAACCTTAAAATAGTGTATTGAATCTGTATAAAACAGCCAAATCCATTGAGATCTTAGCTGTCACGCCTAGACTTTCTGAAGGAAACACCATTTTAAAAGTTGGTACCAAAATGATATTGCTGGTTCTTGTGTCCAAGTCCTATAACATAATGCGCTTCCAGCAATAATTTTTCAATATCAAAAAGGGGAGACTAGAGAACTCCCAGAGGTGATACTGGAGTATATTGCTTTTCATCTCAAAGGGGCTGGCCACACCGTAGTTGTAGATGTGAATTATGCTTTTATAGTATATTCAAGCTAATTCTAAACTATCACAATTGCAGGTTACATTGTAGCTGTAGGTCCAGCACTGCACAGGGTCCAGTGTGTTTTACTGCACCTCTCTGGACCTATTAAAATGCTGGGTTAATCTTTAGGAAACTGCAGATACACTTTTGTTGCTAACTGGTGGAAGTCAGCTTGTGTATGAATGCTTAAGCTGCAGTGCAGAAGTAGTGAAGGTCACTAGCTCAAATTTAGCCCAAAGAAAGGTCTGCTGATTCTTTAATTGCCTGAACAAAAGAAGTGAAATGAAATGTAATGAAGTACTTCAAGTTCAATATTGAGGAGGATATGTCCATCTATTAAACCCCATAGTCACATGCATCACGTGGTGGTGGAGCGAGATAATACACATGCATTGTAAACTAATCCCTGAAGCTAATCTATTCATGCCACAGATTAGGGTCTCCTGCTCTATTATTGTGCCTATGCTCTGAATTCCTCTCTCTAGGACAGTACATTTTTGTCCTAGGGTAAAACTTTCCAAGACACTTTACTTTCACTATCAAATAATGCATCAGCACATGAGAGCCTAAATCCCAAAGGCTTAGAGTCTTGGATTGTTTGTGTCATCTTTGAAAATGGATTTGGAAGTCTATTTTTTTCAGAGATTCTTTGGTAGATGTTCCTCCTGAACTCTATCAGGTTTGTTCACTTGAAATAACAGATTTTTGAAGTTGCTTCTGACATTAACAGTCTGTCCAGAAAAGGCTGTGAGAGTAGTCTTGTTACAGTAGTTACTGTAATTTCAGTTTTAGTGAAAGGGGTACCATGTGGTGAGTGTCTACACTCCATAATGACTCAGTAACCATGAATCTGCATGTAAACTGGATTGGTGATCCAGGCAACCTAAAGAAAGATTTTTGGAGGTGTTTTGCATGCTGGAAAGGTTTACAGTTTGTTTCTTTACAGAGACCTATTTTTGCTGAAAGCTGGGGCTGATTCATCATTGTGTTATTCTAATTTTATGCTGGCATAAGCCCATTTTCTGTAATAGAGTTCCTCTAATACAGAGCAGGAGTGATACAGTAGTGAAGTAAAGGCTACGTTTTTAAACTGGCACGGTCAAAACCACCAAGCCTGATATATTTTTTCAGTGGTAAATTGTAGCTACTAATTCCAGTCAAGAAGAGGTATGTGTCAATGCACTAAGCATTATGTAAGCCATACTATTAGGGAAAGATTTCTCCTCCGATTGAATCTCAGCCACTATGTGACAGTAATGCAAGATTCAGTGCAGCAGGAGAGTAGGCAAGAGCTACTACTACAACTACTACTATAGATTCTTCTTATGACTCTGAGTTGTGTGAGAGGGAACCTGTTTTGTTTTTAATCCAATGACAGTTGCATGTGAATTGAATAAATAGCCTTGCGGAAAAAAAATAGGGAAGGCTTCATAACTCTCTTTATCCTTTTTTTAAAATACATTTCCATTTGGCGGAATGGATGCTTTCACCTCCCAATGCATCTCTCTTCTTCCTCACAAGTAGTTTAACATACAGCTTGGAGACTGAGGAAACAAATTGCTGCTTCCCAGGAGCATTCTTTAACCAGCTGGTTAGCACTTAGGAAACAGGCAACAGTACCACGATTTTCAAGGAAATGGTGCCAAACCAGGGCACTTCTTCAGATTTGAAGTTGTAAATGCTAACAAGTCTTTCATAACAGTTAGGAACACGCCCCATGAATTTGAGTGGTTCTTGAAGTTGCTGAATCACAACTTTTGACTTGTGACATCAAGACAGCCCAAGCTCTTATTTCGGAGTCTGGTTCTGCCTGTGTGCTTTCCGTGTGATGGCTGGAGGTGGCTAACAGCCTAACTCTGTGAGAAAGCAGGTATTTCTTATAGAGGTGTCTTTTGTCTGTTTGCAAATTTGTGGAGAAAAAGGAGAAGGGTGAGTTTAACAGAGGGTAAATATGGTCTGACTTGCTTTTAGTGAGTGCAGTGACCAAGATATTTTTCACCATTTTCCCACCTCTAAAAATAATTAAATGACAAACACAGAGATACTACTTCACAGGACCCGAGATACTACTTCACAGGACCCAGAGCTCAGGTTATTGACGCTGAGACAGGAACAAATAAAATTTTCCTGGTTACTGAAAAGTTTATAAACCTTTGCATCTAGCATCATGTGGACTAATTAGAAAATGATATATGCAGGTACTGTTCAGATTGACTGGCGTTCCCTCATTTACATGGAAAGGCAAGTAAATTCTGCTTTTAAGAAAACACAGTGTTTTCCTAGTTTCCTGTGGCAGCCACTCAACTTACTTCATTTCTTTGCAAAATAGGAACTTCAGCATTTCATTTTTTATCTTTTATCATTAGACTCCTACAGCTTTAAAATGATTTTCCCCCTAGAAAATGCAAATCTATTCCTTTGTAGTGAAAACCATATTATACATGCAGCATGTAACTTTCAAAACTTTAGTTAGAAGCAGCAAAGCAAGCTGTCAGACATTTCAGTAATTGAATTTCCTTGAGAACTGCCTCGGTTTGTCAGCTCTGACTTTGCTGTCAAAAGAAAAGAAAATAGCCAGGGAATTAATCTAAGATAACACAGGGGGTATTTTGATAATGCCAAGACACAAACATAAGTGTTTTCTCTGGAGATGTTTTGAGGTAGAGTTCCCCACCCCAATCCAGGCGGGTTCATTTTAGCCTTGAGTCATTATTATCTTGTGCAGAGTTCTGAGAATTAACTAATGACCTATCAAACTGCAGTACAAAGGATCCTTTCTTCCTGTATTAAGATGCACAATATCATTGCTTAAAAGGCCTAATATACCCTTTGTCAATTGCTTCATAAGTGCAATTCATCTTTTACTGCTTCCGCACTTGGATTGCTTGTAAAATGTTTAGTGGTTAATTAGCCTGGAAGGAAGTCCAACTTATGAAAAACCAAGCAGTGGGAAAAAATAGCCATAAAATTAATGGCTTACTTTTTGGTCCTTATTTTATAGGAGAATGTTAATCAGACTCTGTTGGAACTGTACCTTTCGCTAGCACTCAGCCTCCTTTATAATCAGCCTCAGAAGTATTCCTTTCTGGGTTTTCCCCTTTGGCCTGTGCTTTCCTCCAAAGGACTTGAATGTATTAAGAAGAGATTGACAGCTCTCCTAACAATTGCAGCCAGTCCTCTAGCTAAAGGGAAACATGGGGCTAGTCACTTTTACTTGATCGGAACCCACCTGGAGTTACATTTAAGGTATAAAACTGTTATCCTAAAAATGAAACTAATAAAATGTATACTGCTGTAGATAAAAGAAAATAGGCAATATTTGAGCTGTGAGACCTTCATTAGACAGTGGAAAAGGAGAGAATTGTACAGGGAGTAAATTACTGTATTTACAGCTAGCTCTTTATACCTGCAGAGAAGATTCCAAAATAATCAGGTCCCAGGGACAACTTAGCTATAGAACACACATTCCATTTTGGGTCAGTCATGAGGATGCTTAGGGGAAAAAAGAAACATTAAGCTCTCTCGCTGGTGAAATGGATAAAATCTTATTTATGCAAATTATCCACGTATTTTGGCAATTGGTCTGTCTGCAATTCTTAGACTGAAAAAACCCCAGGTTTTTGGTTTGGTTTTTTTTTCTTTTTGCAGGCAAATTGCCCTTCATTTTAGGGCATATCACAAGCACGCATCACTTTTTAGTATGTTGTTAATACTGTATGTCATGGCACTGTCAGTTAACCCTATGTGCTGGGTCTTACACAAAACTGCAAGTAATTAACATTTTAATGTTGTATCTTCATTTAATCAAAAGCTTAATAAAAAACTATCAGGAAAAAGGCCAGCTATTATACTAAGCCATCCGAACCCACACGTTTTTCTCCAGAAACCTGGAATGGCAATGTTTTTCCTTTCAGAAAATAAGTATGATCACATAACTTTTAACATATAGTTCTGTCATAATCATAATTCTAGGTAGTTTTCCTTGAGTATATAACAGAAAAAGAATTTATTCTGAACACTGCTGCACCTCTCTGATAAAATATATAGGTGGTCTTGAGCCTCACGCAGCAATACCCTGTAACAGCTCACAGGCTTTTCAGTTTCTCTTAGCAAAGATGCTGCATGTGGCTGAGAATGCCATCAGCTGTATATTCAGTAACTGTCCAGTCCTCTGACTGCTTGTAAATTTCCTTTGAAGCAGAAGTTCCTCTTTAAGGCGTTGCTCCTCGTTAAATTGAATGTGTAAGGACACGCAACTCATCAGTGATACCCTAGGGCATTACATCTGGCCTCCAGCTGCCATTCCAGAAGTCTCGTGCAAGTCCTGTGTCATATCAGTCACACTGATCTTGGGTAAACCAGGGCATCTTAAATGACATTACTAAATATGAGGTTCAGGCAACTGATGTTATGTGTCAGAGGAACTCAGCCCAGTGTCACAGTCTTTAATAGCACATTTTCCCTGCCAATACGTGATATAATACTTAAGCCAGCGTTAATATACCACACAATTTATTGTGCTCATAAGCGGTCCAACAGCTCAGCCTATAACTGATGATCAGTTAGTTGTTGAAGGATTTCTCCTGGGTCCTGCAGAGGTCTCCTGATGTACTGGTGCTGTCACCATGCTATCACCATAAGCATGCACTTGTCCTGCTTGTCCTGGTCCCTGGGCTCCACTGTTCCAATGTTTCGGTTTTGCATGGCCTTGTCAAACTGAATCAGTGTCCCTTAGTTTCCACCCTGCTCACCCACTGCTCTGAGATAGGTCTATATAGGGTGACAAATTCATAGAAGAACCTGTGACGTGACTGCTGTTTATGGCCGTAATTTCTCATCTAATAACTTCAACACCATTTTCTTACTGCGGTAGTAGCTGCAACAAAATTACACCTTACCTACCTTATGTATGACATGATACATTAGGAAGATCCAAGAGATCCTGACATCAATTTCTAATATTGCCAAAATTCTTGTTTCCATTTTTCCATTTATTAAAATGTTGGCAGGTACTAATCATGTTCAGCTGATGCTCTTCTGGAAATTAACAGCAATAGAGGTGTATCAGACACAGGCTGTCCGGCTCTTTTGTGTAGGGACTATACTGTCTTTATACTGTTTCTTTCCAAGCTGTTGAACAGAGATGATGGGAACTAGCTACTCCATGTCTAAACTATACTTAACTGTAAATGACTTAAACTCATAATCTAAAGTAGGACCTATTGTCATATATTACTCCGTAAATTATAATGTCTAGTAAAAGTAGGATATATACATTTCCTATTTTGTTCTTATCTGTTCCCATAAAAACCATCTGCAGAAAATGAGACAAAAGGGCTAGAATAGGATGCTACTTTGAAGAAAAAAGTCTAAACTAAACTTCAGTTTCAAATAGTGCTTTTTACTGCGATGTCAGCAGGAGCCCTTCCTTGATGTGCCCTGTATTTTTGTATATGTGACAAGCCCTAAAATCTTTCCCTATGTCACTGTTCATTCAAGGCAACATAACACATAAGTGTATCTTACCTTAGATTTTTTTTACAGTCCCTAAAAGGCTTTTGCATATCTTTTTTCTTAACTCATCATGCCAGAACACCTGAAGAGTCATCATCTTCGTATTTTTATAGCTGATTTCATACTAAATTCTCCTCATGCAATCATTAGCAGAGGTAGAGAATACAGTGCACAGATACCTGTGCTTAATTACTGTCTGCAGAGTCTCAATTTCAGCAATGGTTCTGGCAGTCACAGTTTATTTCTTTTTTTGAACTCCAAGCAGAATTATTAGGTTTATTAGGGTATTTCTGGTGTTCTTTTTCTGTTTGGGAGTGTAGGGAGACAGTATTTTTTTAAAATTCAACACATATGTTTCAGGATGGACTTGGTTTTGCTATGATTTTTATTTAACATATTAGATATCAGTGTTTTGAAATCCAGTCTTTCAATTTGGAGATCATGTATTTTTCACCAAAAAAATTTCACTTTACTGCTTGCAGAGTATTTGTCAGCCCCCTTTTGAAAATGCCACTAAATGGTTTAAACTCAAGTTTATCTATTACTGACCTTCAAACACAGGCATGATTTTTTTTTTTACTTTTTCATGCCTAAAATGTTTGTATTATATCTACACTGTTAGCATCCTACATTCAAATTTGAGGAGAAACCAGTGCAAAATGGTTCAAAGCTGCCCATTGTCAAAACCTGTTGTCTTACTGGTGCCTGTTTCTTTCAGCTATTCAATGAAATACTATGTGAGCTTCCACGAGTTGTGTTCCACAGCTGTGAAGATCCAGGCTCTGGTGGAGCGTTCAGCTCCTTGTTTTCTCCTGAGACATCATCTTACAGGGTGTTTAAACTTCAGCCAGAAGTTTGACAACAGCTAAGGCAGACGTCCTTAGTTAGCTGGAACTGCTAGCAGGGCAGCTGCCACCGCATGGAGCTCAGTGTGGGCTAGCTGCCAGGGTGTCTACTGAGCTTCTCGGAATAATCTGAATTGTATTTAGATTTCACAGAGCACTATATCACCCAGAGTGAAAATGTCAGCTGACAGCCCTTGCTATAATTAATGGAAATTCAAATTTCATCACTGGAATAATATTGTCCGATCAGAAGTAAGAAAATTCCACCTCGAAGTTAGTGGTGTACATAAATGAATCTTCACTGGATAAATAGCATTTAATTATTATGTCCATGCTCAAAACTTTCCATGATATCCTACTGAGTTCCTCTGCAGTTGACTACAGTATTTGCTTTGAAAGATGAAAACTTGCATATATAACAGTGTATTCTAATATTCCAGTACCTCAGTGGAAGAAAACAGATTACATTTCAATATTTTTGTGTCTCTGTTGTTATGTGTTTTTATGTCTGAGATTAATCAGTTTTCAGTTGTCTCAAAAAAATTCAAAACACAAGATAAACTCTAGTCTGCGGCTAGCATATTTAATATTGGAAAATATTTTTAAAAAATAACATAATTTTCATGATATTCCCTTACCATTAGTAAGGAATTATCTACAATATTCATGTGACAAAGTGGCATGGTCAACAAGAGCCTTACAAGTCTGTTTAACAGAATATGTAGACAGATACATCTTGGAAGCTGTTGCATACATAAGCTTAAAAAATCACACAACAAAACCAAGTAATATTCACTTCCTTACCTTTCTAACTGTAATAATTCTTTAGTGAATATTTTGCTTGCACTGGAACATAACAGGCTTGGTTGCTTTTTTTTAATTATTATTTCAGTTAGTTATCTCAGTACTTTATGATGTTTGTATTCTTACCCTGAGAAAATTTTGCTGGGCATTGTATGCCTGCAATAAAATTTTGAAAGCTTCCACATTATTTCTCGAAAGGATCCTAACAGTAAGGCTTTGTAGGTCTAGTCCTTTTTAAAAAACAGCCTGTAATTTTACATAGCAATGTGTAAGGATGATACACATCTATAATTAAGACTGGTCTCTGTTTTTACATAAAAACAACCTTCCTGTGAATTTATGTTGTCAAACTACTTGTCAGAATAATTATGTGATGCAGCATACTTTTTCACTGTGTTGATATGCCTTTCCTTCATATTTTCCTGACTGAAGAAAACAGACAGGAAAGAAAACTTAATTTACTTTAATGGAGGGGAAACACTGTTTGCCACGCTCATGGTTTTTTCTTTCAGTTCTACTTGCTAATTTATAAAATTTAGCAATCTCCAATGTGACTCCCAATGAAGAGTACAAATTACAGAGCCTTTAAAGTGTTTAGGCCTGCAAAGAAGTGCAGTTTTTTTTCTTGAATTCCTAGATTCATCCTTAGAATCTTTCTTGACAAAGCTCACATATTAAGCCAGTTTTTATTTTAGTTCTTTCTCAGGATGAGTTTAAGGCTTGTGTATTACTATGATGGCCACTCCATTCTCTAGCTTCCACTGAGCTCTCAGATGAATGCAGTCTGGTCCTTTTGATTGATTTCAATTGTATTTCTGAAGTTGTTCCATCAAGTCTGTTTGATCCCTTTATCTCTGTAGTGGTTTTACTCTCATTACCTGTAAAGACTAATCTGAGGATAGTACCATCCTTTCTGGTACAGACCCATGCCAATAAATCATTTACTTTCCCTGCAGATTTTTGATCTTGTTTGATTGCACCCTGGTGGTCTAAAGGATCCACAGTCTTGCTTGTGGGATTCTTTTGATATATTTGAAGAGTTTTTGATATGTTTGGTCTGTTTGTTCTTAAATCTTCCCTAGTTTTTTTAAACTTACCTGTCATAAACTGTGTTTCAGAGACAGTATAAAAGACGGGATAAAATAGACAGGTAACATATCACCTAGTAATAAGGCAGCTTCTCTCCCCTCTTTTACATTTCAGTATTTACTTCAAGATCTCTCTGTCTCCATTTTCTTTTATCTTTGTACCCTTATGAACAGATGTACATGTACAACTGTTTCAGATGACAGGAGAAATTCTTGTTTCATCAGTACTGTGGAAATTGTTTGGAAAGAAGGAAAGTCTTACCTGAGGAAAACTCTAGAATACTTAGGTAAAACACTATGAGTTTTGTGACGGGACAATGCCACTTGTACTGAAAATGCAATAGGAATGCCTGCAGATGAATATGGACTTGTTCTTTCTTAGGTGTATTTTCCTGGGAAAGATATAATATTCTATTTCAAATGCAGTCTTTTCAGTTTAAGTAAACATCGAAAATAAAGAAAAAATTTGGGGTGCAAAAATTCTCAAAGTATTGTCTACTACTTTGTCAGGGTAGAGACAGGGAGTGAAAGGGAGATGTTACTCTAACACAGACTACAGTGAAGGGCACAGGAGGCAGCATCTTTGCCCTGCATCCTTGTTTCCAGGACAGGGCAGAAGAAATCATTCTGTGTGAAGGCAGAATAAAATAGTCACTTGTCCTGGTTTCAGCTGGGACAGAGTTAATTTTCTTCTCAGTAGCTGATGCGGTGCTGTGTTTTGGATTTAGTATGAGAATAATGTTGGTAACACACTGATGTTTTTTGTTGTTGCTAAGTAGTGTTTATACAAAGTCAAGGACATTTCAGTTTCTTAGGCCCTGACAGTGAGAGGGCTGGAGGGGCACAAGCAGCTGGGAGGGGGCACAGCCAGGACAGCTGGCCCGAACTGGCCAAAGGGATATTCTGTACCACAGAGCATCACACTCACAGAGTATCACACTCCATGTGTAAACTGCGGGGAGTTGTCCAGGAGGTGCTCGGGGACTGGCTGGGCATCTTTCAATGGGTGGTTAGAAATTGTATTGTGCATCATTTGTTTGGTTTTTCTTCCTTTTGGATTTTATTTCTCTCTCTATCATCATCATCATCATCATAATATATCACAAGGTTCATGATAATATTAATTAATTAATTTAGATTATTAATTTGTTTTTATCTCATCCCGTGAGTTTTACCTTTTCCCCGATTCTCCTGGCCACCCTGCTGGGAGCAGGGGGACTGAGCGAGTGGCTGCATGGTAGTTAGGGGCCGGCTGGGGTTAAACCACGACACCACTCCGTGCTACAGAAAGATGAACCTGATGAGGAAAAGTGGGTTTGACTCACATCTCCATCACTGGGAAACCCACACAGAAGGTCTGAAGCAAAAAGATTACTCTAACATGTGCTAAAATATTCATTGGCTGTTATGTAGTAATGAGTAAGGGAAACAGCATTTGATCAGTGTCAATTTTCTTTCTTCTCTCATCAAAAATAACAAAATAGTCTTTTTCTCTTTCTTGTTTGTTTTTTAAGGAAAGCAGAGAAGTGAATGGGTCTCATTTAGTACAAACACTAGAGAGAAAACAGTGCGAGTCTGTATCCTGTAGAAATTACTTCTGGATTGTAATGGCTTCTAACCACAGATTTTATTTTGGAATTGATATAACAGTGTTATTCACATACCTATCAGGAGCACAAAATATTTTTAATTTAGAATAGATGTAATTGTATGTGATAAATGAGCCTGTACAATTAGACCCAAACCCCTTGGGGAATAATTATCTATTAGTAGCACCTGCAAATGAATGGTAAGTAGCTGAAGAATTTGGAGCAAAATTACAAAGACATATCCTAACTTGAAGGCACACATTACGAAGTGAGAAGAAAAAGAATGATAAGTAAAATGGGTAGAGGAGTTTAAAAACAAACAAACCACATAACCTCAAATCTGTAACATTGCTACAGTACAGTAAAAGTGGAAAGAATTAATTTATTCTGTTGACCTGTGGAACCTCAGCTGAGGTAAATTACCATAGCTCAGGTGTTTTCAATGAAGCTACGTCCGTTTTATACCAGATGAAGCTTGGTCTCACAGGCATACAAATAATTTATGGGAAAATGTGAGATAAAAGAATATTTTAAATAATGTCATCTTTATTTCTCATGTGATTAAGTGTGCTTCTCAGTTGCTATTATTTTGTTGAATACTTCATGATAGAGATGGTAAAATGAATGCACTGTTCTGCAATAATAATTTGCTAAATATTAGGGTGATCTGAATCCCCCATAAACACATTGCAAATGTTTTAATTGCTTTAACTCTTTCCATAGTTCACAAATAGACAACTTTATTCTCTCCTCCCACAACTAATCAAAGAAAAGCTTTCTTGATTTTGGTAATAATTTTGGTCTCCAACTTCAAGATCACTTTATCCAGAGTTGGTTCTCAGTAAATACTTAAGGTTTCCTTTAGCAAAACAAGACTGTTTTTTAGAGCAGGTATTTTCATTTGAGTAGTGCCATCGCCAATCAAAGAGCTCAGATGAACCTTATTCCACTGATAGAAACTGCAGTATTTCAAAAAAGTACCAGTGAAGTGCCTCGTATTGATACCTCTAAGGATTCATACACACACACACACACACACACCCTTGCTTAAACTTTACCTAAAAAAGAAGTATATTTTCAAAATCTCTAGAGAAATTGAGTAGCCTTTACTGTCACTTTTAAACTTTCAGGTTTTGAATATCTTTTATCCCCTCACGCCAAGCAGGTTTGTTATACACTTGGGTTATGTATGTCTTTTGCGTGTTTACAGCAAGGGGGAGGAATTCTGATTTGTTCCTTTTTGTTGTGTACCTCATTTGAATATTAGGAAACAGAGGCTGGGGTTTGTATCTTCAGAAATATACTTGACAGCAACAGAAACCTTGTTTTGGGGAATGAGAATAATATGTTTACAGTGTGCTCTTAGCTCAGGTGCTGGCAAAAGGAAATTTCTGGCCACACTTCATGTTTGGTCTGTGTCACTTGAAGCATGTTTTGAGGAAACTGAGGTAATATTATTACTTTGTGTCCAGACTTCTTGATGCCTACATTTTGTATGGGGGGAGAAGCTGAACCTAAGTAACCTCTACCCTTCCAAGCCAGAGGTATTGCCGAGCTACCTTTTGCATTTTTACAATATCATATGCTTCAGTAACCTGCTCAGTTGATGTACGTAGTCAAAGTTACGTTGATTAATGTAGTTTTGCCCACATATGACAACAACAACAAAAAGGTCCTCTAATTATAAATTTGCACAATCTTTTGCAAAAAAATAGATCACATTTTCTACAGTTGTAGATAAAGGCATAATACATTTGCAATAATGGGAAGTAATCTACATATACCAGTGAAGCAGATAACATTACAGTCATTTGTGTGAGAATCATTTTGTAAACTGTACTGTTCTAATGTCTCACAGATAATATATAATGTTGGAATTGTTAATTTCCCCATCACCAGGTGGTAATAACAAACAATCCTCACAAAATTTCACAGGGACGAAATGTGAAATAAATGTACAAGTAAGGACCCTGTCTCTGAACCTTCTGGAGCGCATTTTGATGCATTGCTTCCTAAAGACTACCTGGATTTAAGAAAAGAATAGAAAAAATGGAAGCCAAATGAATGATCAATAAACAGTATAATGAAAAGGATTTTGTTAAATCCAAACACTGCTTTCACAAACTCTATGATTTTTCTTTAAAGTCAGCCCAGAATAGTGGTTCAATTACTATATTTTCGTTGTCCAGGTAGTCTTTTTTATAACCCAAAACAATGATTTCTCAGGAGTATACTTATTCTGCACAAATTCCCCTAGTGATGCTTAAGTCAAATGGGACCCTAATGAAGAGCAAGTATTCCCTGCTTAACCTAGCCAGTTACAAGAATTTTTCGTTTTCACATTACTAGCAAGAAATCTTCAGCAAAAAAAAAAAAACAAACAGGGACTCAACTGCTGTGTTCCAAATAAATCATAATCACTGGTGTACTTTGTTCTTCACAGTCTATACCTCAAGGATAAGAAGAACACTTTTTTTTTCCTTCCCTTTCAATAGCTGCATTTGTGTATTGCATTTGTAGAATTTTGTCTTTAAATGTGACATAGGCTGGCTAAGTGGACAAATGTCGACTGTTTCAATAAGCTTCATTTGGTGATTCCTCTTTGAGACTTTACACATGCTTCTGGAACAAGTACCTTTGCTTTTTGTTTCTCAAGAGAGTTTTTTGTCAGGGGAAGCAAGCTGAGGATAAGGATGTAGAGAAAGAAATCAAGGCTGTTTAAGTTATAAAATGTGCGTACATCTCTAACTGGCTGTCCAAGTTGAAAATATGTTGCCTAAACTGAGATATTTAATATTTAGTGTTAAGCTGAAAGTGCCTCTTCTGTTCCACTCATTGGGCCTTACTTCTCATGCAGTGTACAAACTTTTTATTTTTTCATGGGAAGGGAAATATCCCAAGCCCATGGAGACTGGTAGAAAAATCCCATTGTCTTCTATGCATCTTGGATCAGGTTCTAAATAGGTAGCTCTGACGGCCTCAGAGAGAAACTTGTTTTCTCATGACTTAGTGCAACATTCTCTGAAAAAATGTGCACAAATATTTTGGAAAAATTCTGCAATTCTTGACTGACACATGAATAATACTTGGTTCTACAGTCTATTACAAGAGTTTCTGCTCTGCATGAGTATAAAAATGGAGTGAACAGTCTAAAAATAATTAATGATTCAATGGTATTTGTGACTTTTTAAAGATGTAATTATAAAATTGCTTTATGGAAAAAGTCAACTTTTAGGAATGACTTAACTAATGAGAAAAATAGGTGAACGGGATAATCTACACATTAAAAGCATCTTTACAAGGTGCTTTGTGTGAGGTTTAGATGAATAGGCTATCAAGACAACGTAAAGGAAGAAAAGCTATCAGTTCTTTACAGAAAATATAAGGTGATGTTTTATGACTTTGCTTAACAGGAAATGAGTCTAGATGATTTAAATAGCCATATCTACCATTAAAATCCATGATTTATGAAAACCTTGTTTCTATGAAAACATATGAAAAATGAAATGTTAGTGGGGCACATAAGAAAAAATGTGAAAGAGCTTTCTAATTTCAAATTAATGGATGTAACTCTGATCACCTACAAGAATTATATCTTTTCATTCCAGTTTTCGCTGACATAGGACTTGATCTTTTGTCTCATTAGTGCTGGGGAGTCAGATGTTTGTACATCCTTAGAGCTGGTAGGAAAGGCATGTTTTCTTTCCTTTGAATTGCAGCCAGATCCTGCGCTGTGAGGTTCATGAGATTTCCTGTTTATGAATGGCACGCTAGTGACACATTAAGGAGCAGCTGCTGAAGCAAGAGTAGATGTAATATACCCTTCTGACTGAGGCATGGCTGAGAAAACAGTTGAACCAGTAAATCCTACAGACTCCAAGCACAGAAGACTGACTCTATCCAATTTCCTCTTTTACTATTTTATCTTTTGAATGATATGTGAAAACAGAATTTGTCACAGGCTACCAGTGTGCTGCAGAGAACTCAGGACTTGAGAACTCAGCGGAATATAAAACAAATACAGGAAAAATTAATAGGACCAAGGACAGCAACAACCCCAGACAAATGGTTTACTCTTATTTTGTTTAATTGGTTATTCTTTAAAATATTGCCAAAGAAAGTTGCACCTACTGAGATTCACATCTGTTACTGATGTGGTGAAATAGGTCATTGCCTGAAAGGACTAAATTTTTCATTCACTTAATGAAATGACTGCCCATTCAACCATCTTACGAAAGAGCTAAAAGTTTCAGGGACTTTGTAAAAGACTAAAAATATCACCTGTGCTTTAAAACAGGTATCTAATCAAAAGAGCTCAAAGGGGACAACATGTAAAGGTATTTTTGTTTTATATTTTTCTCAAAGATAGCAACTATACATCACTTCACCACAACTGACATTATCAGTGTCATTTGGTAAGATAATTGGAGGATAATAATACCAATATTAAGAAGATCTTTGAAATAACTCTGAGGGCGTTTTGTGTGTGTGAAGATAACCCAGAAGGTAAAGGTGTGGCTGGGAGGACAGAAATATAACTATTCTTATAGTCAGTCTCTCATGCACTCATGTGCATTACAGCTTGCTCTAGAATAATAAATGTAGTGGGTGCGATATGAAATGTTCAAAAGCTCAGTTCTTGTATTCATCTTCATGGCCTAGATCCAAAAGTGTCTCCATCACATACCCAGAGATAAAGAACCAACAGATTTGAACATACAGTGATCTTGAGGCAAAAGATCTACCAATTGCTGGTGGTTTACCTCCGGGATGAAAGGAAGACTTTAAATACCAGAGATGTTAGAAAATACTCCCTGCATGGCTAGAAAAATGATTGGGTGCCCATCAAGAAAAAAATAACTACTACATATCAACATGATATAAATGAAAAAGGAAGACAGTAGAAGGCTTTATCTGAGATAGATAAGAGGAGCTGAATTACTTGTGGCATTTACCATCCAATATAACCAATGTCTCAAGCAAAAAAAGGAGGGAACAAATTGCACACACTTAGGCAATTCCAATAAAACCAAAAAAATCGTATTCTCATGCTCATATGCTCATACTTTCATAGTGTTAACACAACTGTAGAAGAAATATGCATATGGGCAAGCTTTCAAAGAATTAGCACTAATTTCCATAATTGAAAATGTTTCTTTCATCGGTTTGCATTTTTACATGCATTCATTTTCTTTTAGAAGTCTTTTGTTTTCTTAGCTGTATTCATGTGTTGCTGACTTCCACAATAAGACACTTGATAATAATATCCTACAGTGACACAAACTTATTTCTGTTAATATCCCACTCAGTAAGAAGTTGCTGGGGACACAAGTCAGAGTGATTAATAGCACACTATCCATAGAGGTTTCAACTGTTCATGGCAGCTATGAAATGGAATACTTGTAATGCCAGGTTTTGTGGTGTGATTGTAACCATCACAGCAGTCATTTCATGACTTTCTTGAAACCTTTCCTCATTTGAGAATGAAGGATTGCATGACTAACATACTTTCTTAAAAAACATAATATTCACCTACAAAGACATTCTTCTGAGGATAAGTCATTGAAATAAGTTGGAGTTGTCGCTCTGTTAAAAGAAAATACATTGTCAGAATTTAAAAGCAAATTTTATCTAAGCTGAATCATGTTTATGACCAAGGTTATATGGACATAGTTACTTAATACACCAGAAAATACACACAACAGTTTTGTATACTGTCAGTTTGGGATTATTCACTGGTTTAAACAAATACATGTGAAGTCACTTAAAATGGCACTGAAATCCAAGACCAAGTCAAACATAACCCTTTTTAACTTCAAAACTATATCTGAGTTATCCGTAGTGAAAAATTGGGAAAATAATGGAATAGTTTACACAACTACTTTTTCATAGTATTTTCTTTATACAGATTCTTTTCACTGCTGGAAAATCAGTTCAGTAGAAACTTTGGGATAGGGTCCTCATACTTTGCACAAACCTTCACCAATCATTCAAAACTCTTCACAATAAAAGACTGTTGAACCTTTCTTGAAGTTTTTAACAAGCTGTCAACATCTGCAGAGTTGTATTTATGTTCTTTTCACTCTGAACCGTATCAGTGATATTCTTTGCTTCACAGTGAAAGACAAATTGTAATACAGTCCACAGAGGGCAAAAGAATCATAAAGACCTCATATAAGAAAAGCAATGATTTCTGAGATGAAAATTTTTGGTGACATATTTTGCTACCTGAAGTTCTTATATGGGTGGTCCAGATACCGGTGCACAATGATGGATATTGCTATACTGTAACACCATCACAATATCTACAATATGTACCATATAGAGGGAGTATGAAAAGCTGAAGTACTTTTTAAATGTTGTTTTGATGGTCAGGACTGTAAATCAAGTATCAATCTGTGGCACTTGCATCCAATACAGTCAAATAAGTATACTTCCCCCCCGCCCCAAAATCCAGTTAGCTAGATGATTTAACTAATATTTCAATCTGCAATTTCAGTTGTATTCTTAAGATTTTCTGAAGGTACTATACATTACTGAAGAGCATATGACAACTCTGTCTTTTATGGGCAGTTACAATAGTCTTGTATCAGTAATGAGAAGTATCTGACTTTTGGGATTTTGCTTTGTTTTTGACATATTAGAATAATTATGGTTGGAATGAAATTGGCATATGGAAAGTATTAGCAGAAAACCTATTTGAAAATCATAACTAAAGCTTTTATGGGCAGTACTAAAATTTACTGCTGGATCTCAGTATGCTTAAAAACTGTTTCTTCTACTCTGACACCTTTCATTATGTGCACATCAAAAATGTACCTTTATCTTCTCTTCCATTTTTAGAAAGGCAGTATAATATGAATACAATAGTCAGATGATGCACAGTGACTGGTTTCCTAGGGCTACCTCAGCCAGATAGCAAATGTAATATAAATTTAAGACCATTTCACATCCTTGACAATCCCTAAAGAAACATACCTGACAAACACACCCACCTTATATGCGTGCCAGTCTTACCTTGCCCTCCCCAAAAATACCCCACAGCCAAGTTTGAATTTAATTTAATGCGGATTGTATTTTAATTTTTTTTATACAATCCACATAAGTCATAAAAGTCAGTTTTATCATTCTTCTGTTCAAAACCTGCTCTGGGTGCTATACCAGGGAATTAATTTTACGAAAAATCTCAAGGTATAATCTCTTCGTTCCTCATAAAAAGGCATCACCTTTATACTCTGTTTCTACTAATTCTTGTGGAATTTTGTATCTCTTGATACTGGCAAGCTGTATGTAATTTGTGATTAGGATGTACATAGGAAGTCTAATAGTAAGAGACAAGCTATGATTCAGACTCATAGGTCCCTATTTATTGTTCCTGGTCTTTCACTTCATGCCAATACTTTTCACAGTCTTATAGTACATACCCACATGACCGCTCAATTCCTGCATCGTGCATATGGTGTGAAACAGTGATCCTTTTTATTATATCTTACTATAAATTATTATTAACTATATTACAGTTTCCAGTAATGTTTTTTTGTATATTAAATGGGTAATGTAACAGATTTCATTCAGAATTCACTAGAGCATTCTCAGTGAATGTTACATATATAGATGGATATATACACTGTATATGAGTGCATTTCAAAGCTTTTCTTCCTGGTCATCAATGCAAATAATGTCAAGGTTAGAAGTGACTTCAAAATGCTATGGAACATTTGTTTTTGGTTGTCTGTGTGAAGCACATTTGTGTAAGAGCCCTGCTTATGTTAGAAAGCAGATCATAGATCATATTGAGTGCAACTGGCACTAATTGGCAAACGGCACTTTGATCAGAAAGGCTAAAAACTAAATGGGCAAAGGAATTGACCTCCTTTTCTAAGTTAACACAGAAACACTCTGCTGAGCTAGTGCAGAGAAATCTGTTGACCCTATCCCTTTCCTATGGAGGGTTTTCTCCTCTGGGGCTGTCAATCCAGCCTTTTTCAGTAGCACTAAAGCTACTAATAAATAAAAGTGTAGAAACACATAGCAACAGACTTGAAATGTCCGCATCCCCAGAAATATCTAGAAGGTCAGATTCTAAATATATACATCTGAAATGTGTATGATAGAATAGTGTGGTATGGTGGTATACAGAATCTGTTATGTATCCTCAGTGAACCTTCGTTCGGTAAAGCCTGTCCTGTGAGCTATATTTGGGAAGGGGGAGACGGAGATGAGAGATCCTTTTTCTTCAAAATTTCTTGTCATTTTTGTGAGGGAACATCAGAGAGCATACTAGAAGTTGGAAAATAATGAGTCAGTGTCTTGGTATTGCTAAGCCTCCACAAGGCTTTTAAAACCTCCTCTGGTAGAAAATATATTGCATAAATACTTTATTACTCCCCCTTACTAGGAAAAAGACAGCTTCTGCCTCACAGAAGCCCAATTTCTACAGCAGCCCTTTCCTAGCTATGGCACGGATATATCTCAGCAGAAAACTTCCAGAAGTGTGTACATTATATCTTAGGAACTAAGTTTGTATCTTGTGTCTTAGCACCTAGGTTTGGGGCTGATATTTTTGTTTGGCTTTTGTTTGCAGATTGTTATCCTTGAGTGTTTCCAGATCACAGTCTTTCTAGCCCATTATGTTTATTCAATGGCTTTGTAGCTCCTCTGCTGAAAAGATGTAAATACATTTGTATTTCTAAATATTGTAATACTTCATCTGTTCTTCTTTACTCTCCATAGGCTTTATTAGCCCTGCAATTGCTGTGCTTTGCTGTTTGGGAAATCACCTGGGGAAGGCAAACACTGCAGATGAGTGACAGGCCTTTATCACCTTCTCCACCCCCTACCATCCAGCTGGCTGCTTAAGGGACTCCAGAATTTCTGCTTCAATGGATGGCAAATACCTTTGCAGCACTTGCAGTACGCCCTTGCTTGCAGAAGACATACAGGTGAAATTTGAAGATGTGGCTCTAATGCATTTACTCTCTTAATATGTTGATAATACATGTTTTCTTTCATCAGTGAAAGAAAAGAGGGAAAAAAAATATTCTAAAAATCTTTACTTTCTGGAAGGCAGACCTTGAATCTAAGAAAATATATGCAAATTGGGGACATTCAGCCTAAGTCCTTTCTGGCTCAGCAAAGACAATCAGCAAAAACTTAAATAGTCAGAAGAGAAGAAGATGGATGCAAAACCCATATGTGGTTTATCGGGCAACGTGCTGTTCGTAGCCTTTTGACCAGCCATGATAGGCATTCCTTTTTGAAGTTTATTGATTATTCATTCAGTTGTATCCAGGAAAGTGTTTTATTCTAGAAATGCAAGTGAGCAATTTTAGTTCATGATTTGCTAATTTATTTATTCAGATTTATACACAGACTCCAAGGATTTTGTAGGCCTTTACTTGGGCCTGTGGTTTATGCTATTTCCTATTCGTTTTCATTTACATAATGTTTACTGCTAATGACTTGTAAAGCAGAACAACAAAGTGCCTTACCTCAGTATAAATTGGAATTCTATTAGATTACACGTAGGGATCTGGTCCAAGAATTTAATGTCAAGCAGTATAACATGAGTGCTTCCTTGGGCTAAAGGTACTACATATTTTTAGAAGAAAGAGCAGGATTTTCTGCACTAACGCTTCCTGTTCATGAGTTATATTTCCTGTATAATTCTTTGAGCTTCACTGAATATTACAGTCCCAGTAAATTTTGGGTCATTGACTTCAAAGCTACAAGAAAAGATTTCTTTATTAGAACTTACTATTTTAACCATTCTAAATCAGTATTTGCCCACATATCCTATACTATCATATCATCATGTCTGAAATATGCATA
Source organism: Ibycter americanus (assembly GCA_035590275.1). Classification (NCBI taxonomy): domain Eukaryota; kingdom Metazoa; phylum Chordata; class Aves; order Falconiformes; family Falconidae; genus Ibycter; species Ibycter americanus. Next base: position 1,566,488 of record JAVJGI010000001.1, read on the forward strand.
AAAAGTCTTCTATACACAAACTACCTTTGCTGGGCTGCAAGAAGTTACAAGCATAATGCAAACCACAGAGCAAGCCAGGCCATATTCTAAGATATTAATACAACCTTCCCTCTTTTCAAAATCCCCTGACACCTGACTTTACAGGGAGCGTGTTGGTCACAACTTCAAGGAGTTGTCTCTGTCCATAGAAAGTGTATAATATTGGAACTGTTGTCTCATCTGTGAAGATGACATTTGGATTTTTATTTGCCTCAAGGCATCTGTTGGCCTTTTGCAACATTTTCTTTTTATTGATGTCCCTAATCGAATGCAAGTGCATATTGAAAAGATAGTTTTATTGCATTAACATTGCCTCCTTTATTTAGAATAGTTAATTTATATATTTAATCTGTCACACTCTCATCTTTTTTGCTGCTCTGCAGAGTCTCATATTGTGTCTTTCTGTATCTCTTGCTGGCCATAAAAACCTTTGTACATCCTGGTGATCATTATACTTAACTTTTTGATAGGTAATTAGTGATCGAAACTGTGATTAACATTTAAGTCTTCTTAGCCAGCTTATTTAAACATTTTTAAACCTGGAATGAAACAAAAAAAGGAAGGAAGAAATGAAACAGCAGATTGTTATGATGGAGGAGAGAATAATAATAAAAAAAGTTCTTTAATTATATAAAGATATATACGTGTGCATTTGTATACATACCGTCAGCAGTGGACCTCCGTCCTCCTCAGCAGGGGAGGGCTGTTGGTGCTGTTTGTGTTCATATGAGTTCTCTGAGTGTCTGTCTGTGACCTGTGTGGCCAGGTGTGTATACATGTGTTGTAGATAGGTGCTCTGTGTGTACATGCCTGCTGGGAACACACACTCACTACTGCTTGGACCTGGGAACATGAAGCTGCAGCAGCCCCACCTCTCTTGAGCTGTTCAGTCCAGCATGATATATTTTCCTCTGTGTTGATGATGATGACGGTAAGAATGAATAGTAATAATAAATGTAGTAAGATATACTATTTAAGGGAAAACATGTTCCAGTTAAATAAGGCCATGACAAAACCTTTGAAGATGGAAATGGTCACTCGCAGCCATTGTTGGAGGTATGACATGGCAGAGATTACAGAAGATCAGATGAATGGAAGGGTTTCTGATTGTTTACCTAAAATTACGATAAATGTGTCAGATCCAGTACATGAAAAGTCCTTGTGCGAAGGAACTAGAGAAAGACAAGCAGTGTGTGGCCTGTGCCTTAGCAAACTCTAACGTGTGCCACACACCTGCCTTTGGGAACCAAGCTCAGGAACCAAGATCCCAGCATGTTTCATGCAAACCAGCCTGAAATCCTCTGCATATATGAAGTATGATGAAAGTCCAAGCTGGTGTTTCACTACTATGAACACCAGTGAAAGCTAACTTGATTAAAGGTACTCCAGGTACATCTGTGAGGCCACTAGGTAGCCACTTCTAAGAGCAGTAATAATACCCTAACTGCAGTAGCCTAAAGGATATAAGCAAAGCAAAATTTCAAGAAGTAATATCTTTCATCAGGTATAGTTGGAATATGTGATCAAGCCTTTGGACACACTTTTGGTCTCTTGTCAAGCTGCAGTTTAGCAAACTTATCCAGGTTTATGCTTCTCGATGGAACAGATTAAGCAATGAAGTAGGGTAGTAATACCTTTGGGCGACATCTGTACTGTCAGATTGCTGAGACCTCTTGGAGATCCCCCTTTTCTGCTACCTGCCTAGCTCTGCAGTAGGACAGAACTGTGCAAAACAATTAAAGCTGTCTGGAGGACCTGAGACAGTCTGCATGTGGTACCTTTGAGGGCTCAGAATTCAGATCTCTTGTTACCATGTGCCTTTGCTCAGTGTTGAGGTAACCAACTGTTTACTGTTGGCATGCTATTTTATAGCATAAGATAATGACAGAAAACGGAATTCTTTTCCAAAAAGTACTAAAAGAATAATTTCATGTTGTATGTGTGAATGTGAAAGTTATAGAAATACAACTAAATAGCTCACTGGAGACATTTATTTATATATTTAAAGGAAAATGGGGTAATCACAATCCTAACTGACCTTTAAGAAGGATATTGTAATTTGTCTTTGAAATCCTTGATATTTTTTATACTATTTGAATTTTCTTAAATTAATTTTTTCCTTTCAGCTGCTTCCTCCAAACATTGAATATTGTACTAATTAACAATTTTCACACAGAAATTGTAGAACATTTTATGTTCCTCATTACTTTTTAAATATCACTTAATTTACTTCTCATCAATGACACACTTCTCTGGATAGATCGAGCCAGTTTTTAAGAGAACTGTTAGATTCAAAACTGTTGGTCATAAAATATTGTGGTGAAGGCTGATCAGTGCCAATTGATCCATAAAGTTAAAAAGATTTAATGATAATATGTTGAAAACTGTTTTGGTATACCAAATGCAGTATTGTTTATAGAAGAGTTAGTCTGAGATACCTAGAATCCCTTACTTTTCTTTTTGAAGCTCCTGAATTATACTTGTCTGTTTACCTGTTTGCCTATCAAAGGAGAGTATTATAAAATTAAAACTGTTTCTGTTTGTCCTCCTGCCTTTTTTCCCTGATTAGCCTGAAGGTTTCATTGAGAAATAATACAATTAGCAATATTTAAAATCATTCTGATGTATATTTCTGCTGATTTTCATTTTGTTACTTGCAAATGAAAAAGTGATAGCTGCATTTTTGGGGTATGGAGTTAAAGAATATACGGTTTTAATGCTTTTTAATTTTCTTGTGTTTAGATTATACTACATAATAAACAAAAGAGGATGGCTTTATAAGTTGAGCGTGCTGTAAGGTTTGAGTGCACTGTTAACTGACGTTAGTGAATTAATTAATTCAGAGGGTAGCAATATGAAAAATGGGGTATAAGTAGGAACTCCAACAGGTTTTGATCTATAGGGGGCTCTCTCTATGGTATCTAATCAGAGGAAGAAGCTATCAGTTTTGAACATGGTAGGAGACACGCAGTATTAAACAGTGATAAAGGAGCCTTCAGGCTCATGAAGTCATGGTATAGTCATACAAATTTTCCATTATATAATTATATATATTGTCCTGTTATACAGTCAACTGAATTTTTGATTAGCAAGTCACTTCTATCCCATAGCAGAATTTAAAATAGTGAATGAAGTATGGTAAACCTGAAGCCTTGTCATCCATCTGTGGGTTGCTGGTGTGCACGTTGTTCCCCTATCTTGCCTTCATGTGTGTTTCCTGAGCTCAACCGGGTAACGTGATCTTTATGTAGAGAAGTATGGCATTCACTAAAATGAGTAAGACAGACATTATCACTTCTCTGGATAGTTCTTGAGTCAATGTCAGACTAGAACAGTCTATTGAGTTTTGCTGTATCAAACATAGCAAAATAAAAACAGCTGACTGCAGTACTGCTATCAAAATTCTACTAATAAAAATACAAGTATATATGAATTGTGTTAAAATAGCGTTCTTCTATGTTCTTGTGGGATATCTTCATGATTTTAGCTAAATGAAACTGGCAGCAATCAAGACACAGTCCCTATATACCTAAGCCGATTGTAAGTATTTATTTGCAAGGTGTTGTATTGCAGTATGCCCTAGGAACGTCATAATGTTCTCGTGGAATTTTGATGAAGGTTATGTTATTGTTCTTCCAAATTCTCTATGTATCTATTTTGAGGAAATGCTAACAAAGTCAAGCTTAGCATCTTACCTTTTCTGTTCTGATTGAAATTTCTTAACTGAATTTGATCTTTTGCATTTCTAATAGAATCATGATGGTCATTAATAACTTTTTCAAAACTGTCACCACACAGAGAGGTTAATTACCTTTGGTGAAAATGAAAAGGTATGAAAAGAACAAAGTTGCCAGCAAAGCTGAATCTACAAAACACTGACAAGCCAGCTTTCTTAAAACTTCACAACTCCACTATATATGTTTCTATAAAATTTTAATGTTAATAGATCTGCTTTAGATAGTGATTTAAATGTAATACAATGAAGAATCTTTAGGACATGCATATAAGATGCTCAGCAGAATGCAGAAGGCTACAATTTAATGACATGAACTGGATTCAAGGGCAGGTGAAGGTAAGTTTTATTTTCACCTTGCCTGACTTTGTCTTCAAACAGTGTTGGGTGAGGTTAAGCGTCAATTGAAAAGGATTGTGGGCAGAGCTTTCTCAACGATTCATACATTTTTTATATTGCAGAATCTAAACCACATCATGAATGCATTCCACAGAATCACCTGCTCTATCAGGAACATTTGAAGCTGCTGCTTCACTGCCCCCGCCCCCCCCCTAAAAAAAGAGTTAGAAAATGGTTTGCAAGTTGAACATAGCAAAATGGTGTTCACTCACGAAAGATGGCAGTTCTGAAGCAGTGTGGTCCTTCTTACTGACTGTAGCTGTATCCTGCCAGGTTCTCCTCTTGTCCTCCCAAGAGAATGAGCTGTTCAAAATATATGTACCTTTTTGCAGCCTAACAAACACTTTTCCTTATACATAGGCATAATGCCAATAGCAGAGGAACACAGAACTGGAAAGTATAATTTTGGCCAATAGTCCTTCTCACTCACAGAAACTATACCTTTTATTCCAATTAGTAACCAGAAAAACTCCATCAGTTGCGATTTTTAGCCAACTTATCCAGTTTGTGTGCTGCTTCAGAATTTACCTCTTGTGATGTTTAGCAAACTCTTCCTGATCCACTGTAAAAATATATTCAGAATCTGTTCATAGTCACTTGCTGACATAGCACTTCATTTAAATAATTGAGTTTCTTCTCTCTGATATATTTCTAGTCTCTTCATCTCCCTGCAGTTCCTTCTGTTTTCATCTTGACTTCTCTGTGATAGGCTTACAAGTTATTCATCTATTTTACTCATATAATATTGGATCTTCTTTTATTGTGGTGCTAGTAGCTCTACTCTTGCCAGTTTCAGCCATTATCCTTAGTTATTTTCTCTCTTTTTTTTTTTCTTTTTTTAATATGTTAATCATCCTGTTCTTCATTCTCCAGTCTTATGTATCATCCATTCCTTTCTGCGTTGTTTTCTATATCTAAACTTGGTCATCAGAGTTCCTCTATTTTCTGAGTTAATATCTTCAGTGGAAATAAACAACATCATCCCAGCTGATCATTCAAAAAATCTACTATTAGTCTTTCTCCAGCTTTACACTTTCCCTAACAGTAATAAATGTTACCAATTTCTCCTTCCTGGAGATGTTGCACATCATGTTGAATTCCTTTGTTAATCAATATCTTCTTGGATTGCAACTAACAGGATCATGTATATAGTATACATATGTATGTAAAGTCTGGGTAGCCAAAGGTTTTCAATCAACCCATTTCAGTCTAAAATTTACTAAACAATAATGCATTTTAAAAATATAATCTAATATTTTCCTTTTTTTTTCTTTTTTTATCTCTGTGCTTAGATGAAGCACATCTTTCAGACAACACATTCCCTAATGTTAGAACCTCAGGGTTTATATTATTTTCAATCATGGGGGCTAGAGATTTGGGCTGAAGGTTCGACTTTGTTGTAATTAATATCAGCATTTCCAGTAAAATCAGTAGGAGCAGATTTTTACTCTTATTCTTAGCTTATTTCTGATGAAAACTGATTTTTTCATAATATATTTAGAACAAGGAGCTCAGTTATTTTAAATACCATATGCTAGGAAGCTCATGAGGGACAGACAGGATATAGGATATTAGCATCATTGTGGATCTGCACTTTTTTCAAAGTTTTAAGTTTACTAATTTGAAGTACACCAGGCCAGACTGCATCATTACATCACCTAGTCTGTTGTATTGTATATCACAGGCCATTACATTTCAGATAACCTCCAGTGAGGCTGATAATCTGCATTTGAATAAGGATCATTGGCTAATATTTGTCTTCCAGGAAATAAAATCTTCACTAAAAGACAAAAGACAGAGAATCTATCACTTTCTTTGTTGCTTGTTACCAAAGTTAATAATCTCACTATTAAAATAAATTGTGCTTTACTTCTAATTTGAATTTTTCTGACTTCAGCATCTAGGCATTAATTCTTGTTATGCCTTTCTGTTCTAAAGAGCCTTATAATACCTATATTCTTCCCCATGAAAATCAGGAACTCCCTTATTTTCTTCAGGTATTCTGTGTCTTCATGGTGCGGTCATGCTGAATGCATATCTGCCAAAATTAGATCAAAATAGTGTTGTACAAAACTGCATTTCTTTTTTTCAGTAGAGATTTGATTTGCAGTGGATTTTCAAAATGCCTGTAACTATATTTTGCATATTTTAAGTTGCATGTTAGCTTGTAATAGGACCATGATGAGAAAGACATACTCCAATCTCTTTTTTTCCCCAACAGTTTGGTATGTTAACTCCTAATTCTGACATCCCACTGTGGTGTTTTGAGCTCTTCTTACAGAATTCTATAAATTTCCTTTACAAAGAGAGCAGCAGAACGATTTCTTGGTAAGAACATAACTTCATTTTGAAAGTGAATATGGTATATTATTAAGGTCTCTTGAGCCAGTAATGTTCGTGCCTTGAAATAACCCATATAAATGATGAATCAGAGAAGGAATGTACAAGGTCATTCAGCAGGTACTTACATAGGAACAAACTGCTGAAGATTTTTACTGGAAAGTCTGATTATATTGGTTAGAGGTAGGAAACTAAGTTCCTCAACATAACATCTTCACTTTACTGTAGAGGACAGATACAACGATCTGGAACAAAAAAGTTATCCCTAACCATCAACCACTATTCATGTACAACATTTGTTACCATTTTACTCAGTATGTTCCATTTTATGTGATTTCCAATTTTTTGATATCTGTAAGGATCAGAAGTTGAAGAATCAAAATAAGCATGTAAGACTGACTTGTAAGAGATTTGCAAGACTCTTCTTCTATGGGAAGAAAAAGAAAAGAAAAAAAAAAAAAAGATTTTGCAGTAAAAGATTCTACTTGCCTGATATTTTTCTGTTCAGTCATAAGTTTATCTGTATTGCCATATTAGTTCAGACCCATACTGGGACTTCAGGCCCACCTGAGGGGTTAGACCTGAGGTCCATACCTTTCGCATGTTGTCTTCTAGTCTGGCTTTTCAGCCAGAGTATTCTCTGTGCTAGAGAGAGCCAGCTAGTTGTATTCACAGGAAAATTTGTGTTCTCACTCAGCAGCTACAGGTAGTTTCGCTAAACTAAGTTTCCCAGCTTGGACAACTTGAGGTTGAACTCAAGTATCTGTATTCCTGTTGTGGTTTAACCCTGGCTTGTTACTAAACCCCGTGCAGCTACTTGCTCACTCCCCTGCCCAGTGAGATGGGGGAGAGGATCAGAAGAGTAAAAGTGAGAAAACTCATGAGTCAAGATAAAGACAGTTTAATAGGTAAAGCAAAAGCTGCATGCACAAGCAAAGCAAAGTAAGGAATTCATTCACCACTTCCCATGGGCAGGCAGGTGTTCAGCCATCTCCAGGAAAGCCAGGCTCCGTCATGTGTAACAGTTACTTGGGAATACAAGCGCTATAATGCTGAATGTCCCCGCTCCTTTTCCCCCCCAATTTATATACTCAGCATGGTGTTTTATGGTATGGAATACCCCTTTGGCTAGTTTGGGTCACCTGTCCTGGCTGTGTCTCCTTCCAATTTCCTGTACCCCCCTAACCCTCTTGCTGACAGGGCTTGAGAAGCTGAAATGTGCTTGATTTAGTATAAACATCACTTAGCAACAACAAAAACCATCAGTGTGTGATCAACATCATTCTCACACCAAATCCAAAACACAGCACTGCACCAGCTACTAACAAGATTAACTCTGTCACAGCCGAAACCAGGACAATTCCTAAGGGCAGTAAAGACATAACTAAGAGACAAACAAAGAAACAGAACTGCTGAACTTTTGGGACTCGTAGATACTATCACATTTATAGAGATTGTCTGAACCTGGGGATCTTGAAAGTTGGATATGTTTTACTGGGAAGCTTTAATACTCATTTAAGAGTTTACCTTAAATAACAGGCCATTTAATTCTGAAAGTCAGTTGGCTAAAACCTTTGCACACCAGAGCCTCAGATATTGTGTGTACTCTAGATGTTGCAAGTCTGGAAACACTTGTAGAAATATTTATCAGTTATGAATTATTCTTGTAAAATAACTTCACTTGAAAATTGAATTTACTTCGTTATTATCAGTCTAGCCAAAAAATGACTTGGAGGAAGAAGAAATTATAAAAACAGAGCCAAATCCTCTATTTGATAGTTTTTATATAATTACATTGATTCAAAATTGGTGAAACAGAGTAGGCATTTATCAATACATTGTGGAGCTGCTTAACAATTACTGTTGCATATAGTAAATCTTTAAGAGTACAAATCAGACGTTGCGCTAAGCTGCTGACAAGGGTGTATACAGTTTTTCTCTATCCGTTAATATTTTTTCCAGTCAGCTTGCCCACACTCAATTCAAGCATTATTACCTCAAGTCCAAGTCCCGTGGAAAGAATTTTTAAATTACAGGGTATGAAGACAGAGACTTCTTGCATGTGCTAACTTTCTCAAGATGTATCCTGACATCTTGTCACCAACTGCAGCATAAAACTTGTTTTATCAAGAATTCTCAACGTTTTTCAGGCTAAAGCATATGAGATATTTTTTTTTTTTTTTAGGATCTTTCAATTTGTTTTCTCTTCATGACTCCATTACTTGAGTGTGATGGCTGAATCAGCTGCTCACACTGAGAAGTCTTGCTGAAAAAATGTTTATTGCCTTAAATGATAGTACAGCAAGCAGTTATGTGGAGAGTCATCTTGATGTGACATTCCAGGGCTCCATGAACCTTAAACAAGCATTCTTTGGGTTTCATTAGCAAAAAGGTGATACAGCAACAAAGCAATTGGGAAGGAATCTACCTTACAAGTCCGGCATCACTTTCTGAAGTTTAGAACTAGTGTAGTAGTCCCTTTGCTCTAGTTTGTACTCCTGGTACTGGAGCAAGGCTTCTCATTATTTTAGATTTTTTTTCAGTTCCTCTCATTGTAGTGTCTTCCATCACTGTCACAGTTCTGTCTGCTGCCCTACTAACTGCACAGCTGGAGCTCTGATTAGAATGGAGAATTTTATTCAAAGCCTTTGCATAAGATATGTTTTCACATTTTTAGTTTTAACATTTAAAATAAAAGCAAACATTACAGCTTGATTTACTGGGTCATACTGCAGGAGAGACAAGGAAATTAAAATATTCAGAACTAGTATTTCACATTCTGATATAAAATGACAAAAATATTTAATCTACCCATCAAACATGGGTAGATTAAATATGCCTCAACAATGTAGAATATGGCTCATTGACCTCAAAATACTTCTCAAAACTAGGAACAATCAGCAGTAGAATACAACACACCTGAAATCTGATGAATGCACGTGTACTACCAGAAAAGTAAACTTAGAATGATTGTGGCAGCTGTTTTGAGACCAGGGCTAAATTAAGAGGCATTCAAATTTGACAAAATGAGTGGAGAACATAGATGTACAGAAGAAATGGAAAATTTCATTTGACTAAATATTTGTTAAAAACAGAATACTTACCAACAAGCCTCATTAATCAAGGATAATGTAGTGTCCCACAAAAAGAACAATGGTCAATATGTTCAAATGTCGCAGTGTAGTTACCTTTGCACATTCTAAAACTGCCCACTTTTCATTCAGTAGTCAAGCAGAGTCAAACACTGGACGTGCTCAGAAGCACAACAGTCTTCTTTGATATTGGGCTTCAGCATGAACGTTGCTGCTCTGCAGATTTCTGTATTCAAAACTGTTTGTAGTTCTGTGTTGTTTGCTCTTATAATACTGCCTCTCTCTTTTAGACCTCTTTATTGCTTTGAAATTTTCTTTGCAGTTTTCATTTCCTGAATGATAGTTCAGCTTATCCATCACTCATTTTCAATGAAGTATTCTAGCCCAGCTAAAAGTAACACAAGTTTAGACCTGAAAAAAGAAGTTAAAAAAAAATACTCTCTCAGCAATCACTGACTACAAGATGTCAAAACAAATTTTTAAGTACAGTAAATGTTGTTCCACAGTACAGAAATCATAGAGTGGTCACACTGCAATGACACTGGTGTCACAAGCTGTAGGTGTTTTTTCTCAGATTAGCTGAAAGGGGATCAACCTTATATCCCTAACAAACATGTTGTAAATTATAGTATTCCATTAAATAAGCTTTTTTCTTTTTTTTTTTCCCCATAAAGAAAATGCCATTTAAAATAATTGTCATACTATTTTCTCACCATCTGGAATTTTAACAAAGTTATGCTAATCCACTGCTATGAGAGTTGCCTATAACAAATACAATTCATATCTATGTGCTCATACAGACCTCTGTGTAAGCCCTGCTTAGAAATAACAAAAACATCTTTGCATTATCAACACTGTTTCCAGCACAAATCCAAAACATAGCCCCATACGAGCTACTACAAAGAAAATTAGCTCTATCCCAGCCCAGACTAGCACATTCTCCACTCCTTATTCCATACCATTTATGTCATGCTTAGGTACCACATTATCCAATATAACCTGATTAACCACCCCTCTCCTTCCATTATTTAATATAATACATAGATATCATTTCCTTAGTTTATGGGCCAGCCCTGTATGTCTGTAAAACGTCCACAAATCTTCACAAAATGTCCACTGAGTTCATTTGGTCCATGACTTTGGGCTCCATCTGTTATGGTGGTCACTCAGGACAGGAAAGGTGGTGTGTTGCATGGAGTTACTGGGCCCCAAAGCCAGGTCAGGCCAGGCCAGGTCACTGCTGCACTTGCACTGCTTCTTGTAACCCTGCATTTGGTCAGGTGGGTGCTGGGATAGGAATTCCCATAACATGCAACTCAAACAATGGGTTACAACAATTTAAATGTATATCCATCACAATCTCTGCCCCTGGGACCTTTGGGCCAGATGGTAGGATTTAACATTGCAACAAAGCCCTCCGCTTGCTCCTAGCCTGGATAGTAACCAGGGGTTCCTGCTATAGTAATTCCTATAACATGCAAGTCAAATCATGGGTTACAACAATTTAAAGGTATATCTGTTATATTCTCTACCCCTGGTTCCTTTGGGCCAGATGATAGGTTTTAACACTGCAATGAACTCCTCCCCTTCCCCTGCTCCAGCTTGGACTCATCCACAGACTGCAGTCCCTTAGGGTTGTACCTGCTCCAAGTGGAGCCTTATCTATGAGCCACAGTCTCTTCAGGGGCATACCTCCTGCAGCGTAGACCTACCCACAGCCCCAGTCGCTTTGAGGTACACCTGTTCCAGCATGGCCTTATCCATGGGCCACAGTGCCTTCAGAGAAATACTTGCTCCAGCATAGCCTTACCCACAGGCACAGTGCCTTCAGAAGTAAATGTGCTCCAACATGGCCTTTACCCATGGCTTCAGTTCCTCCAGGGATGTACCTGCTCTGTCACGGGCTTATCCATGGCCACATACTTTGAGGTCCTCCAGCATGACCTCATGCACAGTCACTGATGCTTCAAGGTATACCTGTTGCAGCATGGACTTACCTTCAGTCACAGGAGCTTTGAGACATACATTCTCCAGAGTGTACTTATCCTTGGGCCACAGCTCCTTCAGAGGTACACCCGCTGCTGCATAGATATAACCATGGACACAGATGCTTTGAGATATATCTGCGTTGGTGTGGGCTTATTCACAGACACAGGCACTTTGGGGTGTCCTGCTCCCACATGCATAGGTCACAGTCCCTTGGACTTGAGCTCACACTGGAGTTCCAGCCTGTCCAGTACAGCAGCACAGAAACAGCAGTTTTCTGCCAGTCCTGGTGCATCATTTTTGCTGTTATCAAAATGTTCCCAGGCACAGCAGAGTAAGATGGTAAACAGTACAGCAAGCAGTGTAAAGAGAAAGCAGACACTAACGAGTACTAGACTCTAATATACAGTATGGCAAGCAAGCCCCATAGCAGGCACAGGAGCCTGCCAATTAATAGCTTAACAGCAATTAATAGCTATAAATTTGATCTAACATTCCAGTCAAGCCTGTTGTTACCTATAACCCTTTGAATCCTACACTAGGCACAAAAAACTGTTGCAGTTTAACCCTGCCAGCAACTAAGCACCACACACTCACTCACTCACTCACACACCCTGCCCCCAGCGGGACAGGGGAAAGTATTGGAAGGGTAAAAGTGAGAAAACTCATGGGTTAATGTAGAGGAATTGTAAAGGGTTAATTAACATTGACAATATACAGTTGTGGGCTTGCTTCAGGGGAGGTGGGTTGGCTGATATGGATAATGTACAGCTGTGGCTTGTTCCTGTGAAATAGCTAAATAGCACTGAGGAGCACCAGTGAAGGGGAGCATTGGGTGAAGAGAGAGGAGACTGGATGAAGAAGAGCTCAGGGATGTAGAAGAGATGAGGAGGGGCCCTGGGAGAAGCTGAGAGAAGAAGGGGGCCTGAATGAGGAGAGTCTGGCTGGAGGAGAAGCCAGGAACCTGGATGCAGTAGAGGCAAGAAGCAGGGTGGACTGGCCTGAAGAGGATGAAGAAACAGCATAGACAGTAGATGAACTTTTGGAACCTTGTGTGGGACTGGTGGTGGTGCTGAGGCATGAGAGGGCTGGTATGGGATGGTAAAAGCCTTGTTGCAGCTTGATAGTTTGGTAGTGCTGCAACAGGTTAAGACAAAGACAGTTGAATAGGTAAAGCAAAAGCTGCACACACAAGCAAAACAAGGAATTCACTCACCAAGTCCCATGGGCAGGCAGGTGTTCGGCCAGCCCCATGATAGCCGGGCTCTGTCACATGTAATGGTGACTTGGGAAGACAAATGCCATGATGCCGAATGTCCCCCCACTTCCTTCTCCTTGCCGCAGGTTTATCTGCTGAGCATGATGCCATACAGTGTGGGCTATCCCCTGGGCTGGCTGTGCCCCCTCCCAGCCCCCTTGCTGGTAGGGTGAGTGAGAGGCAGAAAAGACCTTGACCCTGTGTAAGCGCTGCTCAGTTGTAACAAAAACATCTCTGCATTATCAACACTGTTTCCAGCACAAATCTAAAACACAGCCCCATACTAGTTACTGTGAAGAAAATTAACTCTATCCCAGCCAAACCAGCACACACCCCTAGACTCTAAAGAATGCTCCAAATGCTGTGAGTTTTGTGAGTAGATGTTCACAAGGAACCTGCAAATCTAAAGCACTCAGAGTAAGTTGATTTATTTATCTCTATTTTCAACCCATCATACCAAGTTTACTTAGGCTGAAATCACAGCTATCTTTCTATGATGAGTTTGTTTCACTATAAAACACTGAGCATTTCCTTTAAAAGTGGGAGGTTTTTTTGAGTAGATGTGCTGCATGAATTACGTCTTCATTTGGAAGTCTTTTGTGAATTAGAAGAATGTAAAACCAAATCTGCTCCTTTTTATCTGTTGTTGCATAATATGACTGTTGTCTATTTCTGTGAGATTTCTATGGAATATTGCAAGTTCTTACGCAGTGCATGATACAGTTAAGATAATGCAGTTGTCTTTTTTTAAAAATTTTGCTTATTTTTTACCTGTCTTGTAAGTCTGTAAGAGATTTTATATGTATTCTTCCCTTTGAAGATACAGAGTAGGAAAACAAAATATGACCCTAGTACGCTTCTCCTGTGTAACAATCTAGAGAAAATGTGACAATTGGAAGAGAACATATGGCAATGTTCTTTCTTTAGAATTTTTTTCTCTTATTTATTTTCTATTGAAAGATTTCTGAAAGAAAACTGATACCCGAACCGCAAGGATTTTCTAGGATCTTTACACAGGTAAAGGTATATAGGTAGAACTTGTGTGTGATTTTGACAGAACTTTGACCCTTTTATGTTTGGGTTCAAGTTCTTAACAATGTAGGTTCAGCAAAGCCACTGTGAACATGGCATCATTGTTAATATTCTGGAAAATTATTCTAGACTGATATATAAGGTATTTGAAACAGCCATGCCTCCAGTCTGTACCTGGAGAACTTATTTTCTAGAGTAGAACTCTGTGTTCTAACAAAGTGATCTGACATTCTATAAACAGCAGATATCTTAATTTAGAAAAGTAGATATTTCAATTAAGTAAGAGATGAAGTTGTAAAAGATAACATAAAAGCCCGTAACACACTTTAGCTGTTCATTATGTCATTTAGCAGCAGTAACAAGTACTGCATATCGCTTTAAAATTATAAAATGTAGAACTAATAAAATATTATAAAGAATGCAAAAATATAAAGGAAATTTCCATAATAAAGTACTGTGTAGAATAAATAACTGCTTGAAATTTTATTGAAAAGTTTAATTTTGAAAATGCTGGCATCTCAAATTTCATCTCAGTTGGGGTAATCTCACATACACTAACAGTGTGATTGAAACAACCCTTTCCAATGAAAAGTATTCTGACAAATAATTCTTAGTAACTCTAATAATTTTTGTCACCATTTTTCTCCTACAATCTGTTATACTCACTTGTAGTTTTGTGATTTAAATTGGACCATAAAGTTTTCATTGTAGAAACTGTGTACCAGTCTGTGCAAAGCAGTTCTGAGGTTTCTTTCTAATTTGAATCCATGGCAAGGCTGTGTCCTACTGATATTGATAATATTAATTTTACACATCTCACATGTAGTTCATAGCTTTTTATAACTACAGTCTGTAAGATTATGATTGAAATGCTACTATTATTTTAACAAAGGCTGAAATTAAAGAACACTACTTTCTAGAAAAAGCCCACTTGTTCCAAGTACCAGTGTCTCTCATTCACCCTGGAATTTTCTCTGTCTGAGAATTTGCATGATAAAGGCTAATGATGAATGGACATGGGACTGAAATGTTTGGGAGAGGAGCCTGTGACAGTTCCTTTGAAGCTTTAAGAGTTTATAATGTAAATAAGTATTTAGGGGATTATCAACATTCACTTATTTTACCCTGAAGGCTTTCTGTAAGGTCAACTTTTAAACAGTTGAAGTATGCAGAAAGAATTGTAAAATATATGTGTGAACATGTTCAAAGACTTTAGACAGTCTGTGCTGCAGAATATTTTTGACTTTTAATATGATATAGTAATATATGCCAAATCAGTGTGTGCAATTAGTCACCATCAGATATATGTGTGTGTATATATACATATAAAACATGGGCCCTGGGAGTTCCGGATTATAAGGAATTCTGAACATTTTTTTAATATAAAGTCATTTTAGTTTCAGAATACCACAAAAGTACAGATGAGACTAAGAAAAAGATCTTTCAAATGAACTTTAAAAACAAACAGGACACCATTTTATTATGGCCATCAGAAAAAGGTAACTTACTGCTCAAAGCACAGCTAACAGTTCAGTGACTGAACTAGCATGTTGAATTCAATGCAAATAAAATTGTTAAACTAATACTGAAATGAAGACTACTTCATACAGCTTTTATCTAAAGCATGTCCGAATAAGAGTCTACTTCTTTAGGTGTCCAAATGCATTTTAGATGTCTTGAAGCACACATTTTTAAAGTCACAAGCTTAGGCAAATGACCAGTGGAATTCTAATTTCCACTTAAATTATTAATATTATGATATAATGGCCTCACTATGTATAACAGCTCTGTGAGACTTACTGACATGTTTATTTGTTGTGCATATTATTAAGATGTTGAAAAAAGCCTCTTATTTTTTCTCATCCAAATGAAAATAAATTATGTGAAAACCTAAGCATTATCTTTTAGGTAGAAATGAATGATACCCATGGGGTTTATTTGGCATACACCCATGTTGACCTGAATTTTTATTTCACAGCAAATAAGTACAGCTATTCAAAATATTTGTGAAGGTGTACTGGATTTCAGCTCTTTCTATGATACTCTATCACTCAATTTTCCTGAATGGTGATGTAACCATTGCTTATTTTAACTATTATAACTTCATCAGAATTTTGACTATTTGACAAGTGTGGACATTGACCCTAACTAATGAATTCAGTAATATTATGTCCATTCATATATTACCGAATTACTCATATGGTATGCTAAAGCTACAGAAAACTGTCAAAAGGTGCTTGTCATCTGTAATCATCGTTTGTTATTTCACTTAGAAATTTAATTCAATTACACCTGTCAAAAATAAATCAAGAATAACTTCTGTAAAATGAATATTCCTTTGTTTCACCCACTGTGCCTTGAGGAATCTTTATCTCCCTTTTGTCTATATTTCAACAATTTATTTCATAAGGAGGAAATGACAAAGGGCATAGCAGGAAAGGGAAAGAAAAAAATGTTGGATAGGACTCTTTCTTGAGATAAGTTAGTTCAAAAAGCTGAATTATTCATACACCAATAAAGTCACACATAGGGAAGTGCAAAGTTGCTTATCACAAGGATAAAGAAAGAAATAATTTGATCTGTTTACTAACATGTATAATGCAGCCATTCACTTAATTCTGCAAACATTTTCTTATCAAATTGCTTCTTAGAAAATGAGAAATAAATTGCTTGACTGTATTTATACATTGCTTATATAGCAATTTTCCCTTAGTATTTGTCAAACACTCCAAATAGCCATAAATGCACTCTATCTGTCTTGGTTATGTAGGGAAACAACAGCACCACAGTAATGCCAAAGTCATATGATTCCTCAGAATTTTTAAATAATAAGGTTACAAGTGCAAGTTCACATTTTTGTGCTAATCTGCTGGATAGTCTCATCCAATTAAAATGCAAACATGGAGATATGAAGAAAATTCTGAATTTGAAATGCCAAAATTATAATACAAAAAAAAATATCCTATTGACATATGATAGGAAAGGACAGTTTTCATTATCTAAAAAAGTAACTTCTCCAGGAAGCTGAAATTAGAAATTAATCTTGCATTGCTGCTTCTAAGACTCTGCTACATTACTTGTGAACTTTTATTTGAAAAAATGCAAGTATATAAATAACTTTTACAAGTATACATCAATTAAGCAAAAAACCCACAATGAAGATGCAGTTTTATTCCATTGAAAACCTGGGATTTTTTGGGGTACTGGGAAATGTGCTGATCACAACAGTGGAAACACCACCTTGAGTTCAAAGGACAGAATATCATTCATATATGTTACTAAGAGCCATTCATTCAAGGAGCTGATAATTGCATAGAAAATGTTACAATTGCTCCATATAAATATTTATATATAAATTTATACCAATACGAATTTAAACTAAGAAAATCTAGTGTTCTTTCTGTTTCAAAAGTGCTTGAAATGCTTTTAAATGGAGGAAAAGCATAGCAGAAAAAAACAGAATCTCTCCCCTTTCTGGCTAGATGATTAAGAGCATCATCACAGTTTTCATTACTCTACGGTTAAGAACACATATTTCCAAAGAAATTCTGAGGAAAAGACAGCTTAGGGCATCTCAGATGGCACTGGGCACCTGTCTTCAGGCAATTTAAACAAACATTTGTTGTTTATGGTAGCTGAAACCTCTCTACACTTCCCTGACTGTGTTTTCTAGGGGCTTGACTGAGTTGCCCCCACCTAGCTGGATCATACGATTTGAGAAATGTTGAGAGATCATGGGTCTCCTGTAAATACCATGCCAGACCTGTGTGGGCGTCTTGGATATGCTCAAGACTCTTAGAGAGCATTGATGTCAGCCTGTTGGGCCATTTTGGGTGGTACACAGCTATATATTCAGCATAGAGGTAGGAAGCTATATGTATGGACCTAAATATACTGTCTTAATCAGGAACTGAATCCTACCATCAATACATATTTTATTTATAAATGTATTGTGTATACATAATATTAAATATATAAATATAAACATTTTTCTTGGCATTAAAGATAGAAACCTGATTTTATAAACTTGGCAAATAAAGTTATAAACATGAAAGTTAAAGTTCATCCTTGAGCCAACTTCATATTACTGAGGGGGGATGAACTGACTAGGCAGAAAGAAAAGAAGAGAACTTTTCAAAAGTACTCTGTTACAACTCAGAAGCAACATTCTTAAATGAATTTAGTCAATTAATTTGGGAACCGATGATTAACTGACATAGATCATCAAATTGCTCTGGTGAAGAGGGTGACTGGCTCTGTAGCTGCTAATTTATAGCACTTGGGGGAAAACCTCATCTTGTGAAATGGGAATTCAGTGCAGCTTTCAAATACTGGGGATAGCTCAAAGATCAAACTAAAATATTCATTGAAACTGAAAACATTATAAATGACAACTTCCTTACTTGAAAATTATTGGATTTGACACAAGAAAAATACATTAGATCTTATCTTCATATGATAATAGAATCACAGAATGGTTGAGGTTGGAAGGAACCTCTGGAAGTCATCTTGTCCAACACCATTGCTCAAGCAGGGCCACCTAGAACTGATTGCCCAGAACCATGTTCAGACGGGTTTTTAATATCTCCAATGATGCAGACTCCACAACATTTCTGGGCAATCTCGTGCCAGTGCTCTATCACCCTCTCAGTAAAAAAGTGTTTCCTGATGGCCAGAGGGAACACTGTGTTTCAGTTTGCGCCCATTGCTTCTGGTCCTGTCACTAGGCACCTCTGAAAAGGGCCTGGCTTTGTCCTCTTCGCACCCTCCCTTCAGGTATTATATACACTGATGAGATCATCCCCAAGCCTTCTCTTCTCCAAGCTGAACAGTCCCAGCTTTCTCAGCCTATCCTCATAGGAGAGATGCTCCAGCCCCTTTATGATCTTTGTGGCCCTTCCCTGGCCTGTCTCTCTTGTACTGGGAAGCCCAGAACTGTACACATTGCTCCAGGTGTGTCCTCCCTAGTGTTGAGCAGAGGGGAAGGATCACCTCTCTTGACCTGCTGGCAACACTCCTAATGCTGGATCCCAGCATGTACTGTTAACCACCTTTGATGCAAGGGCACATTGCTGTCTCATGTTAAGAAACAGAAAGTGGTGAAATTGATCACAAACTACAAATAATAATATTTAAAGTTTAGCGGACGCTGTGCAAATGATTATTTTCTTATTAAGCAGGAACAAAGTAATGTGCAATCTAACAGTACTTCTATATCTGTACTTTAAAAAGACCTGAAGAGCTGAAGGTAATGACCTGAATGTAGTGGGCAAGATATTTTTTTACAGAAATACATTAATAATAATGCAGTTCTTGAAAATATTTTGGCACACTGTCATGGTTTAACTGCAGCCGGCAACTAAGTACTACACCGCTGCTCATTCACTCCCCCTCCACTCTCCAGTGGGATGCGGAGGAGGATCAGGAAAAGGTAAAACTCGTGGGCTGAGACAAGAACAATTTAATAATTGAAATGAAGTAAAATATTATAGTAACAACAACAACAACAATAATAACAACAGTGATGATAATAAAAATGAAAAGGAGAGAGAGAGAGGAATAAAATCCAAGAAAAACAAGTGATGCACAATACAGTTGCTCACCACCTGCTGACTGATGCCCGGTCAGTCCCCACGCAGCGAATGACACCTCCCAGCCAACTCCTCCCAGTTTATATACTGAGCATGACATTCTGTGGTATGGAACATCCCTCTGGCTAGTTCAGTTCAGCTGTTCTGGCTCTGCTCCCTCTCAGCTTCACACAAGTTGCACAAGTTTCAAGTTTCCCGTGGTCTGCCAGTGAGCAGTGGCACAAGAAGCTGTCAGGAACAAGAGAAATTCTAGGAGCAAATTTTATCCACTAATGATCAAATTTACATATTTCTGTTCTTTATTTAAGAAAATATCAGGTGGTGCATTTAGATTATTTGAAAAACAGGAATTTTTTTCCTCTTTGAAAATTGGATTAATGTTGCACAGCATGTGCTAAAGTTTGGCATTTTTTAATCAAAGGTTCTACATAATTTGTTACAAAATATCTGACCAATGAGGATTCTGCACTATTAACATTGATTTTCTGTAAGTCTTGGAACACTGGGGCAGTTCTCCAGAGACTGAAAGGAAGATGATACTGTGATAATATTCAAGAAGGGTGAGTTGAATGACCTGGATGATGTTAGGCCTGTCAGTCTGACATTGATCTTAGGCAAAGTAATGGAAAGAGGCTGATAGAACACTTGATTAATAAAGAAGTAAAGGAGGTAAATATAATTAATGCCAATCAAAATGGGCTTATGAAAATAAATCTCATTAAACTAACTTGATAACTTTTTCAACAACGCTACTAGTTTGGTTGATAATTAAAATGGAATTGATGAAATACACCCGTTATATCACAAGCCTTTGTCTTCATACTGTACCACGCTTTGTCTAATAAAGAAGGAAGAAACAAAATCAGTGTCACACACAGTAAATAGATGAAAAGCTGTCTAAGTGGAAGGTTTCAAAATTAACTGAGTCAGAAGAAATCACGTAGCAGATAAGTTTCTAGCAGGACCCTGTTGGATTTGATATTTTTTGCATTTTACTGCTCTTTGTTATCTATGTCTGGTAGGAAAGCATAACTCTTAATTGAGTATGCTGATAGGAGAATGGCTGAAATAATTGAATAAGACCATTTACTGGTATTATAAACTCTGACTTTTTAAAATAAACTTGGCTCAACCTAATGAAAAATGTTTAGTACAGCTAAGTATACGGTCATAGGCTGTATTTGCAGCAGGGTGGACGCTATCTTGTAGAGCAGTGGGCTGAGAAAGACTTGGAGTAATTGAGAATAAACTTTCACTGTGATGCTGTAACTCATATGAATAATACAATCTGTGGATACATAAATAAAAGAATTGTGATCTAAAATGTTTGGAAAATCTCCATACATTCTTAGCTCAGTTCTTAGACTGGTGTAATTTTAAGTTGGTAACAGCTAGTTTTGGAGTTCACATCAGACATGGCTTAAATGGAACAGGTTAAAAGAAGTACAGCAAAAACAGGCAAAAGATTGGAGAACTTTTCTGACATGGAAATAGTCTAAGAATCTTCCCGAAAAGTTAAGATATAACTTACGTTTTTAGTAACTAAGATTTATAATTGAAGGGGACAGATGATTGGCCAGAGACATTTCTTGAGTCTATCAGAAAAAATACGTACCAATAACACCTGATGGTTTATAGTTGCAGCTAAATATATTAAAATTATAAATAAGATCATTTTAAGAGTAGCATGAGACGCATTTTGGACAGGTGAACAACATTTGCTGTTCTTAAATTCCTAAATGCAGATTGGTTCCCCCATGCTGCTCTGACTCAAGGAGGAATTAATTTGAAGTCTTACATTACACAAAAAAAATATGCTGAATGATTGAATGGCCTTTTCTGGCTGCATTCCATGAATCTATAGCAACAGGGAGAGCTGACTCCTTTGCTCTACTTGCCAATAAACTGAATTAAGTCTGATCTGTATAGAAAATGTTCACTAGCAGAATAATAATTGGATGGTATATAATTTTTTTATTAAATAATTATACTGATAAAATCTCTACTGTAAATTCACCTATACACAAGGCAGCTTAGCCTGGTTTTAGACCAAAGAAAAGTACTGTTTTACACTGGAATTACTGGAATTTCATTTAGAGACTTTAAGCAAGCTTGAAGTAAAAGAACATTCACATTTATGCTGTGCTTAAAATTTATAATAAATGATGGACTTGATAAACTTGATGAGAGATCTCGACCAAGCTAATGTTTTGACCAAGCTGAGAAATATGTTTTCAGTAGCTCTATCTGTAAATATGCCAGGTTGTTCCTTATACTCAAACTATACTCTGTATCAGCACAGGAAAAATTCTTCATCGGTATGAAATGCATTTCTTAATGTATTGGGCTTGCATGGCAAGGTTTTTGTAGGGGGGGGGAGCTACAGGGGTGGCTTCTGTGAGAAACTGCTAGAATCTTCCCCTGTGTCCAACAGAGCCAATGCCAGCCAGCTCCAAGATGGACCCACCACTGGCCAAGGCTGAGCCCATTAATGATGGTGGTAGCGCCTCTGGTATAATGTATTTAAGAGAGGGAAAAAAACCCCTGTTGTGCAACAACAGCAGTGGACAAAGGAGTGAGAACATATGAAAGCAATAACTCTGCAGACACCAGGGTCAGTGAAGAAGGAGGGGCAGGAGGTGGTCCAGGCACCAGAGCAGAGATTCCCCCGCAGCCTGTGACGAAGGCCATGGTGAGGCAGGCTGCCCCCCTGCAGCCCATGGAGGTTGATGGTGCAGCAGATATCCACCTACTGCCTGTGGAGGACCCCATGCCAGAGCAGGTGAGTGCCCAAAGGAGGCTGTGAACCCATGGAAAGGTCAGAATGGAGCAGGTTTGCTGGCAGAACCCCATGGGGGACCCAGGCTGGAGCAGTCTGTTCCTGAAGGACTGTCCCCATGGAAAGGACTCATGATGGAGCCGTTTGTGAAGAACTGCACCCATGGGAAGGGCTCACATTGGAGTAGTTTGTGGAGGATTGTCTCCTGTGGGAGGGACCCCACTCTGGGGCAGAGGAAACGTGAGGAAGAAAGAACAGCAGAGACAATGTGATGAACTTACCGCAACCCCCATTCCCCCCATCCCCCTGCACCGTTCAGAGGGAGGAGACAGAGAAATTGGGAAGAAGGGAGAGGTGGGGGGAAGGTGTTCTAAGATTTGGTTTTATTTCTCATTACCCTACTCTGATTTGATTGATAATAATTTAAATTAATTTCCCTAAGTTGAATCTGTTTTGTCTGTTATGGTAGTTCATGAGTGATCTCCCCGTCCTTATATCAACCCACAAGACTTTCATCATATTTTTCGACCCCTGTCTAGCTGAGGAGGGGGAGTAATTGAGTGTCTTGGTGGACTCATGGCATCCAGCCAAGGTCAACCCACTACAGCCCATTTTGGCACCCAACATGGGCACTATGATGGCTGCTGTGGGAAAAATTAGCTCCATCTCAGCCCGACCCAATACACTTCTTTAGATGATGTTTCTAATTTCCTTACAGAAGAATAAGGATTCTAAGCTAGACCTGGTCCCATACTCAAATGGCATGACCACTCTTAAGGGGAAATGGAGAACAAGCAGATCAAGTAGTTGGTATTGCAGCCAAAGCAAAGGCCTGTAAAACCTGCTAATTAAAATTGCACTAGTCAGGATAAAATTAATTATGGCTTGCCTTGCATGTAAATATAAACCTACCAAAATACTGTGACCAGCAGTAGTATATAAAGCTTTTGTGACACACTAGTGGTATGCCAGACACAGTATGTAAGCATTGTATCTAAGTATGGGACAATGTGACCAGCAAAGGTGTAAGCAAAAACACATGCATTTGCATGTAGGAACCATCCAAGTGACAGAAATTACAGTCCCAAGATAACGAACAATCAACAAGATAAACACAAAGGACTGCAGGTAAGTAGAGCACCCTGCCTAACGTAATGTACCAGAAGGATGACCATCAAAACCAAAACCAAGATAAACAGCATCTAGAGCAGCATCTGAGATCCCATTTGGGTGGAGGTAGCAAGAGGCATAAAAAGTCAATGATGAACTTAAAAAAGAAGGCAAGCTTGCTTTGGTTCTCATTTCTCTTACCAAACAGCTCTTAAGTTTGATCACCTACGGAATCACTACAGACCACGGCCGTCATGTAGTAACCATGCAGCATCAGCTTCAAAGTATTGTATATTCACAGCTAATTCAGGGTATGATTTTTAGTAACAATCAGTTTGCATATATGCAATTATAATGATTAAGGATATAGAAGTAATCATCAGTATGAAGGGTTTTGTTAATGAACGAATTTAGTAAATTTTGATTTTAAAGTTTAAAGAATGGCATAATCTGTCGTCCTCTTAAATATTCCCATCACAGTAACCTCAAATTACCTGATACACATGTGCACATGCACACACACACACAAACATATATGTATAAATACATATGCATATAGATGCATTCAGTTCAGAAGTATTCCTCCCACACACTGTTGTGTGAGTACTTTCAGCAGGAAAGCATGCTCAGACACCAAATACAAGTCTCCTGCAGGGCTAAACAGCTGCTTTAGTTTGCCCCTGAGCTGGGAAAATTGACAATTTATTGAAAATAAGTACGTTATTTAAGGCTACTTTCCTTCTCTCGTGTTCATTTTAACTTGCACTTACTGGTCTTTTTGACCCACAAAAACAGAACAAGCAGTCAGGAATGCTCTTTTCAATGCAATATGAAGACCTTCAAGAGAAATTTTTATTATTCTCTAGTAAAAAGAAGTGTTTTATTTTGAGTGTAGATTTAATAAAACTACCATTGTCCATCCGTGTCTTCTCTTATTAGCTTTTAATTACAAGATATGAGGGAAAAAGGAAAGGAAATTAGTCTGAAGCCATATATACAAGTTATTTGACATTTTTAATTTTAGATTCCTGTAACCAGTGATCCTCAACCAGCTTTGTGTTGTCCCTGAGAAGTCACTAGAATTTAGTAGGAGGTTACAATGCAATTAATGTATTCCTGTTTAATGATGCCGGTGTACATATTTTATGTATTACTTGTCCAATTTAAAAGATCAGAGCAAAGTTCCTATCAGCACATGCATCACCTAAAAGCGAGGCCCATTTGAGTCTGTAGCAAACTATCACTAAGTAAGTAGCAGGGGTCCAGATATGGGAAAGTAACACAGCATGCTAAGGTGCAGAGAGACAACGTTTGGCAAGTCTTTGAATCTTGCTTACAAGTAGTAGGCTTGAAGGTGAGAATCTGAGACAGGGTTTACATTAACCATAATTTAACAATTTGTCATAGCTGAACTCAATCTCAGTTCTCATTCAGGGTTCTAACCACACAGGTAAAGCAAACACTGAGACAACAGCTTTTCACTTAAGCTTTTTTAATTTAACAAATTACATATCCCATGTCTTATCCAGAAGACATCCCACAAGCACAACAGGGATAGTTGGATGAGAAATAGCTTTGTCCTTTGTATATGAAACTGGTTGTGAAAATGCTTGTCCATGACTCTGACAGAAGTTGTAAGATGAGCAAGTAATAAAATCATATATCTAGTATACCCCAGAACAGTATCTGCATCATGAAATGCAGCCTGCATATACACGCACACACACACACGTATATGTACATACATATATGCACATACATACATGTATAGAAGAGCATGGACTGAGAAATTCTCATTTGTATTTCTTAATCCAGGAATGAAGAACAGTTAAGAAATAATGATCTGGCTTTGAGATGAGAAGAAAAGCAAATCTGTAACACATTAGCACTCTGGGTAATACACAAAAATGGTCACGGTAATTTCCTTTCTTTCAGATATATTTTCAAAGAAAATTAAGAAAGAAGCGTTTTAGCACACAAACAAAGAAAGAAACATTGACAAGAGATACATAATTCAGGCTTCTACCTAGCAGCAAAAGTTCAGGAGGCAGAAAAGATGTTAGATATGCTTCTTCATTAGACATTTCATATTACTTATTCCAGGCATAGAGGGTGATGTGAATGCTATTCTGAGATATTTGTCTTTGGCCATTTATTAAATAAAGAGTTCAAACATCCACTCTAATATGCTGCATCACACTTGCAGAACTGATTATAATGCAAGTTAACTGCCTGCACTGGTCTAATAGTTTTTGTTTGTTAATGAACAATATGGTTCTGTTTGAGGGTTTTTTTGTTTGTTCGTATTTTTTTATAGTGAAATATTTTATGTGGGTTTTTTTACAATTTAGACAAAATATATGATTTTGATTCAAAACTGGTCCTAACCTTAGTAAAAAATACACCAGGAAAAGATCTTCTAACTGGAATCCCAAAGCCTAAGAAATACTCTTACATTTACCACTTTAGGAATCAGACAGTGGTGCTCATGTTACTTCCACAGAAAGATGGTAGACCCATGAAGAACGGTAATATATTGCTCTGTAAGTCAACAGTTACTTCAGAAGCACACATACATATAAAATAAAAAATTGCATTGTAACTAAGGGTCTGGAAACCAAAGTAATTCACTGGTAGGTAGATCTTTCTTAGTCTTTTACTCTACCCGGAAGACTCAGAGGCACTAATTACTGAAACGATTGCTGGTTCATTGTTTCAGACTACATACAGCTACAGGTGGAGACAGAAGGGCCAGAAAGAAAAGAAATAACATCCTGGAAAAACAACACTCTCTCCCTAGGCAACTTCTCCAGCCTGAACGGGTTTTCGTTCCCATCATCACTGCCCCAGCCCTCAGGCTCCAGAGCCACAATACCTATTGTATAAGGGTACCTGGGAAGGTGAGAGGCTGGGGGGTGATTCCCCTGCTTCCCCAAGCAGCGACCTGTTTCCTTTCTCCCCGTCTCACCATCTGCCTGTTGGCGAGTAGACGGGGGAGCCTCTACTTCTTGTGAGGTGTCCATGTGGTGCATTTGTCTCAGTGAGGGTAGTGAGTGGCTCCACCACTCTATCTCCCTCTCACACCACCTGATAGTCCTTAACCTTTCAGCTCTGCCACCAGGCTGAGCAGATCATCCACCTGGTCGCACCTCACACAGGTGTTCTCTCTGCTGCCCTCCGACAGCACGGACAGGCTCAGGCAGCCCCTGCAGCCTGTGACCTGGATGGCTCTATATTTACATGGGAGCTCTGTCTGGGTTGCCACAATGTCTTCTAGTGCTGGTTACTATAGCTAGGTTTCTTCTGGGGAGGCGATAACCACTACTGGAGCTGGCCTTTTTGAGCCGTTAGGGAGGTGACGCCCTCCCTACGTGCCCTCCCTGTGCTAAGTGCCACGCGGCGCCCGGGCTGACGGGCCAGGCCCGGTTTGGCCACTCTAGTCGCTGCACTCCTGGTCCCTGGGGGCTGTGTGAGGTGTTCGGCTGCCTTCACTCCTGGCCCTGCCAAAGCTGTCAGAGCTGCCACTTGTCAGGGTCTTAATACTAACCACTCCAGGGCCAGGGGGTCGGGGCACCGGGGCACCCTCTCTCTCTCTCTCTCTTTGCCCTCGCTTCTTGGTTTTGCCGGTTCACAAAATCTCACCACATTCCCTCAGTGTGATCCTCTGCTCTGGAGTTGCATGCCTCAGAGACTATTCTTTAGGTTTTAACAGTTTCCATCCTTTATACACATATTTCTCTCTTGATAAAAGTAATGGGGACAGTCGTATAAACAAAATGTTTGCAGCCACCAGTGTTAACCATACTGAAATTCCTCTTTGTAAAACTAGTTAAAATATAAAAGGTGGCAGAGCTCTGGTCAGTGCTGGCTCTAGTGTGATGAGTTGAAGTGGAGGGAAAAAACCAAGGTTTAGGAAGAGCTGGTTGTATTACCACTACCTCAAGAGGGAGAATCGAAGAGACTTTTTCCAGGTAAATCCGAATTTCTAGCATGTAAGTCTGGTCTCACGATATGATCAATGAAGATCTCTTTTCTATAGCTGTGCCTGTCTTTATCATTCCATGTTATTAATTAAATACTGATCCCTGACAGAAAAATGAATATGCATGACCATAAGAAGAAATATTAAAGGTATAAGAAGCTGCTGTGAGGCAAAAATAAAATGATTTTAACTGTTTCAGTTAGAACCTATAAAGTAATAGAAACTATAAACATACAGTAAGGACTAAGAAAAACAGATTTTTGGTACTACATAACCTCTCATCATAACCTGAAAAAATCCAGTTAAACAGAAAGGAAATTAAGTTTAAACTCACAGTATAAAATGCTTTCTAACAACACATCAAAAATCCTTGGAACTCATTGCGACACATAGAACTGAGAAGCTATATGTTAGACATTTTCTAAATTATAAATTAGTTTGTAAAATGGGAACATATGATTCCTTTGTAACTGAATGCCCCACAAGACACACATGCATTTCTTACAGAAAGATGTACGCACTTTGTTACACAACTTCAAGAACTTGCAAGAAGAAATCACTTCTTAATCCATATCTCATATTAATACCCAGAACATAGCAATGCTATTCTTTCTAATACATCAAAGGTATCAATAAGAGTGGGAATTGGTAAGAGGGAACCTTAGTGTTCTCAGAAGTAATTTGCTAGGTAGAAATGGTACAAAAAATTATATTCTTTTATCTGTGCATGGATATCTGCTAACCCTTGAATAATTTTCTTTCTGTTAAAGCAAAAACCAAGCCCAAGCATAATTTCATGCAGTGCATATAAAAAGTTGTACAAAATCGCCAGCTCAGTTGCCATACTGTTCTCTTATCTGTAGCAAAAAATTGTAAGAGGTATCAAAGTGACACAGTGTTTTTGACATTTTAGCAATGATAGGAAAACATTGGTTTTATAAGGTGTATATATTGTCCTATCACTAAACAGAACAAGGTGGCTATTTCTAGTGATTTCTGCCATCTCAACTCAGTTTACATTTCCACAGACAGCCATCAACATTTGTATTATTGTTGATGTGTTTTCCTGGTTAATTAACATTTGTTATATTCTTCCATTTTGTGACTACAGGTTACTGAAAACAAATATAAGGATGAACAATAATTCTTACAACTATTATATTCCTAACTGCCAAATCTGGGCTTTTTAATTTCATCACCCACATTGACATCTATTTCTGCACCAAGTTATCCATCAAGACTCAGTTTTAACACTACAGTAAGAAGAAAATCACTTTAAAATTTACAAGATAGCCAAAGGGGTGACATTAATGTATAGCTGTCAACAAAAATGCCTTTCAAGTAGGTATATGCACACCTTGTATGAAAATTTAACTAGTCTTTTGTGAATAGTTTACAGGGGGGAAAAAAAAATCAGCATTTAATCTGGATCGGTTATATGGCATTGCTTCCCTCTTCTCACGGCAACTTATGTTTAGATTATTTTGGTGGCAGATGAAATCTTGAACTAATTTTTGCTGATTCTTTTCATTTTAGCTTATTTCTTTTCCAGAGCATCAGGTACTTGGTTGTTCTTTGAGATGTTTGCTTTTCTAAGTATTAAACTAAGGCATTTATTCACCACTGGCATCTTCAGAGATGAAAAATCTCTGTGAAAAATACCATGTAATTGGTGCAGAATTCTTTGGCAAATATATCTGTGGAGGCTACAGATATGTAACATACACTGTATGTACTGATAACTTAACCTAGTATGCTTATTGGATAATATTTGTGAAAGACAGTAAAGCCCCTGATAGGTTAATTCAAACCCAGATGATATCTCAAGCTATACACCTTAAAAATCAGTGAGCTTCAAAGACTGGAAGATCTAGGCCCAGTAATTCACATAGAAGTAATAAGAGGGTTTATTGCAACAGTTCAAGACTTTTTATAGACTATTATCATAGCATCCAAGTCCTTACCTAAACCCATAAAATAATCCATAGTAAATTACAACTAATATTGAAATTGAAAATATCTGAGTACATTAGTCATGTATTACTGAAACTGATTCGTTTTGAAAAGATAGTGAAGCAAAAAACCTAAATTAAAAATCCACAATTTTTGTTGTGAAATGATGGACATTCAGGCACTTAACTGCAATAATTAAATACATGATGATTTCAGATTAAAGCAAGTATAGTTGTATGAAAAAAGCAATCTAATGTGCAGTAATGATAAAGGTAGAAATTATAACTTTCCCTGATTTGTAACAAAATATATAATTTTCAGTTATTTCTACTTGGGTGTTTCAAACCGATACAGCTTCTTCAATGAAAATGCAATTGAATCTAGCTGTTCTGTTTAATCACAACCACATTCTTCTTTGAGCTGTATTTTGAAAGATATTACTGTATCTTGAAACACACAAAGATCTCTGTCTGCGGTGGCTTTATAAATGTGCTTGAATTTCAGTTCATATTCTCTGAGCCAAAGTTTGTGTCAGTAGGAGCCCTGCTCCAGACTGCAATGTAAATGTGACTCCTCTTGATTGCACTGACACCATACCTCAGCAGGAAAGAACTTGGACTTGCCAAACCTCCCAAAATCCTTTGCTTCCCACATAGTATGGTTAAGTATGCTTCCCATAGCATGTATGCCTGACCTTACTCATTAAGCCTGCCAGATAAACCTACAGCATGTTATATGTGAGGAGAAGCTGTTTTTCTCTCAGGATGCACACAGAAATGATGTCTGCTGTAGTTGTCAGGACAGGTGAGGCCAAAGAAAGGATGATTTAGTCAGTATTTTCTGTAACTGGAGGCAGAAATCCCACCCTAATATTGGTCCTAATGCCTAACACCTGCAGTACTAGGAGCTCATACTTCTTTTGCTGATGCAGTTTAGCAAGCCTTTCTAGTATTAAGAAGATACCAGGGTGCAAACAAGTATTATATATTGTACCTCACACTTTTTCTTCCCTTGCCTCATGCATCCCGATCTGAGTAACAGTGCACCTCAAAAGTTAGTTATCAGGCTATTTCAGGATAACCATGAGTTCAGAGAGTTAAACCTCATACAGGATCTCATACACTTAAGTGGAAACAAGGACTTCATTTGAGTATGCTGGTGTTTTTACTAACTTCAGTGAGGACACCAGAAAGCTGTTCCACTGGTACAAGGGATTTTAGCTGTCACTTGTCACAGGAACATTTCAGCAGGCTGAACTTACAGTGAAAGGGCTACCTCTAATTTGCAATTGCATGTACCAACTTGCCAAACTGCATCATGCACTAAATTGCTATACGTGGGAGGCATGCTCAGGACCACTGTTCCCGCCAATAAATCTATAATTTGCTCTGACCTTCTTTACGTACAGAACGGGTCATGTTCCCTTTTCAGTTCCTTCAAGCAGTTATATTTCTCTGACTCCCTTCCCTGACCTATCTCACCCAGCTTCTGCCTGCAGGCAAACATCAAGCCAGGTCATGCAATGCCATAAATCCTGGAATCCAGGTTATTAATTAGTGCTTTTTGACTGCCTTTCAAAATAACATTTCACACTCATAATAGCCTTCCTATGTGCTCTTCCTCCTCCTTGGCACAGATGGTGTCCCCCACATCCTGGATTGCCACTTATGTCACTCACAAAATCTTTCCTTTCTGGACCTTCCCTCACAGGGAACCGCAGCAGACTGTCAGCCCGGGGAAATGAAACCTTGAAGGTGCTCAGAAAAGTTTGAATAGTTTGAGATCTTCAAAAGGCCAAACACATCTGTTTTTTCGTCAGCATTTGAACATATGTCTAGCATTAAGCAATAAGGAAATGTATGCCAACCAGTGCATTATGTGTCAGAATGAAATCGAAAAAGCGGCAATATGAGGTTACTTTACTCCTTCAGGAGTCCCTGAAATAAATGTTCTAGGGTCACTTTTATGCCAACATGTGGCCTTCTGTAGTCAAACAGTTAAATAATGTTTATCTAATGGAGGGGAGCCATTCAGGCTTTGAAAAGACCACACTTTCCAAACAATAATAAACAAGTGAGGGTTTCTTGTGTTGAAATAGACTACTCAAAAAAAAAAGAAGTTCCTCTCTGCCCTGCTGGAAACAGTGTTGAGGCCTGTGGTGGCCTGTTTGTCTACCAAAGTCTAAACAAATGGAGAAAGTAATCTCCTCTTTTGCATTCAATACATTCATAAAAAATGTTGGCAGGGAAAACAGTGACATCAGTCACCCTATTTACACATTTGTCTGTGAACTCTTGTCCCTGGCAGATGTTTTCTTTTGCCTTTTTGGCTTTGTCAGCCACCCTGAAATGATTCAGGTAAGTGAGCAGCAGGAGTCGATTTCTGTATGCTGACCCTACCTTCAGGCCTGGCTTCGTCTCCCCTTGCTTCTCTGGAAAAGCAGGGAAGAAATTCAGAGGAAATATGCCTGCCTGAGACATCAGAAACAGGAATGAGTTTGATAAGTGACAGTTGTTGCTTATCCATTGATTGGGGCCTAGGGCTGAGAATCCCTCACAGGACCTATATGTCTGGCTTGGTGTTCTCCTTCAGATGTGTCAGCAGAAAAGAAAGAAAGGAAGATATATTAGCATTTCATGGAATCTGAAGATATCAAATACAATTCATTTTTAGCCAGCTACAGCCCGCTGACACCCTAACCCGTGCCCGTATTTGTAACTTGCTATCTGTATCCTCTGGCAGATTCATCCCTTTGCAGACTTTTTCTCAGGAAGATTGGTGAACAGCGCTAGACAGAGTGGCAAAGCACTCTGGCAGAAATGTTAGGAATGTCATAGCGACTTCATGAAGATGAAGGTGTTGAAGATTAGATTGTGGCTCTTCACAGATCTCTTCTGAGGTCATGAAGATAGAGCTTCATGATTCAAGGCCGTGTCCCCCATAACAGGTCATGAGGCAGAGCACAACCCTGCAAAACACTGTATGATGGAAGTGCCTGGTTTTCATGTAAATAAAAAAAAATCTTCCCACTCAGTTTTTGCACAGAAGTAAAATTTAACTGTTAAATGTCATGTTTGTGTCTAGACTCACTTTTAGACTATGCATTTGCATGCATAAATGCAGTGACTGCATTTCAAGGCTCTGATGAGTCTTTGGGATCTTTCTGAGCAAAGGTCTTTGAAAGAATTACTGCATATCACCAAGACATATGGTAGAACAAATACACATTACCTTTAACAAAATGTTTTAAGAAGGTAGAGCTTTTGCTTTCACAAAGTTTTTATCAATTGTATAAAGTTTGTTTGTTGTAGACTGTTATGAATTTTCTGAGAAGCAGTTAAACAGCAAAGACTGAAGTGAGTAGATGAATGTGAAATAAACACGTGAAATATTTCTGCTACGACTTTAAGAAAAGTCTTTCTTGTAATTGCACAGTGATTAACAACTGTATTTGTATTTTCTTATCTTGGTGTCATAAACATACCCCTTTCTGCAGCTGGTATTAATATGAGCTTTGAAAAAAGAATACTGATAGCTCTTTTGAATGTTGAACAATATTTTCTTTGAGGATTAAGCAAATTAGTTTTAAAGTCTCATTAAATGATAATTTTTAAACCAACTTTAAAACCAAACTAAAAATTCTTAGCTAAAATTCAGATCAGTGAAGCATGAAGTTGGTAGGTAACACCTTGGTAGGTGTGTGGCTCACACTGCTACATTCTGTAAATATTTTATTTGCTCGTAATATTTTCAATGTACTAATTGTCTAATAAGACTTTCAATAAATTTAATAATATATTTATGAACCAATTTACACATTCCCAGTATTAAATACAATTTTAACTTCTTTGGACGAATTAGACTATGTATTAAGAGGGCTTTCAGTCTGATAGCCAGATACTGACAGGAATATAAGTAATTGGTTTTTAAGATAGTGTAGCAGAGTTTAAAAGATAATTAAATATAAGTTGGCTTCTTTAACCATCTAATCACTGTTTGCAAGCCTAGTCCTGCAATAACATTATGTTTTTCATAAAGAGCAAAATTTAAACAGTTCATAAGCTTCTTTTCTTATCATGCAATGTGTTAAACACATGTGACAATTGACTATGTCAAAATGTGTGTCAAATTAGACAGCCACTAAACAGATTTATTGTAAAACCATTTAAAATACCTTTTAAAGGAGCCAGGAGGGAACTGTGGAAATCCTTGATAAATCATAGTAATATTAAAGAATGTCAGAAGTAAGCTTGTGGGGATTTGAGCTTGGGTGTCTACTCACTTATTATCAAAACACACGAAATTTCCTGCCACATCTGAGAGGGAGAGAAATTGCACTAGTCAATGCATGTATTAAAGGAAATAAGAAAACAGCAGCCCCCAAAAGGCAAATAAAGCTGAGAAAGAAGTTGGGAGATGAAGATAACACACTATTCCCAGATGAATCTTGCAATATTTGTTTTTCATTCATTTTTATTTACAGAGAATTGGGTTCCTTCATAAATATAAAAACAAAATTATAAATCAATGAAGAAAAAAAAAAGATAAATAACCTTGGATACTTTGTAGATTGTTTACAACAATCTGTTTCAACCGAGTAGTAAATCAAAAGCTGCATTGTTTAATGTCAACAGATTTCAGGTTCTGAACTTGTGCTTCAGCCTAGAATTTATTAACTGTGTACATATTGCTAATTGTAAATGTATTATTGAGTAGAAACACTACATAAAGCTTCCTATGTTCACATTTCATTCTTTGAAGATCTCTATATTGTTTGTCAGGAATTACTTTTCTTCTTTGGAACATTTCAGTGATGAGCGACCCTTTCAAAAAGAACACCAGTGCTTTGATTTATTTTGAAGGCATTCTCATTAAACTGTGTACTGCTATATTGAAATACATGATTACTGTAAAAGTGCTGACACAAATATTTTTTCATATTACTCTTTAAGTTGGTTGATTTTCTGTGAATGTTAAGTCAAGGACATGAACATACATTTCTTCATCTGCATAGAGATGAAGATGCTTCATATATTCATTATTTCTTCCTCTGCTGTCAGTTTTATGTATATAGACTTTTTGAAGAAAATGTACTAAACAAGCATTTAATAAAACTGCAGTTTTATAACTCATACAGCACTGTATTTTTTTTAAAAAATCAGTTATAGGAATAAACATATCTATTAGTAATAACCATATTAATACACATTTCTATAAATATTTCAGCAAATTGAATAAACTAATACTAACATTTATTTGTTTGTATTCTTATAGCCTTGCTGTGACTAAGTTATAGTTATCGTTGAGGAGTTGTAATTTAGGACCTGCTTAAGGCATATATGATTTTCTATGAAACATTTGGAACAAAGTTTTTTAGGCTTTTTCCCAATACAAATGACTACTTACTTTTTATTAAACAAAAATTTTAAATGATGTATTATTTCTTTCCAGAAGGATTTGTACTTTACAAAGGACTTTCTGTATTTTGAAGATTGACTGTAAACAAACTTACAGTGTATTAGAAGCACACAGACTGATTTTAAATACATTTTAAAAGAATGTTTGTTGAGACATGTTTCTTTTAATGTTTTAAACCCAGGTACTGTAAGTATTTGTGATTTGCATATCTGATTATACTTAGATTTGCTAGTATTTACTAAGTAACCTTTGCTTACCTGAAATACCACATCGTGAGTGTGTGAATGAGTTTGGACTTTATGATGAATATTCTGTTCAAAGTGCCTGTTTTTGAGTATTTACATATATGGGATTTCTTAATGAATTTTAGAAAGAAAAGGATTGCTATTGCCACAATGTGTCATATGTTTATTTAACATCCCTTTGCTTTAAATCTGTAACAAAAAATTTGTGTCAGTAAACATAGGTGGTGAAAAATGTAAATACCCCGAAGAAATCACATGCAGTATTATATTTCTCCAGTATCTTGGGACTCCTTCACATGCTGCAGAACATATAAGCAGAGAATTTGTTCAAACTTTACTCTGTCTTTGACCTCTGAGTCATCTGTGCTGTCATACTGTCGTGAGGATTTAGGCATTTTTTCAGATTCTCTAAGTTTGTTTGATGTCCCTTATCAATATCATAAAGCTTGCTAACAGTTACTTAAAACGGTTATTTTTTTGTTTGTTTGTTTTTTAAAGTAAAGCTACTTGCTTTTCTTTTTCCACCTATCACTACTGCTTGACGCTAATCTGACATGCTGGGAGGCAAATTAACCTAGGCCTCTAGATACTGTCAATGCAGATATTGTCAGGGAGCACTGAATCTGCTTTCTTATGAACTGGTATTGTGTTCGTTACATATGCTCATTAACTTCTTTACTTTTACTGAAAAGAAAACATCATCCTGCTCATTCTCTAAAGACAGTTTAATTCTTTTCCAGACACAACAATACAGAAGATTTCATAGCACCGCTGGTGACTATTTCCAGCACATATGCCCACAAATCAGACTAATCTTCCAACTCTCTTCTGCCATGTATGGCTTGCCTAAATATTTTGGGAAATATATATGAAAATGACAGTACAAGCTGTCAAGCCTGTACATTAGAAATCCTTAAATTATTTGAAGACTTCATTATTTTCTTTGCAGAAACCTGGACCTTTACTTCTTGAATAATATAACTTTGGAGAAAGTAATCTCTCTTTTAACAAAGGAGGTCTCGTAAGTTCTGCAGCTACAAACAGCAATAATTCCTGTACTAACAATCTGCATATAATTTGTGCCTTCATCCACATGAACCTTTTTAGATTCCAGTTGAAGACATCTGAGATTTAAAGGCTAGTAAAGTGGAGATTTGTAGATTGCCACAAGAAAATAAAAAGGGGTGGTGGTGGTGGTGGTGTAAAATATGAAAGGGGAAAGAAGCAGAGACAGAATTAGCAGAGATCCTGAGTTACCACTTTGACAGTGATAACTTCAAGAGGAAGATAGGAAAGACAGAAAGAGGCAGAGACAAGCAGGATTATGCAGTACAGGATTGTCTTTGAGCATAGTGCAGAAGAAAAGGATCTGATTTATCAAGTGGAATATCTTAACACAGAATATAGCTGGATGCTCCAAGACTACTTACTGGGTTTTGGTTAAGTTTATGATATTGGTCCTGATCCTCGAGCAATGTGGGTTCTGTCTGCATGAAAGACTTAGCCTAACACTGCTACAGCCTTTATGTGTGTTTAACAGCTCTCAAGTTAATTAATTTTATTTTGGAATGAAAACAGAACATTTTGTAAATTTGAGTGAAACAGAATCAGATTACTTGATCCTCAGGTTTGAAGTCAGTCCCTCTGATCAGAAGCAATCTGGCAAAATGTCAAATATCTCATTACAGAAATCTTCATAAAAATCAATGAATCACTGCTGAATGTCTTGACTTTGAAAAGCAGTGTATTTTGACAGATTACATGTTGTCAAAAATATTTTGACCATTTAAAATTGTCAGTTTAACATTTTCTGTGGCATTGTGAAACTCATTCCTACCTTCAGACTGTAACATACCAGATCTGTTACCCGTCATTTCAAAGCATGATGGGAAACTGCTTCCTGTCATGGACTTTGTGGCAAACACTAAATAATTTCAACGGGTTGTATTTTAGAAGGGATGTGTAGAAACATCATTTCACTTTTCTTTAGTTTGTCTGGTTTGTTTTTATATATTTTCAACTGGCCAGTGAATTTGGCTTTGCTTGTGATATACAAACATATTGAGGTAGACATGAAAGAAATTCAGGCTCCGTAAAGCCTGAAAAGTCGTGCTGCTTCTTAACTTATCTAGGATCCAGAACCCTACAGAGTAAGTTCAAAATATACTCAGTTTTATGACTCAAATGGCAGAAGTTCTGAGTGGCAAGCCTGAGCAGCCAATAAGAAATACACCCAAACCCAGCATTCTTTGTCTTTCTTACCCAGTACTACATGAAATACTTTTGCTCTCACTCCAGTCATTATGTATGTACGTTTTCTGATGTCTTTGTGTAAAAATATAGAGAGAGATCTTGCAGGGTGGATGAGAAGTCAGGTTCTCCATTTTAACAGCTGAACCAAAAAAATACTGAAGAGGTTCAGTAAATCAGGAATGCTTTTTCAGAATGGAACATAATCAGCAGGAAACAGTGAAAATTGCTTATAACTACAGGATAAAACATCACAATGGAGATATGGGTTTCAATTCATTCATGGAGAGGCTAAACTTGTACCTAGGTTTTATATACCCTGGATGACTTAAAATCATGGATCCATTTTATGAGGCGAGAGGAAGGGGAAGAGGTATTGTACAAGAAAGAAACAAACAAACGAATTTTATGAAGAATGCTCTTATTCCACATAAAGTTTCTCAGAGAGAAAGGATTGGGGGAAAAAAGTCTAAAATAAACAGCCTAAATTAAAGATTAAAAGCAAAACCAAACCAACTTGTTTGATGTATGCTGTTTCAATGCCTCCAGAAAGAAGTGGTCTGTAAGCACTTGTTGTCATGAGACCCCAGGTCTTAGATAACAGGTGTTTGTGACTGGATCCTGAAGATGAAATGACAAGTTTTGTGAAGTGATAAATATAGCAGAAGAAAAAGAAACCTTTGGAAAATGATTGCCTTCAACGAAATACTGCCCTGAGAGATTTAGAGTTTTCATCAAGTAGTTTTCTTCTAGCCCACTTCATTTAAATACATGGGGATAAAATGTAGACCACAGAGATCTTTGAACATAATATAGAGGAACAATGGGTCTTTACCTTGCCTAAAGTCCTTATGGAAAGAGGAGTAAAATGCATAGATATGCGCGTACACACACACACACGTATTTTTATATATTGACACATGTCTATGTCTGTGTATGCTTTTTATACTTTCAGTGAATTTTGTTTCTATTAAGCAGTGGAGCTAATAGTAATAGATTGATATCATATGATACTTACAGATATTACAGAAGTTTCCTTGAATATCACCAGTCTATCTACTTTAACTGGCAGATAATGAAACAAATATTTTATGCAGGGAGTTTTGATGGACAGTACAGTCTCTTTCAGAGTAACCTAAAAGTCAGAAAAGTTAGAACTTCATTGTGGGACCAGTAATAGATTTCTGTGCTTGAATATACTTTTCATATGAATTTAAGTTTCCAGTTCTTATATCTGGTATTCAAAGGCTGAAAAAATATAATAATCAACATAGTGTATAGATGATTCATTAAATTGCCTATGAACAACTATTTATAGCACATGTACCCAAATATATTTGATGGAATGTAACAGTATTTGCCAACGTAACACGCATACCTGAACATTTATTTTTCTACTGAATGCCAAAAGCATGTTCAGTAATGTAGAAGGCACAAAATATATCGTTCCTTCATCCAGGCTCTCATATTTTAAATATAAAATTGAATTTATGTATGCATGCTGCTTAGCAGTAAAACCCCCATAATTTTAGCATGATATATGTATATGCAAAAAAACCCTACTGTAGCATGTTACATTTTTTTCTTTGGCATTCTGTATTGGCTTTATAGACATTTTCTTGATTCTTTTTTCAAGAAGAGAAATGAATCCTCAGGGTTGGTTACATAAAAGATTATAGACGATTAGAAAGCCACCAATGATGTTTGTACAAACTTAACAAAAGATGTCAATGTTGCAAATGTTTAAGATAAATTGCTATTCGATGGTATTCAATAATTTCATTAAAATCATTTTAGGAAGGCACTAGAGTCTTTATGTTATGGACATGAAACAAATACAAAGGTACATGTGAACCATCAGCTATGACAAGACGCAAGAAACAGTATCTTTCTCCTCACTTACAAACAAGTAGATTTGACTTCACTCCTATTAATACTTACCACATGAAGTTGCCCACAAAATCAGTCAGGTTACATCAGTATAAAGGCAAACTGAGGTCATAATGAAGCATGAAAGGCTCTGTTATCACTTTGCAAAAACAAAAAATAGAGTTACATCCCTTAAGACCTTCAATATTCCTTTGAATGCTTCATCACTCAAAATTTGTGCTTCTAGAATAAAGAACAAACTGCCCTTTTCTGTAAGTGATTGCTTACAAAAATATTTTATATTAATTTTTAATATAAAACACTAATATTTAAATGAATTAAACTTTGATAAACATAAAATACACATTGGTTGTAAAGTTTTATGAGATATATAATTTATCAATAATTTATTTACAAACGATTTTTCTTTTTTTTTTTAAAAAAAATGAGATTTATGTCTCATACTCTTTTTTTCCAGGGGAAAAAGGAAAAAAAAGGCCTAAAAGACGTAAGAGAATTGCTCTTGGATCGCTCAGTAAAATAATGAAAAGTCCCAAACTGGGACTGACAGAGAACAAGGATTTCCTTGGACCCAGCACAGCAGTGTGTTGAAGAAATATCTGTTTGTCAGTGGTCATTCTTCCTACCTAAAATTTCTGTAAGATTCTTCCCCTTAACATTAACTTTCTGTAACAGGTTAATGCCCAAAAGTAGAACTCACCAAACCCTGATCTTTAGATGATGCCTTCTAACTGCGGATGCACTCTGGGAAAGAATATAAAATTTCTGGTGTTTGGATTTTTTGTGGTGGTTTTTTTTACTTTTATTTTATTTTCCTAGAGGTAAAAACAATGTAATAAATATTATTTAAAATATAAAATCTATGCAGCTAGGATACAGAAATTATAACTATATCTCATCCAAGTGCAGGAAAATTCTTTTTGCTACTTTTATGGAATTGGGTAGTGTAAAATATGCTTAATGTCTTTGGGGCATCATTTTATATCAGGAGAAATGCGTTTCCAAGGGCATTTGGTTTTAAAGAATTTCTCTTACTTCTCTTTCAAGGTCCATGTAGAAGTCTGTTGTAGGAGCACATTAGTTTGTCCAACAGAAAAAAAATGGCTTTGGTACATAAATTTATCTTTTTTTGCAGCCATCTTTGCCTTAGGAAGCCCCAAGGCCATGCAACTCAAATAATATCTGAGAGCATTGCTTTAGTTCCTTAAGTTTCAGCTGACAAGGTGCCCTTGGTGCAAAAAAGCTTAGGGCATCAGACTAGCATACAATTTTAGAAAACTGTGCCTTTGAGAAGGCAGAAAGAAGGGATTTCTTTAGAAAAATTCCAAGGCCATCAGACTTGAACTCCCATATTAAGTCAGGTAATTATATCAACCCCCTCAGTTATAGCCAAAGAAATGTGCACTTCAGGATGTCAATCCGTGCCAAATAAAAATACAACTAAATGAACAAACCAACAAGCAAGCAAACTTTCCCAAAGATGCCTTAGGGCATCAGCTTTGTTCAGGTAGCTTTCTGCTAGGATACCCCAATGGCATAAATGAATAACAAAATACAGTAGACAGACCATATCCCAGGTAGACCACACACACATGAATTGAAAGATAAAGGAGCTCTTTTTAAACTTTTTTTTGTTTGTTTTGTAAGGTAAGAAAAATGTAAATTGAAAAAGAAAGAAGAAATGGATGTTAATAAAGACAACTTGAAATGGAAATGGAGAAGGTAGAAGGTCCAGCAGAGTTCGAGGATGAGAGAGCAAATAGAGGAAGAAGTGGTTAAAAAGAGAGGAGGAAGGAAGGCAGATTGTTCAGCAGGCTTCTTTACATGTTATAGTATTATACACTATAGTAGCACTGTATTACTATTATATGCTGTATTATACATTATAGTAGTGCTTTTACAGACAAACTTTTGCTATAGGCAGGACTAGACACTTTCAAACAGAAAGTAGAAGAAGTTTTATCTTCAAAAAGTTTTAGTTTTACTTTTACTGAGACACAAGAAGAGTATGCAATTATAGATCAGCCAGAACAGAGGAGTGATATATAGGAAAAAAACCAAGCATCAAAAGTAACTTGCATTCACCCAGGTCATATGTATAAAACAAATATACAAAATACCTTCAGAAGAGATTCCCATCTCTTATATTTGTAGATTCTTGTAGGAGTCATGGTAAATGTCTGTACTGGGAGTTATGGGAGACAGATGAAAGTAAAAAGAAGGAAAAGAGGAAAGAGGAAAAGAGGTTACTAAGACAATAAAGGCATTAAATCACCATCTGCAGTCTCCACCTTCCAAATACTGATAAAAAACTTTCCTTCCACCTTTTTGTAATAAACTAAGAATTGATTCTGCAATGATTTATCTCAATTTAAGCTATGAACTTTTCCAGTGAATAGTTGTTAATGTCCCAAGGATGCTGTAAATGTTTTGGTGGTGGTATAGTCCACTGTTGCATTTTTAACCATGTGATTTTATTTATTTAATTTGCCTGAAGAAATGGATGAGGAGAACACCAGTTTTTCATGTCTAATAGTCTTTCTCTGTCTTTATACAGTATACAGGGTAGAGTAACTCAGCTCAGGAACATCCAGAAGTAGTTTGCAGTATCTACAGAATTTGCTTTGTGAAACATATTACATGTTATTTCATCTATAGAGGAGAAGATTCTTGTATACAAGTAGTAAGTATTTTTATCCTACAGTTATTTACCACCTCAGAGAAATGCCATGAGAGGTTGAGCAGGAGGGATGAAAGGCAGCTCTGTACACTCTGCAGGATCAAGCAAGCTGTTAATAGTAAAGGCTAGGTTAAGCACCTGTGACACATAGCATATGGGAATATGCTATCAGTCTTACTGATTTTTATCATATTCATTGATTAAGGAAATGCTCTGTATAAAAAATCTTGTTCCACAGCGATGTACTTAAAAGTTTTATGAAGAAGACCTAAGATTACCCCAAGTGCCCCTTGGCTTGCAGAATTTTTATTTAGCTACAAGGTAGTTGCTTTAAACACGATTTTGGCCTCTGTTAAGGAGAGATCAAAGCAGACAGGAAGAAAGGGCATATTCATTCTTAATTGACTTTGCTGAACACATGAGGAAATTATGTCTTTTGAAGTGAGAACCTCAGAAAAATCCAATGAACAGATTTCTCATATGCTGACTCCATATAAGCTATTGATTCCTTATTTGGTGGCAGTGGAGGCAAGTTAAACATTATCCAAAGGGCTGGATTTCTGCTAGCTGCTGAAAACCTTGGATGGTTAGTTTGCTGAAAGAGTTCTGAAATGTTTAGAGAAGTGATATGCTGTCATTTTTCTGAAAAGCATCCATGTGATGCATGCTACATAATACTATTGCAGTAGGAATAAAAAAAAGCACTCTGAAAGAATTCTTATGCATTTCACAGTAAATCTGCCATCCTTGTCATATTACTAAAGCTAAAATGGTGTATTTAATAACATTAAATAAGAGAATGCAGGTGGAGAAATCTATAGAAAGAACATTAGACAATTTGTAGAGTACAACGAACATTTGTACAGTATAAAGCACATGTAGAATACAAAGAACTTCACAGTATTTCCTGATTTGTAATATCTGTTTAGAAAGCATTCACAGATTAATAAACATGTTATACCTGTTTCAATGCTTTCGGTGCACATTAGATACTGAGTATCAACATAAATGGAGATATTAAAAACTGATATTATTAGAACGATTATTTCTTATATATACTTTTCACACATATTTTCATAGAGGAGCATTCAGTTCAACTTTTAGGTTATTTTCAGTCATTAACTTTCAGTGGTACATATATTTTCAGGGGCCTATACTTGAGTGCTAGAGAAGAAATACTGTCTATTTCTATGTATCTATAGGGGGGGAAAAGAAATTTCTAGGTGAATTATTTACGTGTCATTCAACATTTCTAAATCTATAATGACTTCAAGGATCACAGAGAACTCAGAA
Source organism: Ibycter americanus (assembly GCA_035590275.1). Classification (NCBI taxonomy): domain Eukaryota; kingdom Metazoa; phylum Chordata; class Aves; order Falconiformes; family Falconidae; genus Ibycter; species Ibycter americanus. Next base: position 1,609,558 of record JAVJGI010000001.1, read on the forward strand.
AAAAATGCAGAGACGCTTATGTTAAAATTGTTTATACAGGGAAAATCCATAGCCTTTTTAAAATCATGCATTATTCTATTTTTTAAAAACTCTTTAACAAAATATTCCTGCCCGACAGATCATCAATCCATTTTCTTTTATGATCCTGTTAATTATTTCTCTAACTCTTGATTAGCATGGCATATAGAAGCATGAAGTACCATTTTTTGCTTTAGTGTTACCAAACCCATCCCAATTATGCTGAAGGAAAAATAGAAAAAATACGAGGTGATGAGATTAAGGCAATTAGGTGAAGCGTCTGTATTCAGAGCAGTAAAGGGAATTTAAATAGGGAATTTAAATCCTGGCACTATTTGCATGAAAGTGACGTCTGAGTGAGACTGAGAAAGGAAGTGTTGAAAGACTATTAGAATCATGAGCGATTAAGAGAAGGATTAAACCCTGGAAGACAGATGGCATGAAAATTCAAGTACATGGTGCAGGTCATAGAGTCGTAGAATCATAGAATCATAAAATAACTCAAATTGGAAGGGACCTGTAAGGAACATCAAGTCCAGCTCTCTGCTCCTTGCAGGACTACCTAAAACTAAAGCATTAGACTAAGAGCATTGTCCAGATGCCCTTCGAACTCTTACAGGCTTGGTGCCGTGCCCACTTAACTGAGGAGCTGCTCCAGTGACCAAGCACCCTCTCAGTGAAGAACCTTTCCATAATGTCCAACCTGAACATCCCCTGATGCAGCTTCATTCCATTTCCCGGTGTCCTGTTGCTGGTCACCAGAGAGAGGAGATCAGCACCTCCCTCTCCCATGCCCCCCTTGAGGAAGCAGTAGGCTACGATGAGGTCAGCCCTCAGCTTTCTCAGAGCACCCTACAAAGCTATCACTCAATGAGAAAGGATCAGTGGCAACTGGTAATTGCCAGTCACAAAACAGAGTGATTGGACAGACAAGTACTGATAACAGGACAAAAAGTGTCACAGTGCTAGTGATGTAACATTGAACCTGGTTTCAAATGTTTTGTACATAATAACTGTGAAGGACTATGTTCTCCTGGTTACTTTTTACATACCACAACAGCAGTTCCAGGTATTCCTTTCCCAGTGGAAAGTTTACTTTTATACTCAGAGGCAGAATCCAGTTCTTCCTGGCTTTTCTTCTAGGTTGCTTCTGGGGTAGACTCATTCTTTATAAGGAATTCCAAGAGAAATCTTTTCTCTCCAGGAAATATGAGGCCAAGGTTATGCTTCATGGCTCCAAGCAGGAGGTGGGCATGAAGTACAGGAGATAAATGTTGTACCTGCTGGTGCCAAACTAACCCACTGCACTGGATTTGGGGGGGAGTGGCTGGTTCAGGCAGCACTTCGGGGACATCCAAGATGCTGAGGGAGAACTTGAGAGATAAGAGACCTGGAGAGACAGTCAGACACCTTGGACCAGCCCAGGCTGTCTGTACTCCCTGCTGGATGGTGCCATTCACCCATGGGATGGACGGTGCATGCTGGTAGCTGACACACTCAGCCACCCACCCTTTTACCAGGGTGGTGCCATCTGCCCCACAGAGCAGGGAAGTTGTGTAAAGCCTAAGATTATGCATAGGTGTGTGCAGTTCAAGTGTTTTGGTATCTCAGTTTATTTAGTTTCCTCACTCTCAGTTAGTTTCGTCTTAAACTGTGATACGCACTGAAACTGAAGAGTTTTTCATTGGTGTTATCTTGGGAGTTTGGGTCCATCTGTGTTTTCACTCAAAACTGAGTTGAATCACAACAGAATGTGGATGCAAAACTTCAAAGAACCATAAAAGGAAAAAGCATGGATGAATCTCTGCAGAGAGCAATTGTCTAAATTAAAAAATGTCACCTTCAAAGTTTTAAGAAAACATCATAAACTCTGAACATTGCTGTGCAAAAAAAGGACGGACACACACACTAACCAACCTGGTTTTGCAGGTGTGTGATAATTGTACTCAATAATATTATTTTGTTTCCATCTTCTTGCTCCTTACCCTCATTTAGCACCACAGAAAATAATATCTGATTTTTAGAAACAAATTATTGGGAATGGAGACATTCAAAGGCAAAGCCCTCTCTAGTCATTCTGAGGCCTACAAGTTTACTGAGAGAGAAATAAAAATTAGTCTTGGATCTAGAGATCCTTGGCAACAGAATATCATATAAACTACTAAACACACAGTATTTCTTTCCTTATTGTCGTTTCCAATCTGTTGTTAACTCATACTTTAGAAAAGCACATTTTCTGTATTTAATAACACCCTAAGCAGTCAGATATAGTTTTATACTAACTCTTTCCTACATTTGATTATGTAGTGCTTCCTCAAGTAGTACTTCTGTCCACTAATTATGCTTTGTAAAATATTGGTCATCTCATGACTGCTTTTAGAACAACTTGGTTTTTGAACATGGCTGGTTGCTATTAAGTGGTTTTATGGATCCTGAAACCATAAAATAACAGCTGAGACACATTTTTTACAGTCAGTAAAGGTAGATGTCCCCAAGTAGTCATTATAGACACCACTTGTTTATTTGACGGAGATAGCTTATTATTTGTGGCTGAAGTATCTGGGCAAGCACACTTAACATTATTTGAGAGTTTATTATGAAAGTATTCAAATGTTATGAACCATATTTCTCCCTAGATGATTTCCTTAGGAAAACACAGAAGCTTTTTGCTTCGTGTTACATAAAATGGCACTTACATGTATAAAACAAAAAAAATCGTTGGAAACCTATTACAGATGTTTAACTTTGTAATATATTGGCGTTTGCATTTGGTAAAGGCTTGCAATGGGATGGTTTAAAACACTAATGACAATAAAATTTTAAGGACAACATGAACAAAAAGGCAACTTCGTATATTTTTGCAATATTTCATTGTTATTTAGCTTAAGTACTAACAATGAACACAATCTGATTACTTATAGAAAACAATATGTAACTGTAATCCTGCAAACATTTATGCATGTGCTTACTCATGTCAATGAGACTACTTATGAATTACAGCCAATAGGTCTTCTTTTATAAGCACTTACTGCCTGGCATTAGGCTCACTGTGTGGAAGGTTATGGATTATTCATGGCAAAAAGCACATACCCTACTAATAAATGTCTGCAGGATGGCCCTTAAGAACATTTGCAGGATTCTTGTTGTTCGATAGTAAATTCTATCTGCAAATAAAATGAAGATTTTAATAAGAAACTAGTTGCATATGTGTAGAGTTATCAATGTTTTTTATAGCTTATCATTTTAACATCACGTTAGCTTCTCTGGAAATCTGGGCTTTACTTCCAAGCAGTGCCTAAGGCACTTTTGAAACTAGAAATGTGTTTTTTTTCAAGTGCTATCAGCAAAATAAAGTTGAGCAAAAGTAAAAGAAGTGTTGAGTTAACATCGTCATATTTAATTTGATTCACTTAGTGTCCTTTCAGTTTTTCACATACACCATAATGCATAGACCTATTCTTAGAACAATGTCTTATTAGAATATAAAAAACTGAAGCAAAATTATGGGAAATGGGTGTAATTCATCACAATACAGATATTTTGGCTGGTTGCTATCATGCCATGAACATCTGGTTAGCAAGAGAATGAAACACAGTTCATATTTACCTTGTTTTGGTAGCAGTAGTAGTGTTGTAGTTACAGCTGTGATGGTCAGAGGTCCTTAAATGAGGCAAGGTTTAGAGAGAAAGGTTAGACCAATTTTTATTAGACCAATTGATTCTTAGACTAATTGAGAGAGCTTGAGAAAGATGAGATGGGTTTTTCAGGAAGACCTTCTTCAAACCTATAAGCCAAATCCTTTGTTAATTTTCTATTTTGCTAGACCAGCTATTAGCTGTTATTACCTAGCCTTTCAAATAACACCTCATGCACTTGTTTTGTCATGGCTGTGCAATGGAGCTGGAATCGGTAGATCTGATTCAAGCTCATTTATTTGTCCCTGGAAATATAAATCCACTTGCACATCCCATCATCATACAGCAATGCATCAACTGGATCCAAGCAGAATTTTTGAATCCTGACAAGCCACTGCAGTCTTTTCATCTACAATGTATAGAAAAGAATATCTATTTCTGCATAAAAAATAAAAGAATTATTCAGGAAGTTCACAGCCCATTTCTGAAAAGAGAAAAAAGGTAAAAAATATTCTGGTAGGTTATTTGTTCAAAATTATTTTCACTATCCATGAAAAAGCAGCTGCTGTCCACAAGATTGTTAGCGGAAAGAAAATCCATGCCTCTCAGAAAAGTGTGTGTAGTAATGCAAGTTGCTTTCTACCACCTAAATTAATATCCACCTGAGCACCATTATTCAAAACCAGAGGCCTGCAGAATGTACACAACTGCAGGGTTATCCCCTGCAATTCATTAAAAACTCTTCTAGAGGTACAGGCTTTCTTCTTTTATTCAGGATTAAAAGGGTATATGTAAAGCCCTAAAGAGCAGTCAAGAGGCTCATGGCTCTAGGTCCCAAATTCAGAAGCAGTTTAATTCTTTTTGCATAAAGTGAAGCACATTCCTACATCTTACCTTGTCTTATTCCACGTTTTACAGAGCTGACTGAAATACTGATATTTAAGAAAATAAACAGCATTATTAAGTCATGGCATAATTCAGTGGGAAAAATAGAGGATACGAAAGCACAGAAAACCATCAAAAGAATGAAGCTGTTAAGCATGCAGCAAGCTGTGGGCAAGGAAACTAACCGAACTCCCAAACACAAACATCCTCTCTTACCAAGAAGTTTCCAGGTGTACTGTGGCAATCAGAGAGATGGAGCCTGAAGGCACAGCGACTGCTGGTGATAACTAATCAAAGAAAGGAGCAGGTGCTGTGCTAGAATCCCCCTCAGGCTCTAGAGAGCAGTGTTGGAAATCTTTGCAGCCATAGTGTACCTTCAGCCCACAGGGAGGGATTCACTGCAAATGTGTGTTTCAGGTAAGAAAGTGAGCTTAATTTTCTTTATAATTCCCTTTTAATTCCTGCCCCCCCCCCCCCATAAGTAAGTTATTAGCTATGTCAAGACATGATGCTGGCAAAATGAAAGTCA
>JAVJGI010000001.1:1614724-1642898 GCA_035590275.1 Ibycter americanus
CATGAGGATATATCTGTAGGATGTGAGTTTATTCATACCTTCAGCTAGGGAGATGTGAATTATCCCTTTCTAAGGCAGCTCCAGACTCAGTCCCACAAACTCAGTTTTGAACATTGCTCATCAAGATCTTGTGAAAAGTCAACAGAAGTATATAACAGCATTTCTAAAGATGAAGCATAATTTCCTAACATCTTCTATGATGCATCCACAAGTTAAATTGCATACATGTAAATACACATCTGGGGTTCATGAAAGCTTTAGGAATGTGTTCCATAGAATGCTGTTTGCAAAACTACCGTTATGTTTCTTCTCACTTTAAATTAAAATACTTTCTGATGAAAGGTGTTTGTAATTAAAAAAATGAATGGGGAACTAAATGAAAGCTAATTTTATGTGAGCCAAGGGAACGACATTAAAAGTGCAAAGCTAGCAGCAGTAGCAGAAATATACCATAGCACCCACAAAACCTGCCTTAGTTTTCTAAAAATAGGTACCAGTGCACTGATGTTTATAAAATATGTTTGAAAGCACAATGCCAGCACTGGCATTACAGAAATGTACACAGTTGCATGCCAAAAGCTGTGGTGAATGCCATAAAAATACAAATCAGGACATACTCAGCAGCAACACCATAACACTGCATTTCAGATCTTGCACAAGTCAGCATGATCATTACACAAATTCCTATCAGGGTATGTTCAAAGTCATATCTTGGACTCTTACTGTTGTAGCTAGCCCTTTTCTTTTATACCTCCTACCTTTCTTCATAATCTTTTGCAATGTGTTAAATTTTTAGTTCCCACAAAGCAGAAACTGGTCCTCATGACTGATGTGCAAAGCCAGGTTATCCTATGGTGAAATCCAGATCATAACAGATGTTCACATAATAATGCACACAAAATGTGTGTGAAATGTATATGAAAAAGCTGTATTTAATAGAACTCTAGCTACCCTGAAAATGTGCATTTATTATAAATTTCATTGTAAGAACTTTAACATTCAACAACTTGTTATCAACTTTTTGGTAGTAAGGCTTCAAAATAAATGCTGTTCTTCTTGCTATTGGAGCTTAATGGAAAAACATATACACATGACAAATTAGACTAAACAGATTTAATTTTCTTTCAGGGTTTCTAAAGTTAATATCTCAGCATACTACAATTTCTGTGACCACAAGAGGATTTGCAGCAACTTTATCCATATGTTGTTTAAAATGAATTTCTCTATGTTGTTAAGCAGTTTTAGTTTTTTGCAGTGGTGTTGAAGAAGTTGTGGGTCTTGCACTGCAAGATTCTGACCTCTAGGAAGGACTAGATTTGTTGCTACATATAATTTGTCATTCTTGATAATAGAATTTTTATAATAGCATTTTGGCTTGGGGGAAGCCTCATATAAACAGTATCTCACATAAAGAAGTGATGTTCTGCACTTACGTTGGATGCTTCAGAATAGGGGAACAGTTCAGGAGGACAGAATATCTTTCCAGTTATGTGCCCTTATGTCACACATAGCTACGTGTCTTAGTAAAATTGCACCATCTGTAATAAATCTGTCAGTTGCATGCAGGTCCTGACAACCATCAGCCAGGGGGATCAGGCTGTGGTCTCAGCTCCTGGTAGAGACTTCTCCTCAGCAATGCTACAGAAAATATGAAGTATGGGTCAGGAATTGGATTTAAGTTCACTTGAGACTTCATTGCTTCAGAGGGGACTTTTGGAGACACATAACTGGATTATATGATCATTCTATGATCATACTCGAAAGAAAGAGAATTCTTTTAGGAGGCCTGATGCTTTGGGCTGTATTTTCCAAAAATTTCCAATCCAATGTTGGTTTGAACTGAGTTAATTCAGTCAGTATCACTGTACAGTCTCACAACGTGTATCTCAGGGTGCAGCATTTTTCAAAAAAAAACTATTTAACCTGTTTATTTCATTGTTACAACTGGCTGCTGGGCTTTAAAGACAGTAGTGTCTAGAAGATCATAGCCTCTTTCTGTCTTTGCTGAGGAGAACTACCTGAAAGGCTGGAGTGCTATCAGAAGCTGATAAAAGTTTGGGAACCACAGTAGGAGCATGGTCCTAGTACTTATGTTTTTTCTCACAGGATGAACAACTTGTTTGTCCTTTGCTTATTTTTTTTTGCTGTCTCTTCTAGGCAACTTGAACCTAAGACGGCAGGATGATATTTCTACTCCTAAACGGACTTTTGCAAAAGAGCTCCTGGGAAGCCCACATCAAGATTGTTGCTTCTTGTCATAATGTAGGACACTCAGGTGCTCCAATACAATAACAAAGAACCCTTAGAAAGCCCTGAACATTTACATATGCAAAAGATGGAAATATCCATCCAAATATCCAAATAAGAAATAACTGTAGCACAATCCTGTGGATGAGTTAGAATTTTCGATTTGCACTGATACGTAAAATGTTTCTCCAGCAGGCACAGCTCTTTGTAAATCCTGAAAGTCACGTGATCCTGTCGCAGAACAACTGGTGCTTAGCTAAGCAGCATCAATGTTACATGCTTGCTAGCATTTTTTTTGTTGTTGAATAGTTCAGATATAAGTAATAGTGAGGATTGTTATAAACTCTGAAATTCAGATTATTTGCTTTCTCAAGCAGGGAGCAATAGTAGCTCTACTCACCTCTCCTAATGCTTTTCAGTTAGACATAGCTGCAGAAGTTAAAGTATATACTGACTGCAGTGACTTGTTATATATTTCAAGATGCAAATGCCAAGAATGGGAGAACTGTTTGGCTTGTAAAATACTTGCCTAAGTAATCCATATGTATCAGAAAAGAAGAAGAAAAAAAGCGGCATTAAATGGCACAGGAGAGGAAAACAGAAAGTTAGATATGTGACAAGGTTGAACAGTATCTGCAAATAAAAAAAGGTGTTATGTCCAACTGTTCGTGCTGTACAAATATTTTATTCAGTTCAGAGAACACCTGCATTTTATATTACTTACATGGATGGTCACTCAACTTGACAGGCATTTACCAAACTTTTTTTCAATGGCAGAAGTGGAAATAGAAATAAAAAACCCACTATCCACCAAGAGGATAATTGATTCCAAATAAGAAAAAACCCTTGCCCTTAGTGCTGTCTGTTGACTGATAAATCATAGATCAAAATCCCTCCTATAAAATATTGAAGCAAGCCTTATACTCCTCAGGCATAGATTGGCACTTTAATGATCTGCACATACTAAAGACCATTTGAATCCAAAATAAATTCAGAATGCTGTACTGGTGTCTGATTTCATCCCAATTTTATAGCCATCTGCTTATGACAACTCCAATCATAATGTTTCTGAAAAGGAGATGGACATTCATTAAGAGTGCATTTAAATATGCAAACCATGGGAATGTTCACTTTAACAGGATGGTTAGTTTTTCTCCCTTACGGACTTCCAGATACAGGCCAATATCTAATGGACATAGCGAGCAGCTCATATGTCTAACCTTTTCAGCATATAAATCATCTTTAATCTTCAACAGAATTTTTCTTCTGCTTTGTTTTCTGAAATGAGATGCTTGGCTATTATTTTTCAGATAACAAGAGTATCCTTCTTCTGAAGACATTCCTTATGTAAACAGTTTCTTCTCCTGCCTGTTCACAAATGACATTCCTCATTTTTCCTAACAAAAAATTTGCAAACTAATGCAGGTAGAACATATCAAGCAGATAATATATTGCTGTTGGGATTGGCTTGCCAATGGTAAGAGCTATAACCAAGGTTGTGACAAATTTTCCTGGAGGACTTAATTGTGTCCCCAAATAGAAAGTCAAACATGTTTGTTTTTTTTAAATATAGGTGACATCTGGAAAATATGTAGCTGTCCTCTGCTCTTTCAGTGAATTCTCTTTGGCCTCAGAAGATACACATACTTTTTCATTCTTTGTTCACTTGATTAAAAGACTAAAACCATCAACACAAACTACAATCAGGCTTTGAGCTAAACCATATGTTCCTTTTTCCTCATTACATAAAAGAAATTGCAGGCCATTAAGTACCAAACCTTTGCTCTTAGACATACTTCTACACTTTTAGGACACCAACTGTTTTGATACAGCCAGAACTGCGTATGAAAATCCTGTGAAATGCAATGACACTTGATAACATTTTAAACAGTTTGATGGCCATATTCAAACTGTTTTGAACCAATGGCTGTAACGGATCGATTTTTCATAATTTACATTGATGAATTCTGTTCTACACAAGAAGATTTTGGTATTAAAAAAAATATCTCTGATTGTATATAGTACAGCAGAATGAGGCAATAAAATGTTTTCATTTAATTTGAGCCCCAAAACATAGAAACACTTTATTAAAAATTCTACAATGATTGTATGGCAAAATCTGCATCGTTCAGCTGTCATAACTGCATCTCTTACAGTAGGTTGTTTTAAGTTTAGTCTTAAATCCAGCTGTCCTGTGTTCACAAGATTTGATTTCAGGATAATGGCAACACCTTCAAAGCTTATTTATTCTCAAGTAAGGGATGGATAATTTCAGCAATAACATACTTTTAATGAGATTTTTGTCATGGAGTAAATTTGGGACAATGTTCTCTGCTAGGATAAATTGTTCCAGTGCCAGCTTCAGACAATCTGTATTCAAAAGTTATGATGATACTGGAGACAATACATTTTGTATCTTGGCAGGTAAACTTTCATAAGAATTTTTCAAGGCTGAGCTATATGAGGCAGGACTTGCTAGAAAGAGCCATTGCAAGCTGCCAAGACATTAAAGAATATGCACTGGCAAAGAGAACAGTAGTATCCTGGAATTATCCATCAAGCACTGGTGCATTCCTAGCTTCATCTGAATCCTTCTGGAGCTTGCAAGGTAAGTCTGACAAGTTCAAAAATTGCTGGTTTCCCCACGGGGACATGTCTCCATCTGAATCACTATTTTCCTCCTGCTGTGTTCTTTGAAGAGCAATGTTATATGCCCAGTACTTGGATTATGGCCATTCTGAATAAGAGTCATGTGTCAATTAGTCCTTTCATTTACTATTGTTTTTTCCTTTCTCTGTCAGAAATAAATAATTCTGTCTTTAATATGTCTTGAATATTGGACATTTTTTTTGTATATGGCTAGTTCTCTTAATTCCTCCCAGTCACCCTCACTGTAATACAAGCCCAAACCTTGTCAGCTTTGTTGTTTCAGTTTTTTTCCAGCAGACAGATTAATTGATTTGCTTGGCTAATGCCATCATCCCTCCCTCAGAATCATCAAATGACCTGAGGATGCCACACCAAATCATTATTAGTATTCTCTCCATCAGTACCAGGTACAGGTTGGCTGACGTTTTTAGCAACTGCTTGCAAATATATGGTCCAAAGATGCTGTTTGTTCACTAGCTCTTGTGTTTTGTAATCAAGCATTTCTCTATATGACAAAGCATCAGAAAAGATTTTCTTCTGTAAAGGTGTTTCTGCATAACCAACTTTCTTTTCTTGCCTTTTTTTCCATATATTTTTAATCTCTCTACTCACAGCTGGCAACTACGCTCTGTATGCAGCAGGCAGGGGGAAAGGCCTTGTCATGGTTCCACAGCTTACGATTCCCAGGACTGTGCTAATGCTTTCCTTCTTCATATTGCTGAAAAGGTTATTTATTGCTAACGCTGACATGAGCACTAAAGCCAGACTTTACATCTTAGATGAGTGTTGCTATTCTTCATGCAGAGTCAGATTCCAGATTATTCCTCTTTCCATCACCATTTGTAGATGCTTACACACACAAACCTGAATATTGTCAAACATGAAATGAACACTTGTAAATTTAATATGCTTTTTCCTCTTTTCACACCCCCACAGCACTCAGTGATATCTGACCCATCCTAGAACAACTACAGCAGTATGTGTGGGTGTGCCACTGTATCTGCTGGTGGCATTGTACATATTTCAAGGAGAAACATTAATATGAATTAATAGACCTGTCATGGTTCTAATTTCTTAAACATGACATGACTTCAAGTGCTTCTGATGAGGAAAGTAGGTAAATACTATGAAGCCTGAAGAGCCTAAAGGCACTTAAGATAGCTTCAGATCCCATCACTATTCCTTTACCTACAGTAATCCTTACTACTGTGGTACTGGTATGTTTTAGCCTTTAGTTTTATAGCAAACTGTCATGATGCCAGCAACTGTTCCAAGGCTATAGTTTTAGGATAAGAGACATCAAACACAAAGCTACTGGGGGACAGATCCACTCTGTAACACAGAGTTACCTCATGTGATATCAGACTCTTAAATGCAAAAAGCCTCAAAACCCTCATTCAGCTGCCATCCCACTGTAGGGATCTAACATCCAAAGGCATGTCTATGTTAGACCTTCAGGTGTTTCATGTCCTACAGTTGTATTCTAGGAGAAGCCCTGAAGTGCCTAAGGTTTGACGTAACTGAATAGTTCAATACTGAGCACGTGCCTGGATTTCACTCGGATTCACAATTTGGGTGTTTCTCTGGCAGAAAAGGAGCCGGTTCCACCTGTTATCCTCTGAACATGTCTGCCCTGAGAAAACTGTCAGATAAACAGACCCTTTCTTTTTCTTAAAACACAACTGCTGAATGGAAGAATAATGGTAGTGGTAGCCCCCCCACTTCTTCTATACAGACAAGAGTAAAGCAGCCTGACAGGATGTGAAGAGTCAGGATCAACTCTCTTCACCACCTTTCCTTCCCACTTGAAAGAAATACCAGCCATATCACCCACCTGAACCAATGAAGGCTATTCTGAGGTGTGCGGGGTGGGGGACATCTCAAAACCTTCATACTGAAACGTTTCTGCTTTCCATGGCGTATTTGAAGACTCATGTAGGGTGAGAAGATGGCATAAGAATTAAAGTCTTTTATTTCTTAGGAAGGGCCACCTCACTCCGGTTCCAACTCCAAAGATTATGTATTTCAGTGTGCAGTTGCAGGGGATATGTAAGACTCTTGAAGCACAAAATGGAATTCAGAAATTCTGCTTTCATGTGACTGTCTTGTTTCTTAAATGACATTAGAAAAGTGTATTGAACCCTGGTCCCCTCATCTTAAAAGAGCTATTGTATAATCAAAAAGGTGGGGAAGGGACAGCACCACCAGCTTTCCTGGCAGAAACACCTGTATTTTAAAGAAAGTAAAGGGACAATTGAAAAGGGGCTAGACCTCTTTTCAACATTTTCCTATCAACTTTCTTAGCTGAGTCCCTGAGCACAGTGTCATTACTACTGTGATTTCTGTTCTAAGACCCCAGAAATCTCTCCATCTCAGAGGGAGCTTTGTCACCCACATTGGCACTTTGGATTACACTGCAACTGAAGCTGCAGGAAGGAAGCATTCAACAGAGATGAAGTTCATTATGAATATCTTTCTTATAGTCCTTAACGCCAGCACCATTACAAAATATGTTAACATGGTTTGACCACAATAATTTAATAGAGGTTTCCACCCATTTTTCATGCATTTTTCATGGAAGTGGTCTGATAAGAGAGATCTCCTAAAAATATGAACAAATTCTACTGTTCATGTAATAATCAAAGTTTTTAATGTGCTGTGTATGATTTAATTGCATGCTATTCTGTCGGAATTCTCAGAAGAACATCAAATCAGGCTTGCTATTCTAACATTTTAAACTGCATTTTTCATGTTATTAAAAACTGCGTTCTATCACAGAAAAGCTGTTTTTGCAAAACACTGTCTTCATCATCAATGTGTCCTTACATCTTATTCAGACTAAGTAGCATCAGTCCAAAGAAAAAAGTGCCAGAGCAAGAAAAACTCTTCCTTGTGATAATTATAAAAAACAAATCAAAAGGATAAAGAAAAAGAAAGGGAGTAAAATACATAAGGTATTGGTTCAAGAAAATGTTTAAGAATTAAGGAAAAATATCCACCAAAACTAGAGGTAAAAACTGTTTGCATTGTCAAGAGCTTTTTAAGGGGATCAACATTGCATTGGTAATTCCAAGAAGACTACAAAACATGGAATACAAGATCTATTTGTTATTGCTGAAGAACTGAGCATTGCCAGATTGAAACCAGTGTAATAACCCAGTGTAATGGAAACCTTTAAAAAAAATATAAATAAATGCTTGAGCTTGTTCAGTGTCCTGAAGGTGGATTAATAAGCAGCTATACGAGGAAAATTGCTATCTTCTTGTCTTAAAACTTGATGGACAGACATGAAGCCAAGGCCTGATACCAGTTCACTTTTGCAGGGAATTTTGTTTCTTAGAGATGTTTTTACAGTGCAGTGGGGAACCGGCTGTACAGAAGACAGTAATTTGCACAATTCTTAAGTGGACATGAACTCCAACACTGCTTAAAGACTACTAACACTAAAATGACTGAATAAGAAATGATATTGAATGCCTCTGAGCTCTAAACTTTGGCCTTACAGTAATTATATTCTCAGTTTCTGAGGCATAAACATCTTTGCTGTATGTCTTTTTATTTGATCCCTGTACCAGTGCTTTCATATGTGACTATTCAGCATTCTAGCTGTACTTGTACCTGCTGGTAGCACTGTAGCTGCTGGATTGCAATGAAACTGTAAGACGCTCCAGTTCAGAGCCTTGCTAATGCTGACAATTGATTTAGCATTGTAAGCTACCTCAACAGTGCTGGGCTGTTTTTTGTTCAGAGATTTCAGTAGGGAGTTATTTTAAGAGATATATTTCCTTTGTTGGGGTAAAAAAGCACAGTTTGTCTTAATTATCCCTGACGTTTCAAACCTCATACCAGGCGCTTCCTCCAGGGACAGAAACAAACCAGTCTCCTCCAGAAATCAAGTGTGAAATGAATAAATAGGGCTCTGGTTGCTCTAATGGCATAGTGCGGTTACTATTTTTACTGTGGGGGGAGGATACTGTCTATATCGTTTCGTTTTATCTCTGAGGAAATTCAGGGTATTGATAGGTGAAATATTGTGGACAATTAAGAAAGGAAAAAAGCTAGTCTAAAAAAGCAATATTTGGTAGGTACTTGGTTGCCTGGTATATTCATTCTGAGAGCTAAGTTTTTCTCAGAGGAAAGGGAAGGAACAGAGCAGCTATGCATCATGAACTGAAGCTGCTGTTCTTTCCATCTGCAGTCTGTTGAAGGTATTAGTAATTAGAAGCTTCTCCACATCATTTTAAACCTTTTTCTTTGTAGCCTTTATTGTTATTTTTGTTTCTATTACATGTATATTTTTAATGAAATATCTAGTTGGGGAACTACTATTGTCACGTCCTTGTGCAAAGTCCCAAAATCTTGCAAAGAATCTTGATGAGGCTGAGGGTAATGATTCTAATTAAGGAGATTATTAAGGAAACAATTTTTTTTTTTATGCTGGTAGATCAATACATAAATTGTAGAGCTCTTTTTCTGAGCTAAAGGTAACTTAGATTTTGATTAGAAAGGTCTTAGAGGTCTTTCACGTGTTTCATGACAAGTAATAAAATACAATAAAAAAAAATGACCCACAAAAAAAAAAAAAAAGAAAAAAAAAAGAAAAAGAAAAAGAAAAAGAAAAAAAAAGAAGGTGTTGCTATATTTTCAGCACGTTTCTGTGAGCTTGTGAAGGTGATGCTTTACCAGAAGGAAGTCTGCATTGCTTCTGCTGCTTGCTATGATTTTTTAGATGAAGGTAGCTCTAAATTCAAACCTTAGCATAACAGCATTGCTGACCACAACAGCCCAGCAAGGAACTAATTCCGCAGCATAAAGGACAGTCTGGCATCTTTCTGTCAGTCAGTCTCAAACTGCTTGTGGCATCCATGTGAAAGCAATGCCTGTTTGTGAATAATCAGAGAAGTTCTGTGAGTTATTATTATTCATTAAATCTATTTTATACCACTTCATGGTCACAAAACAAACTTCAGACAGTGGTCAGCTGAAGATTCAAGTGGTGATTGTGGATTGCTCTTACACAAAGACAATCTTCCAGTACAGAGAGCTGAATTGAGCAGTTCTGCCTAGACTTCATGCAATTTATGACAAAGCAAAGCAAACTGCTGAAGGTAGAGTGCTGCTATGCTTCACAGATCTGTAACTGTTGAAGAAGCTCCTCTACTGAGAGCAAACCTTAAGCTAATGCCAACTTGAGAAAATACGAAGTGTGGAAGGGAGATATTTCAAGGCTTTCACTGTGTCTTCTGCCATGACAATTAAATTGAGTTAGTTCCTTCTATATCCACAGTTTGCTACTGTTAGTGAATAATGAGGGTATCAAATTTGCTGGTAAAGATTTGCAAGGGGAAGTAGGAAGGCGTCATGCAGAAAATCCATACCTTGCTCTAAACCTATCTAACACACTGAAACCCATGCAAACACCCTGCAGGGATTGTATGCGAACTTTGTACTCAAACTCATGCTTGTACATCTGAATTCTAAATTTATGGGAGTATTCAAGGACTCCTAACCCCACATAATAGAAAAGATTATCAGATGCATTTGGTGTGAAATGAATAAAATGCAAAACAGCTTTGAAAGGTCCTTGCCTGAAGACAGAATTCTAAGAACAGGCATTCCTTTGCTGTTGGGATACATATGAGCTTAAGTTCTCTAAATACCAAATATTTTCAGGGTCATTAAAAAAATCTTATTTTTTTTACAACTTTACCAAAAATGTAGGACTAGAAAAAATACAAAAAAGGTTTTAAGGACTGTAGTGCCACTTCTGCTTAGTGTTTTATATGCAGTATCTTATAAGACTTAATTTATAAATACATAGTTGAATATGATTCTGTCATGATATCTGGTCACCAGGATTATTCTTGTCCTGTTGGTAGAGAAATCTTGTGTATATACTTTTTTTCCATATCTATTGAAAACATGGCTTCAACAAGACTCAGTTGGATGCACTAGTTTTCATTTTGCTGGTTTTATAATTATTTTGATTCCTATATGGTGTTAGGCATACAGCAGAAGTGAAAATGAATTAATTGGTCACCAGACAGTCTCAATCAGAAAGCAGCGTAAAATTGAGCCCAATGGCCAATGTTTTAAAATTTTGACTGTGACATCTATAAAAATGTTGTCTACTAAAGTTAGAGCACCATGCTTTGGAGATGACGTGTGCTTGTTTAATTGTTAAAAAAAATGCATCACATACCAGCCTATGTTAATATCACAGTCTCTAAAAATACCACAAAATGATAATGTTACTATGTGCTAAGAGATTATTAAAGGATATTATAACATTTTATAGAATATAAAAAAACCTGATTATCTGCTCATCGACTAAACTACCAGGACAAGTACTTTGCTTCCATGCAAAGTGAGGTCAATTAAACTTTTCATTTGTTTGTTATTTTGATCTTACCCATTACAGACAATAGAGTAGATTAAAGGAAAATAGAAAATGTATTTCAAATGACAAAATAATTCCATGGTGAATTTTGGAGTTTGAAGTGGTATGGAATGGAAAGTAAACATTGCCCTTAAGCTATTTTAGCTAAAATTAAGTTAGATAAAATATATAGACAACTATGTTTATTTTGTAGTAAAGCCTAAGATGTTTAGAGGAAATGTCTGAGAAATCTATGTTTCCTTCCTCTCCATGTTTTTGTAATTGACTTATGGCATCAAACAAAGCCAGCTGTATTTCTTCATTGTATTAGTGGTTTTTTTTCTTTATTTTCCAGTTTGTTTAGAGCTTTCTTTACTTTTTGAACTTTCAGAATATCTTTAATGATGTATTATTCATGACTTCACATTTTGAAGGACTTCTTCCTCTTATGGTGTTCCTGCATCAACAAACTTCAGTATTTGCATATGTGCATGCATATGTGTGAGCATCACTCTTTCAGAGTTTCCAACAATCCTACCCAACAATATTTAGGTAATCTAATAAATTAGCACAATTCCAATTTATACAAGATCATGATAAAAAATTTAGGAACATTTGGAATCTCTTTTTACTTTCTCAGGGCTTGAGTCAAAGTCTGTTGAAGTTAATATGTGGAGCTTTATGTTTATTTCAACTGCAACTTAGAAAAAGTCTTAAGTTGATAATTATAATAATAATAATAATAATAATAATTAAATCTAATAATGATAGCATCTGATATTCCATGAAAAATACTTTGACTGAAAACAACGCAAAATTAATTGGAAGTTCTTAAAAATTTACATGTTTTTGTCTTTGGATGGCCACATATATACATTATATATATATATAAACTATATAGAATTTAAAATCTTTCAAAATCAGCTCTGTTTAGATGGTTATAAGGGCATGGTTTCAATTTGTTTACATGAGACTACGTAAGAATTGTGTTATACACTGCTTGAATGATGCTGACTCTTCTAGAGATGTTGAAGGTTTTTAGACTGAATATATTTTTTTCCAGCAAAATACTTTGCTCCTAAAAGGCAGCAAATACATACTCGTACTGCAGTCACTAAGCCTACCCTCTGTCTAGGCACTATCTCTGTTAACTCTGTTCTCATACCTGTTTGATTTTAGGAAACATACCATAGCATGCTTGTTGATTTCTTCCTGATCATTATTTACTAAGCAACAATACACAAAAAGTTACAACTGAAAGGTAGATTAATAATTCATGCCTCTATTATAAAAATCCGTAAATTGTATTCCAAGCAATGAGCTGCATCTGTTACCTAAAAATAAGAAGACAGGCACAGCATGGTAACAATTTAGAATATGGAGCATTGCACGGCAGGAAAGTTCCCATTGAGATGACTTTGGCTTAGATGAAAGTCCTAGCTGTCTACCTTCTTTGATTGAACAGTTTCATTTTTTAAAGTAAACACTACTGTATATTCTGTGAATATTGCCGGTCTCCAAGAATGTCAATAATTCTTTCCGACAAAGCCAAGCTGAAAAGGAGAGGTTAGGTTGAGGGTACTGCATATATCATCTTACAAAAATTAAGGAAATTTTTTTCAGGAAACTGTCGTTTCTGATATGTGAGAAATATTTGCCTAGAGACTAGAATTATTTGTAATGTATTCTGTGCTGGAAAAGTAATAATTTATATCAACTTCAGTTAAAAAAAAATATTAATTGACTTTGACATTCAAGCTTACTTGAAAGACTGAAGCTGTTATAAATACAATCTTAATTCTTTTTGCAGTGTGGATGAAGAGGGATGGTATGTCACATTAATAACTGATGAAATCTAAATGAATTTTTCCAAATTTCAGAGAGATCTTTGTCACAAGGAAACAGTGGCAATCTCACAAACAGTCTACCCTGCATTTAAAAAAGGCTTACACCTCATAATATTTTATATACAGTTCTACAGATTTCATCCTGTGAAAAATCAATGACATTTTGTCTTTGTTGATATTGAAGGCAAAGTTCCCAATAATTTTGCTGGGAACTCACAAACAACACGATTCGACTTTTCCCTCAAAGTGGATTTTCGAAAACTAAATTGGAACTTTAATTGAGTGTGTTGCCTTTATGATGCTGGGTGCAACGCCATGGTAACATACTCTTTCACAGCATTTGTGTATTCTTCATTATTTACATGCCAAACATGACACCTAGGTACAGGAGACCTCAACCATACTGAAGAATCTGGCTACTTACATCATAAGCCAAGTACTCCAAATTAGTGAAAGATTTTTTTGGTTGTTTTGTGTAGTCTGTTGTTTGGTGGTTTTTTAAATTAGCTTCAGTTACCCTTCTGTGAAAACAAGATAGCAATGGCATCTCTACACAGAATTTTTTGAAAAATGAATCAATTAATACCTGTGACATACTGTGATGATGTAACATGACATAGTATTCGATGGCTTTTCAAAAACATGACAGAAAGTTCCCAGCGGCAGGTATCAGAATACAGATCATTCTGTTAAAAGCTATGGCACTGCTTGTATATGCTGCCTGTACTCAAATTCTCGCTTCTGTAGAGTGGAACTTTGTTCACAAGAAACACTGAGGAAGGAAAGTTCCAATTTTCCATTTCCCTCCTAGCCTGAACTGCAGAGAGCCAGGTATTTTTGAGAAATCTTAAATTAAGAAGACTGATTTTGAACTCTGCCTGGCTAAAGGCAGAGAGGATGGAAACTGGATGTTCTTCTGCCCAGACAATTTTTCTCCTAAATACACAGAAATATATAATGGAAAGCTGTGTCTCCTTTCTTTCTGGGGGGGGAGGAAAAAAAAAAAAAAAAAAATCTGGTGGCCACTGAATGTTATATTTTAGAGATGCTGCATCTTGTGAGAAGTGAGGGCTAAAAGTATTTGGGGTTGAATTCCCTAAGAAAGTTAGACTGAGAAAAGTGGTGCGTTTGGAGCCTGCTTGAACAATAAGGGTGAACAAGTTACAAGGCTCCTGATCTGGATTCCCCCAACTACCTCAGTTTTAATGCAGACGTAATCTGCAAAATGTTCATTTAACCACTGGAAAAAAAATTATTCTTGATTTAGATTAAAGATATTACATTTTTATTTTATTGAAGAAAATTTATATTGCTTTGAATTTTTTCCTGAAATGAATATATTAAATGGAAATTAGTTTTCTACAAAACTGTACTGATCAGTCATTGCCAGATCTAATAAACAGCTATCAGTTCAATTTCAATATTACCTGGTGTTTTTATAGATTTTCTTGCAAAGCCATTTGCTCCTGATTTACTATCCAGTAAGCCAAGGCAGTTCAAAATATTATCCACTTGGCCAGGGTGGGTAAGGGCAATGCACTTTGTGTCAGTATCATACTGAAAAATCTCAGTTACAAGAAAAATTACACCTTAGATCTGAAACATTTTTCAGGTCACTTGTTCAGTAAGGCAAGTTGGCCAAATCAATGCTGTTGATAACTTAAAGGCAATAATGGGAGGTCAAGTAGCTCTTTCTGATTCAGTTACAGTGAACATATTGTACAGTACTTGTGAGCTTCTTCAAAACACCTTTTTTTTTTTTACAGGTGGCATTTTGGTCATAAAGGTGTTGCATGGTGTTAATTTACAGCAATTGTTCGTGTTTCCTGTGAAAATGCATTAAATTTTACTCCTCAGAGGTTTGCTGAAGACTATACACTAAAGAAAATAGGTATGCAAAAGCATTTTCTTCTGCTGGGGATTAAAACGCTGGTGGAATTACAGCATCCACATTCAGGATTAAAAGGGCATAGACTGTAAGGTAAGGAGAAAGGGCAAAGTCTGCTCTGGTTTGTAGAGTGCAAGTCCTGCCCATCTTCTGCCTGAGATATGTTGAAATCTGGCACCGGTGAGGTGAGAGAGAGGATGTTCCTGTGGTCTGCCTCTCCTTTTATTCAGTGCATCACACTGTCTCCAAAGTCCAGAGATGCAGGTGGGGAAGAGAAAAAGCAATCAAAGCTAAGATGCTCTTGCCTTCATTTTCTCATTCCCTTTTAGAGTGGGATCTGAAGAATAATAACAGCACTATTAGCAGACAAAACCCAAAGAGTCCCTCTGGAACACTTAGAGTGGTTTCTCCTACAATTTACGCATAACTCCAGTTCTGGATGGCTTCAGCCAACATCTTTTCTAATGTGTTCTCTTCAAAAGAGATTCAGAAATTAGTCCTTGTTGTGTATTAATCATGTGTGGTAAAATTAAATTAAAAATTAAGCTTGAAGGAAAATATTAGCAGAAGGTTCTGAACCTAAACAGAGAAATCACAATTTATTGTTTTCCCATAAAAAGAAACCCATTCAAAGCAATGCTGACTCCTATAAAGACAGAAAGCTTATATTCTATATTTCAGCTTGAAACACGTCTTTAAACTGGGTAGCAAATTTCTGAAAAACTGCTTTTGTTCCATAACAAGAATGTATTTGGAATACACTAAACTCGGTGATTATAAAAAAGAAAAGAAAGGTCATGTCCTACACCTTATCACTCATGTGAGTACTAAAGTGTTTAACCAAAACCTATGAGTTACCGGACTTTCTTGACTTGTTACTGGTCCACCTCAGGGCTGTAACTAGGGTGATACAGGTAAAGTTTGTTATCCCCCAAATAACATTTCTTGCTTTATAGCAGACTACATTTCCAGACATTTCAAAACATACCACGCAAAAAACAATGGTAACATATATTTCAGCTCTTTTTGTGCATTATTTATTATGCTGATACTAAAAGAAGATATTTTCTTTTGCTTCCTATATTCTGACATCTTGTTGTAAATGGATGCTATGTGGCATCATTCCAAAGAATTTTTAGCCACAAAATAATAAGCTGGAATATACAGATTTTTGAATTAGAAGTAACTGTAGTGGACTTTACACTATGAAAAACTTCAGATCTTTTGCATTTCTATCCTCTGCATATGGAGTATAGTAAGAAATGTATATTTTCACTCATAAGAACTTTATTCAGAAGAATGTTACCTTCAGGTCATCTCACAGAATGTTGTTTCATACGTTAGTCTTTCAACAGACATCTGTGTTTTATTCACATTTTTTCTAACCAGATTCATAACCTCTGCTCACAAGATTATCTGAATTTCAAAAATAAACAAACAGACTGAGAGCAATTTTGTGACATAGTGTATAGGTAGGAATGGATAATTTCTCAGCAGTCCTCTTATGCCCTTGGATGGGAGAAGCTGCAAGAAGACTAGAGAATTTCCAGTAAATTCTGCAGCGCAGAAGGGACAAAGCCAGGCTCCATGCACTTCAGACGCATTCCCAGCTATCTGTGTGGGAAGAAGAGGCAGCATATTTTTTGCAAAAGTGATATATGTGATTTTGCAGTCATTTGGAAGAGTCTTATAAGTTCTCTCGTAGAATGAATGAATGAGGCATAGTTCTCCCTTGCTAATATCTTTAGTTTCTTCCTGTTTGCAAGATTTGAGTGTTATGAGGCATGTAAATTTGACATGTAAATCTTAATTCTATATGATTTTTAAATTGAGGTGTACCAGAAGCAAATATTCTGCAAACATAGCTGTTCAGATACAAACTGGAACAAAACTGTAAAATGATTCTCCAGGTAGCGCAGTATGATCAATGCTTAGATTGCAGTGTAAACTTACTATTACTTCCCTTTTCCCTTCCTTATACAGAATTCTAGAAGCTGCTTAATAATAATAAATGCCAGTTTAATGTGTTTCACCCTTCCCTAGAATTAGCATTAGTAAACTAAAATTTTTTACTTAAATGCAGCAAATTTTAGCACAACTAGATAGAGCGCAAATACATTGTCACAAACCAGGAGGCAGGTGGGAGGGTTTAAAAAGCAGCTGTTCTTAATGTATGGAAATTAGATCTATTTTTTTCCTTATATATTCTTCAGCAGCTTACTTTTGACATCATTCATGTCTCTGTAGATTAATACAGTGTAATTCAGAATTGCGGTTTAACAACTTCTTAGGTTTATTATTATAATTCCAACAGTAAAACTGTTCAAATACTGTAATTGGACTGAATATTGCTTTTAATTTACTTTGAAACATATTTATATTTAAAGGTATCCAGCAAACTAAGCTAAATGTTGCTGCATAAGTAATAAAAATATTGTATAATTTATTTTTTAATTAAAATAAACCAATGTAAAATATTTCTATTTCAATATCTATCACTGCAAAAGGGCATGAAAATGAAAAATTTCTGAACTATTGATTCATTGAAATGACTGGGAAAATTATTAGAGTTTTATAGTACAGAAGGAAAACCAGATGAGTTATTTGCAGTAAATGATGTGTTTGTGGAATCAAGGCCAATTCTATTTTATTTTACACAAACTAAGCATAATTTTCATTCATTTGTCCATTTAAAAAAAAAGACATGCTGATATTTCAACATATGGATTACTTGTTAAAAGGCCAACTGTCTGTGTTTCCATCGAAATTTTTATGCAGCTTATCACAGGGCATTCTCAAAATCTGAGCTGGGTTAGTTGATATTTTCTCATATATGACTTACCATTCACATTGCATTGGCTTTAGCTTTAATTTCAGCATTGTTTTACTGAGCCCACTGTACCAACAAAGAGTCTTGGTCATTAAACATTACGAATTTTAAACACTTTTACAAACAGGAATTAAAACGAAATGGCAAACTCACAGAACTTTGGGAATAAGCTATTTCTGCTGATGTTTTCTGCTGTTGTACATTTTTTCTTTGCATTCCACATCCTAAAGGAAAACTACCCCATACGTTCTTATTATGTCGTTCCTCTGCCAGTAACGTACACTTCAGTAGGAGGTGCAGGTGCCCAGTGACACTGAAAATCAGGCAATTAGTGTCTCTGTTATGATTCTGAGGCCTGATTAGCCTCTGCCTTGTGAATACTCCCTTTGACCTCTGAGAATTATTTTCATGCAGTTTATTGCTGTAGTTTAATTCCCAATTTCAGCTGGGGAACTGTTTGGAGCTGCTGCTTTCTTTTACCAGTAGATGAGTTGATATTTTAAATAAGCCCTACATGTATTATTAATACGATATCATAGTATAAAGGGACCAGAGACCCTGAGAAATACAGAGGTCTTTTTCTGCTCACTTGTAGTAAAAAAGGCAACTTTTTTAAAGTGAAGCAAGGCAGGAACTGTAGTTGCCAACAGCAGGTGGTAGAAGGCACAGGAAGAAGGAAGAGGGAAAGAAGGAGAAGGAGGAGAAAAAGGAGAAGTAGCAGCAGACCGAATTTCTTTAGGAAAAAGGACAATGAGTGCAACTGGCCAAAGAGAGCATGGACCAAAAACTTCTCAGTAATGGTTTAGTTCTTACAGACAAGCATGTTTTCGTCTGTTTAGTACTGCCTCAGCAGCAACAGGGGTTTCTAGAAGAGCCAGAGAAAAGGATAAGAGCTCTGGGTGTAGACTCACTAAATTATTTTCAGGTTTTTATAGGGGACAGAACAGCAAATAGAGTTTATTGACTAAAGCAGTGTCTCTCTTGTAAGCCTGTAGTTCTATACAACCACTGCCATTCTTGGTGTTTATTGTGGAGTGCCCGTACAGATCTCAACACCTACATGCAGTTTTAGTAGCTCATCCCTTCTCTGACAAGATTTACAGCTTTACAACTACACTGGCAACAATAACAGCACTTGTTTTCACTGGTATTCTAATTTTTACTTACAGCTACTTGAGGAAGAAAATGACATCATTGTTCTAAGACATGAAGCAGCTGTCAGGTGGGTAAAAAACATGGACTACATTCACGGCTTTTCGTGCAGTGAGGATTCAGTCCTGCTTATATCAACACCTTGACTTCACCTGTGCTAGATCACCCCCTGAGAGCAATATTTATATAAGCCCTAAGCACAAGCCTAATTTATACAGTAATTCTGCAAGTGAGAATGAGTTTGCATGGTAATGTGGCTGTGTCTCATCTGTTTAGAAGTATAGCACCTTGGCTACAGCTGTAGTCCTCTGCCTAGCCTTAACGTGCTTCTGCTGAAGTCTGCAGAAACACTGCTATTTCCTTTAGTGGAGAGAGAGTTTTGTCAGCACTTTGTGAAAACCATATGCTGAGTGCACAAATAGCCATTAGCTTGAATTTGAAAGTACAAATTCTGGTTAAAAAAATACCTAGCGCCATAGAAGCACCTGGTAAAATACTGCATTTGGCGCACACAGTCGCCATAAACAGCATGTAACTTTTTTTTCTGGAAATACGTTAGAAGGGAAAATGGGTGACTCTCCAGGAGGTGATCTGAGCCTTAATTATAAAATAAATATGACTTATTGCAATTCACATGCAGTTTCTGAACACAAGTAAGAAAATTAAAATTCCAGAAATACGACGTTATATGACAGAAATAAAGAAAGCTGATGCAGCCATGCTCTTAAACACTGAAGTAAAATCTGGTGTCCTTGGATCACCACACCTCAGAGTGCAGTTTTGTTTTCTTGAAATTTCTCATGCTTTGAACAGTGTTAAGTATTTTTCTTAACCTTTGAACACTTTTTGTGTTAGTGTGCAGTCACAATCTAATAGCAGCCTATAGCAACTATACCTCAAAACATATGACAGTGACACAGTAGATTGAGTGTTTTTGCAGCATAAATTTCTGCTCTTACATTCAAGATTACAAGGACCCTACTGCTACTGTGTACTGACCTACACAGAAAAACATTTGATTGATTACAATCTGTACTTACTTTCCCAGACTTTCCATTACTCCCATCCTTGTTAAGCTCATCAGCAGAAAAAGTCTTGCTGAGGACCACCAACTACCTTGATGAACCTGGAGGATGGAAATCCATGATTCTATACATACACTTTCCAAAATGCAGTCTATTTTATCCAGTTTATTAAAAGCTTTTCTAGAAACTAAAGGGATTAACTCTATCAAACATGGTTTACCACAATAAAACCACACAATCAATAAACAATAGAGACACCCAGTCACAGCTGGAAGAACATTTTTCACAAACAACACTTTATCTTTGACCTCTCAGTCCAGGATGTCTCAAGGGATATCAACAAAGTAAGTTCAAAAGACAAGCCTGGGAACTAAAATTCATCACTGACTGTACATTAAAAATCATAGACTTCAGTAGAAATATCAGGTTTATAACATGCTATAATTTTTTCCAATCAAGAGAAAACCTCTCCAGGTTGTACAAGAGCTAACCATTTTACCACTTCTTCCTACCAGTCCATTAGTACTTTATTTTCAGATTAGCACTGATTAACATGATCAAGTTTAGTTGAGAGCCTTTGTTCTCAAACTCTATTTATACAATTTTCTGCTATTTTCAGGTTTGATATTTCTATTCCAAATCTGAAAGAGTAGTATGCACTGAAATCTTCTGATTTTTCACCAGAAGTATCAGCCCTGTAATAAAATACATTCTCTTTTCCTACGCGTTTTGCTAGAAAGAGCAGCAGGCTGACCAGTTTCAGGTTCAAGTTCAGCAACATTAATCACTGATCATATCTAACTGAAATCCAGTGTGAATGGTGAGAGGGCATATACTTTTAGGACTTGGAGAAACAATCAGCCCACTACACCAAGGACCTGATTCCTACTGACAGACCTAAGTAGAGTTTCATTCAAAAAGGCTGGAGTAGATATTTTTTCACTTAAGATCTACCTTTTTATCTTTCTGTCTTTCTCTTTTGAGGGAGGGATGGGCAAGACATAAGAGAAAAAATTCTTCAAAATGCTCATCTAAACTTTGTGTGTTGGTGTCTCCAGAAAGATTGAACGGTACTGTTACTCAATATAAAAGACAGGAAAGAGGGTTGGGTTTTTTTCCCTGTTCACTTTTGTGTTAAGTTCTCCACTCCTTCTGTATGAATTAGACACAAAGACCTGTCAGCTGACTTCGTCTGAGGGCACTGTGAGCATAGAGTATCTTTACCTAGTGCATGGCAAAACCAGTCCATATGGATGCTCCGTGACTGAGAACCCTACTTCCAACACCATGAGCAGCAGGCTTTGGAAGGGATTCACTCCTTGTCTTCTTCAACACTTCCCAGGCATGGATGCTTTTTCTGTTACCTCTTCATTGGAGATGTAACCCCTAGCAACAAGAATTACTGAGGACCATTAAGTGATCCTGGTACACATTTCAGCAGGTTTCCAGCTCCAGGCCTAAAGCTAGGTTTTAAGGGATATTTGAGAGGAAGAGTATATAATGTAAGCATAAACATAAACAACAAATTTTAAATTTTCATTCTTTATGTTGTAGTATGAGAAATTTTACAACTGCAACACTGTCTTGTTGCAGCTTTTTCTTAATTCTGGTTCCAGGGCTGAGTCAGGGGTTATTTTCAGTTATGCAAGAATCTTCTGCATTTTCTATTGTACGTATTTTGAATAACTCTTCAATAACTTTCTCTGATCTTGGATGGTCCTAATCTCCATTGCTAGGAAACTCTCTCTATATTATTTTTGCTTTCTTCCCAAACTTCTGGTTCCTTTCCAACTCTTCTCCAATGCCTTCTTTCTAATATCTGACTTAAGTAATTTTACATCATTCTGATCTCTTTTACTGCAAGCATAAGGGGAAAACCAGCCGTCAGCTATTACTGTCTCCTACTACAGTCCCTCAGCAACAGAAAATGAGATCTTGCATCATTCTATTACACTTAAGACATTTTTATTAGATTGATGTTAACATGAAAAAAAATCATAAAAAGAACTCTATAACCTCAAACAGAATTCTCTGGTTATCAAACAACAGAGTTCACAACCATTCAGACAGCATCTTGAAACACATACAAGACAGAAATTCAGTAGAGCAAGATAGTAACAGGAGGGAAGAAACACCAGCTATACTGCCGTTTCCTTTAATTTTCTTTGCTGTGCATTGAGTACATTTACATCTCAAATGGTTTTGGAATGGTAATGCAAGGGCCCAGAACTCATCAAGCAAGGGTAAAGCCACCCTTTCTTATGAATCTGACCTCTTTAAGTAAATATTAGGCAGATGTTATGGTTTTCTTGTGGTTAGAAGACAACAACAGGATCAGGTAATAAACAGCCATCTCCCACAGAGTAACGCCATTGAGGTATAGCTTCGTACTTCAACTGTTGTGACTGTCAGCATTCTCAGCAACAGCAGTCCTGATGTTTTGCCTTCTGAAACAGGCATGAGAGAAACAATGAGGTCACATATTGAATACCCTTTCCCTCTATTCTTCTAAAAAGTCCCAAACAAAACATTATATTGTGCCTGACTTCCCCAAGGGTCCTTGAGTAGGGAGAAGATATGAAGCTTATTTCCTTTTTTCATAGATCGCATTATCTCATCCCTGTTACTTCCAATATCTAGAAATAGAGAGCCTGGTTTTTGAGTGTGGTTCGAAACTTAACCAGTGAGTTAGAAGCAGTATGTAACAGATGTACAGATAACATATATTCAACAGATTAATTGCTCTTTGCAATATTTTATCTCTTCATTGATAATGCAAAGAATTGAGTCAACTAAAACAAACTGCGTTCCTCTTCTTTAAGACAAGTAATGTTGAGATACCTGAGTCCACTCTACATATTTAGCACTCTATGGCATTTTGTATGTGTGATTTAGGAAATGAACATGTTTTTCTGAAGAACAAATCAAGATGTCATGCATCAATTTTTCAAATGTAGTAGGCTGAGGAAAAATTTGGTCCTATGTGTTCATGAGAGCTTATTCTTAGAAGAGTAAGGTAGAAATGCAAATTTTCAGAAGATTTATTATTATTTCCCTGAAATAAGAAAATAAATGGAATATGAAGAATGTTATCTCCATCTCATGCGTTAAGGAGCAAGCCCACACAATGATACACAGAAGCTTTATTAAAAATTCATTAGACTGTAAAGTCTCTCATTTTCTAATCAGAATTAAGTAGTTTCCTAATGTCATTAGCTGAAAGTCAATTTAAACCAGTATCAGTAGTTGCAACACACTGCAAAATGCTAAATTAAATACAACAAATGTTTTCCACTTATTTTTTATTAGGAATATTAACATTTCATATTATGAATCAAAACCAGATTGCAGTGGTTTCTCTAACGAGTACATTTCCCATTAATTTATTTACTTGTCATATTTACATTGGTCACAAAAGGCAAAGGAGTTTCAGAAAAAGAAATCCAGTGATCATGTTTAATTTTTGAGCCAGCAGAATATTGATGTTTGGAAAAGCTCACAAGGTATGCAGTGTTCCTCTATTAGATAGGCCATTCCCTTGATAGTAACAGCAAAGTGCAGTAAGCTACAGCAGAAAGATCCTAAAATAAAGAAAAAGTAATTAAAAAAAAAAAAGGCACAAAACGTTTTCAATATTAAAATATTGTATTAGTTAGGAAGATGGTTGACACTGGTAAAAGTTACATCTCATATAAGTCATTGTCATTTGTTTGCTTCTGTACTAAGGCAGTAGCTGTGATCTCAAGCACCTTTGTTAAGGTAAATGCATCTTTTTGTGATAAAAATATTCTTATACTATATATAGTTAAATAATATTCTAAGTATCACTAGATTTATAAAATACACAAGGAAAAATAGATTTGTAATATAAACATTTCAGTTTGAGAAATAATTGTCTTATTCTAAATTAGGTTCTTCAGTAAGGGTCTAATTTACTGGGAAGAAGAAAATGGATACTTTCCTATAAAGAGATTAATCTTTCTCAAGGCGTTCAGGCAAGGTATCTAAAAATTACTAGCAATTTTGATTAAAATAGTAATTTAGCTGATTATGTATATATCTCAGTGGCATTAAGCAAGCTCATACATCAGGTATAAGTCACTTGGCATCTCATATGGCATATGCAGTTATTTAAGAGTTCCAAAAAAAAAAAAGACTATCCCCCCTCCACAGGTTATGTTTTAATATATTCAAAATGTATAAGAAAATACAACTTTTGGAGTCATGAGTTCAGTACCAGAAATGGATCCAACACTGTAGCTGAGTTCTTTGCTGGCCACTTATATCTAAATACTTTATGTTAGATTCTCCTCCATAACATACATTTCCTACTCTCAGACTCTGGCTTTGACAATTTTTCTGCACATTTACTCTAAAATGGCTTCCTGCAGGTACAATCTCCACTCTGTTGCTGACTGGTCCTTCCAAAGTGATGAAAACCATTCCATTTAAAAAGTATTCAGTCTTTTGTACCTGAAAGACAGTGACGTCTCCAAGGAAGATACTGTTGGCTTTTATATACTGGGTTTCCTTGCCTTTCAGAAAGAAAAACCAAAAAAAATCTGAAAACATCTTGCTTAAGCTGGAAATGGATCAGTTTGTTTGGAGACAAATTTTTTAATTTCATCTTTCAAGTTAACAACAGATACCACGTCTGCTTCTATTTGATTTCAGCTAAAACAGTATTTCTCTTGAACACCAGCAAGGAAGTGTCACAAAGGACTTGGCATCAGATGTAATATTTGACAACAAATATTTAAGACGTGTGTAATAAAGGAGACCTTTGCATAAAAGGGCTCTTACGTACACTAGTCATCTGTTGTACTAAAAACCATTTCCAAAACCAACAGTTCTGGAGGGGCTGTGGTTAGGGATTAAACCATTCCACAGTCAACACTTCATGACTGTCATCGGCCAAGTGCCTGGAACAGGCTTGCAAAGAACCGATCAGACCAGGCTGAATTCAAAGGCTCGCTAGATGAGCTCTGCTGGCATGTGCTATAAACCGCATGGGGAGAGGGGAAATGAGGAAGAGAAAAGGGCAGAAAAATGGAAGCAGATTTACTGCAGCACAGCCCTGTGCTGCCACCAGCCTGTTGTCTGTTGCCCTCCTGACATGGTCACGTTGTCAGCGGATCCCCCTTGGCCTGGATCAGCAGGGGAGAGGGGAAACTCACTGCGGGCTCCTCAAGAGCGGGCAGAGCTCCTGCAGCTGCGGGTGGGTAATGACCAGGCTAAGGCCATGGCCTTTTGGAGAAGGCAATCCCTTTTCCCCTCCTTAGCTAAAAACTGCCTCCTCAAAGCCCAGGTCTGGGGCTCAGGAGGCTATGAACTTCAGTGACGAATCTCTTGCCCTGTTCCTATGTAACTCCTTACACCAGCCTGCACTGCTAGGATCACCAGTCAGCTACACAGTTTAAAACTGGATGCAAAATATCACTCACAGTAGTCTTGAATTAACAGGTAGGTTGGGCAGATCATCTTGCAGAAATTCATCCCATCTCTAACTCAGCCTGGTGTGGTCACACAGGCTGAGTGAGGACCCAAGTGAGGCTACTCAATACCTCTTCATGCAAGTTTCACCCCTTGTGCATTTTCTGTAGAAGTAACAGTCTTGTTTCCGCCCTCAGTCCCTGCCATTCTTCCTTTTCTTTTCATGCTCTAATTTTTCAAATGAAAAAATATCAGAGAAGATGCACTCCTGACCTCTGACTTCACTGACGGCTCTGCATCAAGGCACTCATTTCAAAGATGGGATCTAGAGCAGTAATCAATATTTAGCCGTATGATTGTTCTAAAGATGCTAGGGCATAATGCTGAGTTTATATAAATCTTTGAAAGACTGCGCTTCTTGGCTGAAAATGTTTCACATTGAGACAAGAAACACAGTCTTAGTGACAGATAATGTGCTGCTCTAGAAAGTCCATATGTTGTAGTAATGCATCTGTTATCATAAGGTGCGTTACAGCCCTGAACACTCCTTCCCTTGTGGCCTGGCTTAGAAAAATGTAAACAATTTTAATCTGTTTGCACTACTTTATTACTTTTTTTATGGGATTATCTCTCCTACTTCCCTCCTAATCTTATGGTGATAACATTTATCTGATTCAGTGAAATCAATGATTACAAATTTCACTTTGTATTTCTGGTATTTAAATTGTATTCTTGTGCAGTCCATTAAGTAAAAGGCTGTAAATTTACTGCAACAAAACCAATAACTTTTTGGTCTTTAAAAGTCATATTTCAAATAACTAAATCATAACAATATAAGTACTTTTTTTATATGACTGGTGAGATTTGATGTCTATTGTAAGACAGATGCATCTCAAAGCCTATTAAAGAAGAGAACGGCCTATTTTTGTTCCCTCTTGATGGAATTAGCCAGCCATAAAAGATGAATTTCTGTGGTTTACCATTTCGTTCCACTGATTATTACCAGCACAGTGAAGTGGTAAATACAAATGCTAATTTCAACATACTTTCAAAGCAAATTCTTAAAGTTTGATAGGCTCTCATAGTATTTTAAATTAAAATGCAAAGTACTGTAAAATCCATTTTGTTTACAAACAAAAAAATTACAACACAAATGCAAAAGATGCTGAAATGCAAAGCTTATCAAACTACACTAAGAATAAAAACCTGATGGAAAAGAGAGTTAACGCTGCTAATACCATCCTAAAGCAGTGATGGGGAAGTGGGAAAGAAGTATGGGAATCAAAAATCTCATTAGCATTATGGGACATAGAAAACATCTTTTGAATCAATCAGTAATAATCACATTCACTTGGGAAGACCATGTTATAAGACAAAGAAATAATACAATATACCAAAATGTTAGCAATTAGTGTTTTATGTCTTCTTTTAACTGCCAACTTATTTTCTCACTTTATATTCAATATTTCTTTGAGTTATAATTTAATCTGAAAATATTCCTCTATTACTGAAAGTTAGAAGAAGATCTTATATTTGTAAAAGAATCACAAATTCGAAAGTTCTAAAAACCTACTACCTTTATTCATTGAGGTTTTGAGCTTCCTTTATATCTATACAGTTTTCTCCTTTTACCGTCAGTTTTGTTCTCTCCTTTGTCATTTGTTTGCCATGGGTTTTGCATGTATTCATGTGAAACAAAATAATTTTATATTTCTACATATCTATAACTTCATACCACATATACAACTTGTAAAGCTATTAAAATATATTTTCAACTCATTTTAGTTGAATGTAGTTATTCAGGGAAATACATTTGTCTTTTTGGAGAATACCCTCAGATGTTGAGGATATCAAGATCAGGAATCTTTTGATTTCTTCCTAGTATCAAAAAATGAAAATCAGAAGTGTGATCAGTTTCTGTAAAACCTCGAAACAAAATACTTTAGTTTATAATATTAATTAGAGTAAATCAGGAATTGTTCGTAATTTGGTGTTTATTGCCCAGTATAACACAGGAATACTTTAAGAACCTCCTAAAAAATATCTTTTGCCGTTATGATAGATCTGATGATAAACAAAATTGGAAGTTGCAAACCATTTCTATCCATTGCCTTGTGGAAAGTTTTCTTTCCTCCTGGAAGTTTTGCTGCAGAGCTGGAGACATACACATATAGGAAACATGGGCAATTCAGGAGAGCTGTCCTTTGAGAAAAGCCTACCATCTTTTGCTCACTTTCTGCTTTATGAGGGTGGTTTTGTACAGTTGTTTCTGGGCAGCTAACTCAGGTTAAAGAATTTTTGTTGCTTTTGCCTTTTTTGAAGTATATACTTACTGGGCAATGCAAAGGTTTCCTCTACAGGGAAACATTCTAGTACCACCTGAGCACATGCAATATATGAAGGAAACTTTCTTTTCACAGGAAATCTTCCACCTCAATATATTTTTTTTTCTACATCTTATGTCTCCTCTTCCTCACATAATCCCATTAATGTGTCAGGTATCCTCAGCTGCAGCTGGTTAAGTAAGTTACATGAGAAGAAAGGGTTGGGAAAGAATGGAAGCTTAAGGGTACCTTTTGCAGAAGTATGATGCGGGCAGCATTTAGCCTGTGTTGAGATCTGCCTGTTTGCTTATTGCTCAGAGGAGGGAAGCTAGTATCCAGGAATCAGAGGCACATAGCAACAGCTGCCAGAATTGGGGGGGGGGGGGGGGGGGGGGCGGTT
>JAVJGI010000001.1:1645923-1674498 GCA_035590275.1 Ibycter americanus
CAGTTCAGTGCTTCCCCCCCCCCCTTTTTTTTTTTACCTTTCATTTTTATATTTTATCTTTAGCACCCAATGTTTGAAAATCCTGGACTTAAAATTTCCGAAGTATCTAAATCACACATGCCAAAGTCATTGCTGAAAACAAAATCTGGCTTCTAAACTACTCAGGTGGTTTTAGAAATGTTACGCTGGGTGGTACGCTAACATTTAACTTGTAGATGAAATTTACTTGGAACAGAGTTCACGCACAAGCATTATAAGCTTAGAGTTAGTTGATAATTTTGTGTTAGAATTAATTTCTGGTAGGAAATATCTTTTCTTTTCTAAGGTAGTATTTTTTTTGGTGGAAAGAGTGAAAATGATGGGTCCCTGGTTGCTCACCTAGAAGACTGCTATCAGTTTCAATTTTTACATGAATGGTCCAAGTTCCTGGACCATTTGCTGCTTTCAGCAGGGACAGGCAGACTAAGCATCCATGGCTTTCTGGCAGTGAGGCTGAAAGGATGAAAGCATCCTATCAATTTTTCTTTGTCTTCAGGGAGAAAGCAAAGCTCACAAGAGCCTTCAGACTAGTACTCAGAACAATGAAAAATTCTTCTTCTGTTCTTCTGAAATAAATTTTTTCACCTGGTGATTCTATCACAGTTTTTAAACCTTTGTCTTATTTGATTGAATATGCTTACACGTAGGACTCCAAGGCCTTCTAGCTGCCGGTGATCCCCACTTGACAGCAGATACACAGGCAAGGTATACTTCCAGTTCTAACATGCTTGGTGCCAGGCTTGGTGCTGGTGCAGCTGGGCATCATCACACTTAGCACAGATGGTGAATTAGACTTGGAAAGATTTTACCGAGGGTTATAAAGTTCTAGTGAGAATGGGCCTCCCTTGCTTTCCCCACGGTTAGAGCTGCCTCTGTTCACAGGTGAGGATGTTTCTGTAAATCCAATGTGGATTTCTTTACAATGCAAAGCTTTGTGCTGATCTTCTGCATGGAGAAGATGACTGCAATAGATTTAGACAGAAATCCTGATCCCGTAAGGTCTTTGAAACTGGTAAATAAAAGTATTCTTTTAAAACTTGTGATTTTATATCATCAAATCAACATGAACATTCAATTAGCGCTTGGAATTCAATGTGTGCTAGTGCATTTTAAGTGCTTATTTCATAAATGTGAATTTGCTGAGCCCAGAGCTGTTGAGAGGCAATAGAGATACAGGGGTCCTTTCCTCATTGTGATCTATTTCTGGTATTGGAAATTTTCAGCTTGTTTGGCTTCATTTTGCCATCTCCCAGAAAGGGAGGGAGGGACCATACGTGAGGGAAGGATACCAGTGGCTGAATAACATTTTAATTACTTGGTAGGGCAGTAATAAAAGCAAGAAGTTAGGAAGAAAGACAAACCATTAGAAAAGTGCCAGCTAGGGATGTTTAAAAATTCTGTTCAGCAAAAGTAAGGAAAGGAGATGTATAAAGGTCTTGATATTCCCTCCTGTTACTCTGACTGGTGTAAGGTAAATTTATGGCACATTGAGAGGTTGCATATAATTATATTTTGGCAACTACCATTAAACTAATACTTCTTGGTAAGTCATTAAGAATTAGGTGCATTGCAGAGTGCCTCTGTTTCTCAAGCTGACATAAATATTGCATTAATTAAATCTATTAAGAACATTGAAACGAGATTTCATTAACTAATATCTCCTATTAGGATAATTATGACTAATTATAGTTATTAGACTAATGGCCTTAATCCTCAAGCACAATGTGTTACAGAAGGTTAAGAGGCCTATGACAAATTGAAAATCAAAAGTATGATCAAACTCTTCTTTAATATTTTACACAGCCACCATCATATGATGGTAGCTATGACAGCAACAGTTTCATTTCTTGCAACACACCTCACACTGGGAAAGAAGATAATTTTTTATGACTTGCTAGTGATTTTAGGTACCCAACAGAAAGTGTTATAAAGGTCCTGATTTCTAGACCATAAGTGCTCATCAGTATGAAATATTAACCTCTGATATGTCCTACTAAAAGAAAACAGCATAATCTGATTAACGTTTTCTGCAAAGAAACGTGACATTTTAGAAAGGTGAAATTCCACTCATTTTGAAAGGTTGTGTTTTGTATGTAGCTGCACTATATCACAGAAATACTGTTTTCAAATATATTTGCTGATGTCTGCTGTAGAGAGCTATGTACATTTTGAAAACTCGTGTTAATATCTCAATATCTGGTAGCACAAACATGAGTAAATGGTGTGTAATGCATGATCTATGAATCGTATTTTGGGAAAAAGCCAAACCCTTACCAGGCAATAAAAACCCTGTGTTACATAACAGAGGCTTTTTTCTTCTTTTTGCAGCTAGAGAAATGGGTTAAGTTTCTTGGAGTTTGAGCTGCAAAAGTCAAGAAGATTTTACATGAAGTAGAACTGCCGCATAACTAGAATGTGACTGGGATCACCAGCTGCATTTTAAGAAAACACACACAAAAATGACAGTCTCATTCAGCTCTTGAATGGATAGTCCTAAGGGACTGTCTACAGTCAGAAGATTTATCAGTTTTGGATCTTGGGTGGATAAAGATAACCAGGTGTCAGAGAAAAGAAAGAGAGAATCCAAACCATATCTAATCCAGGGAACCCAAGGGGCAAGAATGTCAGAGCTTACATAGTTAGAATTTTGCATCCAAAAGTTAGCACTATGTCTTGTAGGTGACAGGCTCCAAGATGAATCCAAAACAGGTCTGGATATCTGAACAGTGTAGCAAGACAGCCCTTAGAGGTAGGTGCTGCAAAGAATGATCCATCTCCCTTTCTGTGCCCATGCAGAACAGCAAAGCAGTGAGTAGATGGTGTATCTGCCTACTGTGCCCTCAAAACTAGGTTATCTTACCTCATACAAGATTATATAGCTGACTGTTCAAAAATGCTAATACATTTGTATGCCGGAGACAGCATTGCCATTTT
The DNA here is from genome assembly GCA_035590275.1 of Ibycter americanus. Taxonomy (NCBI): domain Eukaryota; kingdom Metazoa; phylum Chordata; class Aves; order Falconiformes; family Falconidae; genus Ibycter; species Ibycter americanus. Next base: position 1,648,897 of record JAVJGI010000001.1, read on the forward strand.
CATCACTGTTTCTGAAGATCTGACCATAGCCAGTAAGCAATAACACTAGTTTGAACAATAACTTAACTACAGAGACTCAAATATACTTTTAAAAGTTATCAGTGACATTTTGGAGTGCAGATGACAATGGTTTTATTTTTATAATGTTGTTGTCATGTTGCAAGATAAAGTCTTAGTTATCTGCTCATGCCAAAAGTTCAAAGTGAAATATTTCAGATATTTGAGTCAAAGAGTTAGTTTCTTACAATAACTGACCTTCTCTGGAGGTTGGCTCTGGGAAATCTTTATTGATCTTTCTCTGTACAGTTGATTCAATAGCCTCAATTCTTCATTTGTTTGTTTGCTTGTCTTTTATATTGTGACATCTGGGTTTCTTGATTTACCTTGTTATCTCCTAAATGCAACTTCTATAATTGTACAGACTATTTCTTTCAATGGATCCTGTGATACTGTTCCAATTCTCCCTAAGTTTTCACATCTCATTCCTGTGTAGTCTCCTAATACACTGAGTGTGTTTCTCTTATCATGCTAGCTATACATAGCTGAGAAATCCTCTGCTTAGAGGCCTGGAAGGGAAATTGCATGTGTTTTTAATCAAGAGCTGGCGTGCTTTTTCATGGCCAGTTTCCTTTAAGACACAGCTATTAGAGTTCAGAGTTTCCTTATCGCTAGGTAATAAAGCAGAGTTTCTGCGCTGGATACATAGCACAGAGACAAGGAACACAGAGGCTGACATGCTGAATCAGACTAATGGTCTATCTAACATGCTATTCTTGCGGTGATACTGAACAGTACCACATGAAAGACTTCAGAGCTGGATATGAGATCCCTGTAATGAAAGGGACATCTCTTCCTAACCCCAGGCAATCGCTGTGAGGACTTGTGTTGTGAAGCATAAGGAATGACAACCCAAGTATGTTTTTTAATCCTTGGCAAGGTAATTGTGATTTCTACTGTTTGTATGCCATCTTCTGAACCCAACAGTTCTTTGTGTCAACTGTGTTTCATGACAGCTACCTTGGCAGTAATGATGGGCTTATAAAAATTGCACAAGCACAATATTAAGGATGCCCAATACTAGAAATTAAGAAATGTCAGAAGGAAGTTACTGATACAATTTGCACTTCCTGCTCTTTCCTATCACGCATTTTAACTGTTTATGTTCAGTGGTGTTGTGGTTTAACCCAGCAGGTAGCGAAACAACACACAGCCGCTCACTCACTCCTCCCAGCAGCAGATGGGGGAGAGAACCAGGGGATAAAGCAAAATTCATGGGTTGAGAAAAGGACAGTTTAATAGGACAGAAAAGGAAGGGATAATAATAATTACAATAACGATGATGACGATGATGATAATAATAATAATAATGATAAAGAAAATGAGTGACGCACAATGCGAATTCTCACCACTTGCCAACCAATGCCCAGTCAGTTCCAGAGCAGTGGCCTCCAGCCAGCTTACCCCCAGTTTATATAGTGAGCATGATGTCATATGGTATGGAATATCTCTTTGCCCAGTTTGGGTCAGCTGTGCTGGCTGTGTCTCCTCTCAGTTTCTTGTGCCCCCCAGCGTGCTCATTGGTGGGGTGGGGTGGGGTGAGAATCTGAAAAGTCCTTGACTTAGTGTGAACACTACTTAGCAACAACTAAAACATCAGTGTGCTATCAACACTATTCTCATCCTAAATCCAAAGCACAGCACTGTACCAGCTACTAGGAAGAAAAATAACTCTATCCCAACCAAAACCAGGACAATATCCACCCCTTATTCTATACCATTTACATTATGCCCAGGTCCTACACTTTCCAGCACACCATCACCTTTTCTGTCTTCTGATATATACACACAGATATCATTCCCTTAGTCTATGGGTCATCCCTATAACATGTCCCTATTGAGTTCATTTAGCCCATGACTTCAGACTCCATCTCTCACAGTAGTCCTTCAGGGCAGGAGAGATGGTGTGCAGTGTTGGATTGTTGCATGCTGAAGCCGTTCTCGTTCCACCACCGCTGCACTTGTCCAGTTCTATGATTGCTACACTTTTGCCGGTTTCATCAAAATTCATCCTTCATTGATCTGGGCAACTTTTACTGTAATATCATTAATATGACATATAGTAACCATAGTAGTGATGACATACGGTATTATATAGCAATTAACATGATACTGTTCAAATCATTGGCTATTCTCCCCCAGAATCAAATCTCTTTAAGGAAGGTGCACATCAGACTTCCCCATCCTCCCACATTACCCACCAAGTGCTCCCAGATCCTTGAGCAAAAGCAGACCCATGACTGGGTTTGCCTTCGCCTGATGCAGGAATAACCGAGACTGTTTTCCCTAGCATAATTTTATGTGCTCTACAGGGGTTTTATTCCCTTCTACAGTACATAAAAGTTTTGGGTGGACAGGGCCAACCTGATCAGCAAATCCCCTAGTGTTGACTTGCCAGGTGGCTTTTGCAATGTGTACTCCAGTGTTTGAGGGTCCCACCGCCCATTGCTCTCAGTGTAGTCTTTCACAGTCCGTTGCATTGTTCGATTTTTCCCGAGGCTGGTGCATGATAAGGGATGCAATATACCCATTCAATACCATGCTCTTTGGCCCAAGTGTCTATGAGGTTGTTTTGGAAATGAGTCCCCTTGTCTGACTCAGTTCTTTCTAAGGTACCATGTTGCCATAAGACTTTTTTCTCAAGGCTCAGGATAGTGTTCTGGGTGGTAGCATGGGCATGGGCTATGTTTCTAACCATCCGGTGGTTACTTCCACCTTTGTAAGCACATGGCACTTGCCTTGGCTGGTCTGTGGCAGTGTGACATACCCAGCCTGCCGGGCCTCCCCGTATTTGTATTTCAGCCCTTGTCCTCCACACCAGAGAGGCTTTAACCACTTGGCTTGCTTGATTGCAGCACATTCCACATTCATGTATAACCTGTGCAATAGTGTCCATAGTCAAGTCCACCCCTCGATCACAAGCCCATCTATATGTTGCATCTCTTCCTTGATGGGCTGAGGTGTCATGGGCCCACCAAGTTATAACTAATTCATCCTTATGTTGCCAGTCCAGATCCACCTAAGCCAGTTCCATCTTAGCAGCCTGATCTACATGCTGGTTGTTTTGATGTTCTTCAGTGACTCAACTCTTGATTACGTGAGAATCTACATGATGTACTTTTGCAGCCAGGTTCTGTATTGGCAAGCAGCAATGTCTTGCCATAATTCAGCACCCCAAGTGGGTTTCCCTCTGCACTGCCAGTTACTCTGCTTCTATTGCTGTAGCCACCCACAAAGAGCATTTGCTACCATCCATGAGGCAGTACAGAGATAAAATATTGGTCAGTTTTCTTGTTCAGCAATACCTAAAGCCAGCTGCATAGATTTCATCTCTGCAAACTGGCTTGATTCACCTTCTCCTTCAGCAGTTTCTGTGACTTGTCATATGGAACTCCACACAGCAGCTTTCCACCTTCTATGTTTTCCTACGATATGACAGGACCCATCAGTGAACAGGGCATATTGTTTTTAATTTTCTGGTGGTTCATTATACAGTGGGACCTCTTCACCCCATGCCATCTCCTCCTCTAGTGATACTCCAAAATCTTTGCCTTCTGGCTAGTCCATGATCACTTCCAAAATTCCTGGATGATTGGGATTTCCTCTTTGAACTCGTTGTGTGATCAGTGTGACCCAGTTACTTCATATAGCATCAGTTGCATGATGTGTAGAAGAGATGTTCCCTTTAACCATCTAGCCCAGCACCTGCAGCTGGGGTGCAAGAAGGAGCTGCGCTTCAGTACCGATCACTTTCGAAGCAACTCGAACCCCTTCATACACTGCCAATATCTCTTTCTCAGTTGGAGTGTAGCAGGCCTCCGATCATCTGTATCCCCAGCTCCAAAACCCTAGGGGTGGACCTCGAATCTCCTCTGGTGCTTTCTGCCAGAGGCTCCAGGTAGGGCCATTCTCCCCAGCTGCACTCCATACAAATTTCTGCCACATGGGTGACGTGTACCTGACTTCATCTGGATCTTTTGATAATTACTTTTTTTTCCAGGTCATCATAAATGACCTCCAACATAGCTAATTCCTTCAGGTACTGGATACCTTTCTCCATGATGCCCCACTTGCCTCGGTGATGTATAACATCTTCCTTGAAGGTATACCTTTCCTTCACGCCTGACAGAAGTCACCTCTAGAGGCTGAGGACTTGTGCCCCTTTTCCAATTGCTTTGTCAACACCCCCTCCCCTAGAAAGTGATCCCAGCTGTTTGGCTTCCTTACCCTCTAATACCTTCTGCTGACCCCATTATCCCAACATTGGAGCAGCAGGTGACAATGTGCTCACCTGGACAACAGCACATTTTTCATTCATCATCTCACTCAGTATTTAGGATGAAACCTAACCTGGAGAGAACCTGCCTTGGCTGTTATCTGGAGGATCACTCTTTGCTGCAGAAATAGGGAGGAACTTCATGAGTGGGCAGAGGGTGGCTAGTATTCAAGTCCTTGTTATAAAAAAGTGGAATTTGGGAACATCTCAAAGAAAGTACAAAAATTTTCACTTGTGGAGGGAAACTAGTTTATTTCTCCTTAGGCTTATTTTGAAAAATGGATTAATTGTTTAGACTGTAATTCACAGGTCAAGTGTGATGCCTGTGGAAGTCATGGCTTGCCCCAATCTAGGAACTGCCTCCTGTAGCACTTTGTATTGGAGAGCATTACAGACACAGACCTTTCCTCTGTAGTTTCACCCTGCCCCCAAATGCCCCTATTGAGTGGTAAGTTAAAAAAAGTAGGGACAGATAGGAAAACGTAGAGCTTGAAAAACAAAATTCTCAGCCATACTTCAGAATAACCTTACACGTTCAGTTTGGTCAGATTTTGTTGGGGTTTTTTGTTTGTTTGTTTTAACTTAAAGAAAGAATCTGTCATATTATACTAACTTCCATCCATTTGCAGTTATTTATTTTTGCTTTTCTTTCCACCTCTCCCCCTACTGGTTTCTAACCCACAGTAGAACTGCACTCTACAACATGCAGGGTTAACAACCTGAGTAAAAGACTAAAAGTTTTTTTTTTTTTTTAAAAAAGACAAATAAAAAATCTACCCCAAAAATTGTTTCAAGGGGCTTCAGTTGACTGAAGCAGCATGATCACCTTGCAAAGAACCCATGAGGATTTAACATTATTTATCATGTTCATCTGTGTAAGAACTTGTATACTTTTTTTTTTAATTAATTTACCTTGTGATGGACTGAACATCAATAGTTACCAGTTCACAACATCACCTCTTGTAAAGATAGGCAAAAACTGGGTGACTTTCCAGGTGTCCAATAAAGAGTGACTTATTTTTGGTTAGCAATTTAGCATTTTCATTCATTTCAAGCTTACTATCCAGTTCTGGCAAGTTATTGTGACTTAAATTATCACTTTGTTCTGGCATCCCCTCTTTTTTCATCTTGATCTTTGACAGTACCTCATCTTCATTACTTGCAAAGAATAGCTTTAAGGCAGGTGTATATCTGCCAAGTGTGGTAAAGAGTGATGGAAAGAACTCATTTGCTTTTTCTGAAGTATTGAGAGTTGGAAAGACTGGTCTTCTTACTCCCCAGCAACCTAGTTTAAAATTGGTTCTTTAATTAAAAGCTGGTCAAGAAAGAAAGCAGAGATAACTCCACATGCTCAGATCTTTCCCTCCTTGTTTTCAACATACCAAAAATTCAGTTTCATTGCTGCCCACAAAAGTAATCTGAATCTGACCAGATGCTGCTACTCAAGTTAATCATTATTGAGTGAGTCTGCATCAGCATTTCAGTCCAGATCAAGGGTGCATTTTTTAAATAAATCTCCCAATAGGCTCTGTTTTCTGCTCTTTGGCTTGCTTTATGAAGGGATATCGAAGCACGAAAAATAGGATCCTTTCAGATGAAACTAAACTAGGAGTTATAGTCTGGGTATCTAGGTATCTAATGTATTTTAACTCGTAATAGGCATTCTGTTTCCAGAAGCAGAGCAGAGCTAGTCTGGTCCGTAAAGCCCCTTGAAACATGTGATGTAGTCGCCAGTCCTCAGCACCAAGTAGTCTGCCGGCTGTGCTGTGCTCCTTGCTAATCTAAGCAGAACTAATTCCAGTGTGTCTGTTTGCTAAAGTCAAAGTCTTTGGCCCTTCTGCAGCTTACCGAGCAGGCGGTCAGACATCCCTCAGTGGATGGCTTAGTGGTCCATGTAGGAACCGGTGTCATTAATTAATCTACAGCTTCCTGGCCCTACCTTGAGATACTAAGAACTAAGGTTGTGAGCTCTTTAACAACATCTGGCACCTGAGAAGTCATGCATTTCTTCAAGTAACCTAACTGTCTGGGAGCTTGAATTTGTATGGCAGAGTGGACTGTAGTCAGCAGAACGTGGTAATAGTGCCAAAAGGCCGCCCACCAGCTAAACTACAGGAAGTTACCACATGGTAGGGAAGGAAACCAGAAACCTGTGATTCATTGCAAAGTTCTAGCCATAAGCTTGCTTCTATGACATATTAATTTGAATCAGCTGGAAAATGATAAATGTAAAGTAGCTGGGTTTTTTTCCCCTAACTAGATCTTTCCCTTTATATCAGCGACACTACTTTCTGGGGCTCTCTGTAAGCTTTCAGCATTTGCACTTCAGATTGCCTTTGAAGTCTCTTAATTTATGTTTTATCTAACATAATTTTATTTTCCCCTCTGCTTCACCAAGTCTGGGTTTCAGGTTCTTCCTGAGCTGAATGATCACTTTGATTTCTCAGTTAATCACGTTATTTTTATTTTTCTGTCTGTTTCATTTTTAAACACACAAGCATTTAAACTGCTAAGTCTGATAACAGTTTATCATCCACATACATCCATATACATCCTCCACTTCTTTTACTATTGAAAACACAGACAGGCTCAACTCCCTGGGCTAATTCTGATGTGTTTTGTTTTGTTCTTGTTATTACAGTGTTGAGACTGGTAGGAAACAGGGCTAGAAATACTGGAGAAGCTGAAAGAATTTTCCTACATCTTCTTCCTATCTGGAAGACCCATATGACATCCAGCACTACTAGTGAGGAGGCCATTGCACTCTCAGACCTTATTCCCAGCAGATCTGCTACTGGAAAATTAAATATGCGGGCATTTACTAGAAAAGAATACCTGTACCCAGTGAAATGGATAATTTCAGCTGAAATTTTTATTTGTCCTTTAAACTTTCATGAAAGGAGATATTATAATATCCTAGTTTATTGAATACTGTTTTCAAAGAAATTATTCTTTAAATCAATAACATTCAACCCATCTGAGTGAGAATCTAGGGCCAAGTTAATTAATTGAAGTATCTCTTCTGTTATTAGCTACCTTCGATATCTTGCTGTTGCATTTAAGATTTAAATATTATTTGATTTTGCATTTCCCCTTCATCACATAGCACAACCATTTTACTGCATTTATTAGCAGACAAATACTTGAACCAATATTTGAATATCACTGTTATCCATTCAAAATCTTTTGGGTAAACTTTTAGGAGTGTGCTGGGGTTCTGGACCATTATATGCTATTGATCTACTAAGACTTAACGTGGTTTTCTGAATCCAGTAACAGCCCATTTTAGGTTTCAAGTAAATCATTGCTTGCTCTAGTGGCCTTCAGAAAGTCTGAAGAATGATACTTTCATATTTCCATTTATGTAAATCTGTAGATGGTAATTTATTTAGTGGCTCACATTTCTAACACGGGTCTTGAAAGCTGTGGGTGTTATTTTTATCTTCAGTGGGTTCATCCATAACATTGTCCATTAAGAAGTCTAGCTGCCTGAGAGCACCCACAAATCAAGTAATTTAGCTTCTCAAGCTTCAGTCCTTCAGACACATACGTGCTTAGCTTTTTGCACATGGAATTGTCCCACTTATTTTAATAGGACTATTTAAGATGTTGTCAAGGCAGGAGCCTAAGCAAAGAGTAACAGCTCCTAAAACTACTAGCTAGAAGAACGTTTTCCTCCAAACTATGAATGACAAAAGTCAGAAATTTTGCATGTCGTCATTTATAATCTAATCTGAATAGTTAATATTTTATTCCATGATATATCTTCAGATGAGGACAAGAAGTATTTTTTTATGTCCTTTGCATTTTAGCTCACCATGGCTAGTCAGTACTCACTTCAGGGCCTTCAGTCTTCAGGGATACTCAGGGTATGAGTCTCAGTTGCTGTTCTGAAAGAGGTATCTCCCCAGGATTGTTAGTCTTTAAACATATATATATCTTTATATTTCTGCATATATATGTTATATATACTTATTTATATGTACGCTTTTATATTTTTGAATGTGTGTGTGTGTGTATATATATATATTCTACTTCATCTTTGCAGACTCCATTGTGAATTGATAGGTGTAACAAGAAGCATTCCAGTTGTCATGGGGGAAAAAAAACCCTCATTATTTGCACAACTACCTTATTTTCAATTTCACTCATCTGAGGTGTTTGAAAAGAGAGATAATTTTGGTACTTATTAATCCAATGACAAGTGCTTTTTTCTTCCAGTGCCATCATTTCTTCACACAGCTTTGATTTTGAAAAGCACCAACATCAACAAAGGGAATACGTTTCTCAAGTGAAAACTTCCTTTGCTTATGGCAACAACAAAAGTAGTTGATAAAAAGCAATTAAGGCACCTTAGACTCTTCTTTTCTACTGTCTTACATATTCTGTTATTTATATCAGTGCAAAGAAAGTTGCTAAATAGCTGTCAAATACTTCTCCTGATTAAAAGTGCTCCACAGTCACCTAACACTCATATTGCTCAGGTGTGAGTGACTAGCGTGCAAAGCAGTGGAAAAATCAGACTCAGATCGTAAGTTAGTAAGGCTTATAATGAATGCTGATAATAAAGGCTTATGGACTTTTGTCACCATCTAAAGAGGACAAAATGCTTGCTCTGTGAGAAACGTTAGATGGTTTCGGGCCAGTGTCATGATATGAACCAAGAGTAAGAGCTGAAGCAGGACTTGCTAAAGCTGGGAATAAAAGTGGTAAGACAGGACAGGATTTTCCAACGTACCTTGCAGCAATGTATAACATTGCAAGTTACTTTGATATAAATTTGAATATTTTGAATAAATATGAACATTCATGAGTGGATTACTCAGTATACAATCTGACTCTACTATGAAATTGATGATGTTCAGCATTATCTGGTTTCAAGTAGACTGTTGCTCATTTTATGGAATTGGTGCCTCTTAAAATTCACTTTTCAAAGAGGTTAGCATGAATGCAAATAAAAATACTTTTTTTCAGCATACCAGCTGGACAAGTCTATTATAAAGACGCAAGTAAAGAAATAAAATTAAAAAAAAACTTACTTGTGCTGAGTTTGAAAAAGACATCTCTCTACCCAGCTGTAAAAGGTCACCCTTTGTCAAGCATTCTGTCTCACTGCCTGCATTTGCATTATATTGCATTCCTTAGATGAAAGATCTTCCTAGAGGAACAGGTTAACCTTGCAGTTATACTCTTCCAGAGTTTTTCAAGGTGTCTAGACCAGAGTTTGTGTCTGGTAAAGGATAGCACAGACATTTGGCATGGGGAGTATCCAGACACGCCTAGCACTGGGGAAATGGGTAAAGGAAGCCTCCCACCTTCCAGCCAGGAATCTCTGTGTCCCTGGTCCATCAGGTTCTTGAGTGATTTTCTCCTGTGTGAAGGTAACAGGTAACCTCCATAATCCATGCAGAGCTTTTTGCCTATGGTCTGATCTGTAGCCATAACTCAGGATCTAGAGACCTGTTTTCATACCTTTTATCTCTGAGGGCTGGGCTTTAAATATCCAGCTCCAGCGGGACCACCAAATGGGAATTATTTTAGTTTTTAATTATATTTGGTGTGCTTTTTCTACCTGCTGGTGCTATGAAGAAAGCATCAACTTGAGAAGTACGTGGACCATTCTGTTGCTCCCTCAAAAATTTCTTCTTGGTTTCTTGGGTATATGAATAACCAAAGGTTTTCTGTAGCATGAGCCACTCCTTGTCAACTGTCCTTGTCACCTGTGGGTTAGTATCTGTCCACCTGCCATGGTTCTAATGGGAAAATAAATGAGCCCAAGTTTACAAAGACATTTTCCCCTTCCTGTGTTGCTGAAACCTTTTATCCACCAGAAGATGCAGAGGAACAGTTGGTGATTCACTGAGAACAGCTTTACATGCCCTGTAAATCTTCCTGCAAACTTCTCCTACAGAATGTCTTTCTACTTCAGGAGCTACTTTTGCCACTCCCCGAATAAAATAAGCATTGCTGCTTTTATGAAAACAGCTGTTGCTTTGTTAGACCAGCTGTCATGTCCTGAATTTGACAGGTCAGTATTTGTATCACCTCAATTCTCTCCTTAGTGATGGCATTGGTCCCCAACCAGTGCAAACCAGCGTATGCTGGCACCACTGCTGAAATGTAACACCGACCCCCCACTCACATCTACCCATCCTCACCTTGGCACTGCCCTTTGTGCTTACACAAATCTGGTCTGAATTAGGGAATCAGCCCAGAGAAAGAGGCTGAAGTTATGGCAAATAGTGCCAAAATGGAAGAGGCATTGACATATGGATAGGGTGGTGCAGCTAGGGATGGAGGGAGAGGATGGAGTGGCTGGTTCAGCAGCAGTGCAAATTTATGCCTGCCTGAACTGACTGTGAAACTGTGGCATCAGTGTGCAGATATCAGTATGAAGCAACCTTATTAGCTGAAACATATTTCATAAGAATCTTTGTATTAACAGACATGCAAACATCTGGACCAGATGCATACACATATTACTGAGACAAGACACAGTAGTCATCAACTGGGCATATAGAAAGTTTTGGGGTGATGAACTGCATATTTGTTGTAGGAATAAAACCAGGTCTCCTTTTCTGAAGTCTAATTCTAAGTAATTTCTGATTTTGTACACTTATGTGAGGTTTTTAAGTTTCAGAGAAACAAATCTGATCTTTTCCTCTTAATCAAAAACCTTTAGTGATGGTGTGTTTATGATACAGCACAACTTTGTGAAATAATCTCCCACTGCATTTTCCAAACAGGATTTCTGCTGAAGCATTCAATTCTCATATGGCACTTACCTTTTTAACTGTGCATTTAATTCTTAGCTAATTGCCATCAATATTTATGCTGTTGAACTTTTATCCTGCTACATATTGTATAATTGCTACCATTAGATCATCTCCCAAAGGTTTTATTTTCAGATTCATATAATGTATCCATGTCGTTCTTTTGCAAAGCACAGATTTCTATAATACTGTTAAACTATCTTATACTCACTTTTTACTCTGGAACATAACTGAAGTTGATTGCACCTGACAAATGTAGTAACTTCACATTCACTTCTTAATGTAAAAAGGAAAAATGCATCAGTAGTGCTGCTGTCCACTATTTTCTTTCGATTTCTAAAGTCAAGGTCTCTTGGCAATAAGTTGCTTAGCATACCGAAAGCAAAATGCATGGGGAGGTGTAAGTTGAATTTGAATCCCCTCAGTCTCAGTAATTTTCTAGGTGTTTTGCAAGTACAGTCACAAAATCCCCAGATTAAGCTACCCTACTGAAAGTGTTTTCGTTTCCAGATAAAGGTGACATAGTAAGATGTGCCAGTCATCTTGTCATCCGGAGGATAAATAGGACATCCTGTAAAGCCCTTGTACTGACTACTGGTTCTCCAAGGGACCCATGGCCCTCTTGCTATGTCTATACTGGTAAACAGGACAGGGCCAGGTACACACTAATGTGATGGCACATGATCACCCATACTGTTTAACAGTAGGTCCTGTCCCTTGCATGTTGTTTTGCCTGTGTAAATGAGCACTTTCCATAGAGTGACCAGATAAGGTTTGGCAGAGCAGTATGTTCCAGTGACTATTCCCAAAAAAGATGAAGCCACATAATTTTGTGGGCTTTGGCATGCAAACTGTGCCATGCAACTTGGCCTTAGAGCCAAAGAACAACAGCTGGTTTGTTTTGTTCAAAAATAAGGATCAAGCCTTGGAGCACATCTGAGTCCTGAGAGCAAGGAAGAAAATTCAGCTTTAAATCAGCTAAGCAAATCTGAAAATTCTCTGTGTCTAAAATGCTAAGAAATATTTTGAAGGGGCAAGTGAATATTATCTTTACTCATGTGCATTGTATGAGATTTGTCAATAAACTTCCTGCAAAAGTGGCCTGTTTCATGACATTTTTCAGATTTCATTTTTTGCTGGTCCTAGCATGGTACATGTGCCAAATACAAATAAGAGAGCCAATTGCTAGGATTATCAATACTCTCTTGCTATTCTGCCCAAACATGTGAGAAAGATTAATTTTAGTTAACTAAACCAGAAGAGGGATTTCTGGGTTTGCCATGTTTCAGGTAAGGACTGCAGGAGCAGAACTCAGTGACATAAAATATTTTCGTAATTTCATGGGGATAATCAGCTGCACATACACTTTCAACATATCATGAGGTTTAGAACAGTTAAGCAGAGCTTTGGAATCATGCACTGAAAATCTCAAAGAAAATAAAAGATCTTAGTCTTTTGTGTTAGGCATGTCTGTAACCACTATGGAATATGGATGATGGTTTTGGTACCCACACATCAGTTCTTCACTGTGCTACATGAACAGTTGCAACCATGATTTTTTTTTTTTTAAAAAAGGGGGGTGGGGGGGTGGGAGCCAAAGATGTAAGAAGCTAAAAATATTTATTTTTTCATGTTCTAGAAGAATTCACAGTATCTACAAAAGAGTTTTTTCACAGAATTCTTCGACGCACAGTGGAAATATTAAATTAAATGATTGGCAGTTATAATTTTACAGCTGGCTCTACCAGTTGGCTGATATTGCTCCCATAATGTTATCTCTGTGCTGCAAAGTTCATCGATGTTATAGCAGAAGATTTAAGACAATCCCTAAAGCCATATGCACTGTCTGATGCGTGTCCAAAGAATAGGACATTTAGTTCGTTGATTCAGTTGCAGTCTTTGTCTTGATTAAAGGATCTTCCATCCAGACCAACTGAGTTTTAATGAAGATAATCAAAAGATAGTTTAAAATAAGGAACTTCTAATTATGCACAGTTGGAGGAGTGGGGGCAGGGGAGGGGGGGAGAAGGAGACTTGAAAGTGCAAGCACTTTTTTAAAGAGCCTAGTTCTTTTGAATTAGACGGTAGCAGTGTCCCCAGTACCAAAGAGAAGTATGAAAGAATGGAAATATTACTGGATGCTATGGAGAAGATTACAAAATCCTGTATTATGCACATAGCCAAAGTCTATTTCACAGTAACACCTTGTCTTGGATTTCAACACTCACAAATCTTTGAAAAGAGACACCAAGGAGCAAACACTGTTCCACAAAGGTTTTTCTACTCAGTGGGGAAATGGAGATGTCAGTGACACCAAGTCTATTATTCAGGCATCTTAGCAACACACTAATTTCCTTCATTTGCAAGCAAGTAGTTCCCTTACACTGATTTACAGAAGTGCAGATTAGTGCTCTTAACAGCTGTGGGAACCAGCATACCCTCAGTTGTGGTTTTCCTTGATTGTAAGAACCTCACTGTAAACCAGGGTGGTATCGCTTTTGACTGATTATTCCTTCATCTCACATTAAGCTTATGCTGAACTCTCTCTCATGGGCAAATTTAAATTCTTTGCCACTTGCCTTTTAGGCAAACTATGAATCAAGTAGATTTCTTTCCCACATGGCTGGAGGAGGAGTGAATATCTTTGCTACTGTTACTCTACTGCTGATTATTTAATAGTCTCCCCAATCCTGAATCTGTGCTCGTAGGTATTTGTTTCTTTTCTTTGCTCAGTGACCCATAATAGAACTCATTAATAGCCAGATGCCTTGAGGGAACACCCTCTGAACACGTTACACTGTATAACAGTAATTAAGAATGGATTTGGAAGCCGTTACATGCTTAATCCTGATATTTATGACAGTTTCTAAAATCAGCTAGGCAGTAAACTTACTTTGCAACAGGTTTCTCATGGCTGGCTCTGAACACCTCACAAGCAGGTTGTGCACCAGCACATTTCTTACGTTGATAGCAATTGAAAGCCTAAAGTACTGCAGCAGTAATTTCCATTCCTGCACATCGCTGAGTGGTATGCCTGGTGACATGTGATAGTCACAAAAACATCTAAACCCACAGCCCAATTTTAGACCTGGGTCACAAAACACTACTGTAAAATAATTTTCCCAGTGCTTTTCTGCAGCTGTAACTACAGCAGGAACGCTTCTGCTCGATATCAAATCATTGGGATGGATATATTATCACTTTAAACAAGCTGAAAAGAGCTGTCTTAAAAATTCCAGCAATTGGAATTCTGCCACTACTTAAAATCAGAGATTTAATAGTCCAAACAACTTTCTCCAGACTTTTATGGTGGCACTAAGGTCACAAACGCACTTTTCACAATAAGCGTAAAAATACATGGTGGCTAGGAAGTAGTTTATGTATATCTCACTGTTCTGGAGAAGGCTTTGCATTTTTAACTATGCAGCTACCTGGGCTTATGTTTAAGAAGAATCGGCTGGGTATTAAACTACAAAACCTCTAATAAAAGAGTTTTTCAGGTAACATGCACATGTGTGAATGCCAGTTTCAAAGGCCAGGGAAAACATCTCACATGGCATTGAATCATTGCTGAAAATCCTCACATGTAAGAGGATTATGAGCTGCCTTTGCAATATTAAAGTACAGAAACATGAGTCATATGTCCCATTTGATGTCCAGGAGAGCCAAGCACATCTTCTTGGTAAAAAAAAAAAAGCAAATATGCATCAATAAGTAATTGATGCAATCCAGTAAGGAAAAAAATAATCCCAACAACAAAATAGAGAAAACTAGATTTAATAAATAAATATATATATGCTTTTAAAGGCAGCTCTTTAAAAATGCAAATAATGAACTATTGCAAAAACAAGTCCTTTCCAATAAACCACAACAACAACAACAAAACAACCGCCTTGTCATAGTAAGGCAAAATGTGGTATTTTCTCCCTCACATTTTAATACAAATATTTTAGCTATAAATTCTACTCAATTAGTGTTATTGAAGTTGAAAAGAAATCTGTAGGTAATTATTGAAAAGATGATGTACATCCACAGCAGGAGGGCAGTGTTCTCAGTTTCACTCAGTGAATCATGCTGGAACATTTGTTTGATTTCTTTAAACAGTTTCTGATTGCCATCTGTTAGTGATGAAACAGCAACAGTTATCATGCTCATCTATCTATTGGGGGAAGAAAAAAAAAAGAGAAAGTGAAAGCAAATACAGAATGGAGCCAGACTGAAATTCTATTAAAAATGTGTCTAAGAAAAATGACAGGAACCAGGAGATTAATTAATGATTTCTGGAAAGAGTCCATGCCAGGACCTTCAGTAGTTTAGTGGGTACGGCGAGTCTGACTGTCATTTTCGAGACTTCCAGACACTTTGATACCAACACGGTGACAAAAAGTCAGGGTGTGACAAGAGAAGTTTACTGTTCGAAGGGAGTATGGCAAGAGCGTATTCAGGGTCTAAGCCCCTGCTCTCCCCTTGCTCCCTGGTGTGGCTGCCCTAGTGCAGCTGCACAAGGTAGGTGTGAGGCCAGACGTTGCAAAGTCCTGGTGTTCCCTCTACCCTAGGAAGGTAATAAAGCTGTGATATAATGGCTCCTTGTGTGGTTATTGTCCCGAAGTGATGGAGCATAGTACCTGTCTAAAGTGTGGAAGAAGAGAAGAACACGTCGGTCAGTTTCCAGCCTTTTCTTTGTCCATTCCCAGAGACCTCCCCTTATTTTGTATCGCTCTTTATAGCAATGGCTCAGCCTTCCCACTCAAACAGGTGCTTAGGACAGTCTCATACAGGTAAAGTTTTTGAAGTGGAGAAGGGATGCTCAGAGAAATCTGGTCAGATTATGATAACATGCTCACACGTTATGCACAAATGCTAAAATGATGATTTATAAACTTTCCAAGGGAGACTTGATGATCCTTCCTTCCCTTTCTATTTCTTCTTGCTGAGATGATCAAGGCAGAGATGGAAATACTTTGAAGGTCAGCCTCAGTGGATAAGGATCATTTATATACGCTTCACTGGAAAGACAATACAGTATTTACTACCTCTAGCCTAAAGAGTCTTTGTTTGATATAAGTACACTTGCTCCCTGCGGCCTGCCCTTACAGATCATAAAGAGTTTTGCTCCTTGATGATGAACAGAGGCAAAAACCCAAAAGCCAAACAAAGAGCCACTGTATTTCTGTATGTTCTTTATTTAGAACTCCAGATGAATAGCCACAACAGAGGAAAAGAGTCCTTTGCTCCTGTCCATTGATGAACAAAGAATACTTTAGACACAGAGGAATTATCAGTCTAATGATCTTTGGGTAAAATTTTGGGAGTCATTATAATTTTCTAGAAACTTAGGATTTTTCACCTAACACGTTTGTAAAAAAATACGTAAATGTTTCCACTTGGAAAGGATTTGCAAACCCTATTATGAGTCCTATTCTCATCCATATAGACCTCAAATTATTCAGAACAACATACTGTTCAGTAGAAACTCATACAAAGGTGCTTTACCTTGGGGTTTTTTGTAGCTGGTGGTGGTGGTAGATTTTTTTCCTATAGGCTGTCATTAAGAAAGAAGCCTCTGCTGACTCACAGAATGAAGCAGCTGAACCTCTCGGTCCCTGAGGCTCTTCTTACCTAGCTAGTAAATAAATCTGAAATTGCCAATTCTCATTACATGGTAGATCCTGAGCACAGGAATAGTAAAACACATCCTAAGGGATGAAAGACAGCCTTGCCTGAGGACAGCTTAGCATTCGCTGGAAACAGGATGAATGTAGTTTTGTAGATCCGTGGGAAGAGTTTTCATGGGACAAAGATATTTATACATTATATATCTGCATACAAGATTAGGATACCATGCTAACCAACTACAGCCAAAACTATGTTTAAGTTGTGTTTACCATTCATTTATAGTTAAATCAAGGTTGCAGTTTCCATAGTTGCAGCTGTGGTCCTCATGCCCTTAATATAGTTCTTCAGATTTCAAGCATAACCATAGTGCTTAACACCACCAGAAAATTTTGTGGTTACAATGCAAAGTAGTGACCTAAGAAAATCTGTATGAGGTTTCCAAAAACCCATTTCTTTTAATAGGGAGCCTGGATGTTTGCAGCTGGAATACTTGGCAGAAGGAGTAACATTTGCAGGACACGTCTGTGGAATATCTAACTTAAATCATAAGCAGCCTTGTGCAAAATCTTGCGTGTTTGTGTTACTATGACTGAAAAAGAGTTGCACCAGAAATACGTAAGTGGATGTTAAGTGTATTGTTCTTTGCTTTACTCTACTTTGAAGCCAGATTTCTTGCAACATGAACACAGTCAGCAAACCAGAAGTTTTGAAATTATGGCATGAAAAAAGACTAAGAATTGCACTGATGATATTTCTCGGCTTCACCATCTGCCTGCACTCTATTGCATTCGGTGGTTCCAATAAAATCCCAGTGAAAGAGAGATGTATATCTTCAGCAGAGCTGGCAAATGGACTACTCTAGGTGAACAGAAAAAAAACAGTTAAAAGTTCACATTTGATACAAGAGCCTTCTCCCATGCAACACACAGGTTTCAGTTTCCCTCTGCATCTTATTACTTTGTTGCGTGGGCCAATGTTAAGCATGCAGAGAATACTCCAAACTAAATAAGCGTAGGTCTGTATTTTAAATAAGCACTTTTCTCCTATTGCTGCCTTTACACACAAATCCAGAGAAAAAATGCTCTACTGTGACATCTCTGACCACTCTCCATGACAGGTCAGCAGATGGTGTCTTTAAGTGATGAATCTGACAACTTTGGGGGGTTAGTTGACTGAAAATGAAATATTATAGAGGAAAAATGTGCACTGTTTTTCAGCTATAGTTTCCTAGTACCATCCAACAATAGCACAAATGAGGATTCAGTGCTGGTCAAAGAAAATCACTTCCTAACGTGATTCATGGACCATTAATCTTGGTTGCCCATCCTCCAATTCCAGTCTGAAAAACATTTTAGCTCAGCAGGTGATGTTGTCAGTGACAAATGAACAAGATTAAAATAAAGTGATGTGGACAAAGCAAACTGTCTCAAAATGAATCTTCCCGTATTCAGAAACTACTATGATTCTTGTGTTACTGGAAACAGTGCTAGTGGCTTTGTGTACTTAATCTAAGAGAATTAAGAAATAGTTTTCTGTGACAGAACTTTTTTTAAAAAAAAGAACCTTCATGAGAAGCAACTGCCATTATGCGTCTTCTAGGATTCAACTGAATCTTTCAGGCTTTGCCGCATCTCAGGGGAGGTAGTTTATATGGATGGTAAAATGCATTGCACCTAAAGCTAAGAGTGCTGTTACTGGCTATGAAATTTCCATACTGAATAGGGGTCACATGTAAGTCAGATGGCACAACGCAGTGTGCCCAGTGGTCCAGCAACAGTACAACTGTGGGAGCATGAGACGTGTATGTCCATAGCACAGCTTTTGCACTGAATAAAGATATTAAAGATAGTGGAAACAAATCAGCTGTGGGAACACCGGTCTGCAGAGGGAGATGGTGTACCCCATGGGAAATGCATAGAAGATGGTGCAAGGAGGAGTTGTAGAAGTAGGAGGGGACCAAGACAGTGCTCCCGCTGGTACCCATACTGGCTTATTGAACACATGGCAGATTCTGTTGTGCAGGTGTGTGCTTACAGCACAGTGAGTGGGTGTGTGCCCACTGATGCTTAAGGAACAATTGTGCTTCCCCCAGAAAGATACTCTTAGTTAAGGGTTTGTGGTCATTTCTTCCCCTTTTGTTATTTAACAAGCAGCTAGTGCTTTGGATCCTTCTCTACTGTCTTCTCATAAAAGATGTGACAAAATGTAATTTTTAAACGCAGGTGTCTGAGTATGTGCCTGTGATTTAATTAGTTTCTAAATTTTGACCGAGATACAGAAACTTCCAGATCAAAGGTTTTCAAAACCAACACTTGATGTAAGATGGATTTATGTTTGCATAATGCAAAAAAATTAGAAGGAAATACATGAGGATAACAAAGGTTTTGTTCTATTCCCATGTAGCTTTTGTTGCATTAGATACATTTTATGTTTAAATTTTTGAATTTGGGACAAAAAAATTTGTTGTCTTCTTTAATCCTGGAGAAGGAAAGCTGAAGGAAGTTATAACAGATAAATAAGTAAACATCCAGGAGCAATTAACAATACAAATGATGCAAGACAATTAGGACAACTTAAGAACTGGAATTCCTGGGGTACTGGAGATGGTTGGTGACCGTGACATGGATATTAGTTTTCAATATCTTTGTCAGATGACATCAAATCCATGGTGTGGTGTATGGCTATCTGATATCGACTTCCACTTTGCTAATGTCTGCTCCATGTACCTGAAATCAATGCAGAGTGTATAAGAGATGAAGCTCAGTCCCAGTTTCAGATGAATAAAATTCTGTGTCGTTGATAACTTGCAACTACGGAGCAACCCAAAGGCAGCAGAAAGAGGTCTTAATGCCCAGGTTTCCACAAGCGCCATGACTCTTCCGACCATCCGCTGCAGACTCCAAACACGGGACCGCATCTACCACCTCAGTTCCTAATTCCTCTTGTGTCCCCAGAAGAGGAGGAGTTTCTGTCCAGTGGAGGAGTTCAGTCAGGCCTATGTCAAGGATTGCTCTGTTCAGTGTCTTTATATCACAAAACTATGAAAATGTACTAAAAAAGTCCTCTGAGAGTCAACAGCATTGTTGTCAGGCTTAATGTTGAAAATTACGAAACAGATCAGAAGGAACTGGGAGGAACAGTTGTATGTCCAGGAGATGGAAACACATATGAGTAAGAAAGAATAGAAGGAAAACAATAATGCCTTCTGAGACACCAAGAGCAGCAACATAATTGAAGTAGCAAGGACTCACTTTTTAAAGCTGGCTCTGGGTATCCACCTGGAAATGGAAAGTATCTCAAGCAGATAAGGAGGAATATTCTACAGGGAGTGGTCCTGCAGATCCAGAGAAGAAGTATACAGCAAACTGTTTGTAGGGTAGGAAGACCAGACATTCCTTAACGGCTAATATTTTAAAAGGTTACATTAAACCAGAAGGAATGGACGGGATTGAAAACCAAACCCAAATAATTCCTTTCATCTATAGACAACTGTAATGTCTCTGAGAAGTGAGGCAAAGCAGGGACAAGTTACACAGAAAGAGGAGAGTGACCATTAGCCTGTGCAAATGGAGTGGTTTGGGAGGCACTCTTTGGTGTCCTGCTCACTTGCCTGGTATCCTGCAATTTCCTGGCAGTTAGTGCACATCATAGTCTGGGAGCGCATTCATCTCTTCACCCTTCACATGCCTGAACCACTTTGCTTCGTGGGTGGTAAGTGACAATGTATTAGGGCTTCCAGAGTATCTTCCTTTAGGTGCAGCACAGTGGCTGGTTGCTTTGCCTGTCAGAGGTGCTAACCCCTGCTCCGGCTCATTCTTCGGAAAGACGGGGTGGTGACTTACGTGCCCGAGGCTGATGGCAATGGTCACTTAGCATGGGCATTTGTGGATATTCTGGGAGAGAGCAAGTCAGGGACGAGGGCACAGTGGCAGCCATTTTATCTCAAGGAAATCCTTTCCTGGAGAGGACTAAGATGATAGAGAACATTTTAAAAGGATTGTAATCTTGTTATATATGCAGAAAAAAAGAGTGGTGCTGAGCAGAAGAGCAGAAAAAAAAAGAAAAAAAATAACTAGACACCTGCAAAGCTGCTGAGGGGAAATTGAAGAGGTTAAATAAGAGACAGAAGGAAGTGGAAGTCTATTCTAATGTCTATATAAACTTTTCTATGCATTCCAACACTGACTTTATCCCTTAGGACCATTTTTCATGATTTTTCATGGATGACTGTGGTGGAGATCTGTGTCCTGGTGGAAGGAGGGAGAAACTACCACTGTTCCTAAACCTGATCTCTTTATATTATGTCAAATTGGCAGCATCAGGTGAATCTGTGCCCATACTGAGCTCCCACACTCCTTCAGTCAATGAAAATTTTGCAGTACCTGTTGAAGAAAACCTCAGATATAAAGCACAATGAAGCAAAAGCCTGTCATTTATTCCTTTTATTCAATGCTTTAGATGTGCAGTGCACAGGGATTATGTAGACCAGCACTCCTTTAGGCTTCAAACAGTGGTCACAAAGCCATAAGATTTGGGTAAGTTCATCCATCCCCTTGGGCTTTCTTGTGTGCCTTGCCTTTCATGTATCTGTAATTTCCAACAGTTAGTGTGTCATGTTTACTTTTAAAATTGTTTTTGTCACATTTTGCTAGGAAAAGGATGTCTTTCTCTAGCCATCATGGAAGACATTTTTGGAAGGCTTAGTCTTAGGACATATCTCTGCCCAACTTAACTTTGTTCTTTACACTGCCCAAATCCTGTACCCTGTGTACCTGTTGCTGTGCCTGGTCCAGGAACCTCTCAGTTGCACCTCAAGGTTCAGCATTTAGCTTCTGATTAGATAAGAAGCAAGCACCTGCAGATGTGTGAGGTGCATAACTTCTAGATCTAGTTAGTTATTCATAAGTAATAGAGGTAGTATTTTGTGACTGGCAAAGAGTTAGTTTCTGACAGGGGCAGCACTGAGATGCTTCCAGAAAGGAGCCCTAGACTGGGAGGAGTGGAGCTGAAGGACAGGGAAAGCTTTATAGGGAAGCTGCAAAAGAGAACATTGCACTCTGAAAAATTTTTCAAATGCAGATGTCTGTCAGTATTGGTTTGAGCCCTCCTCCAGAAGGTGGCTGTTCCATGATCATCTCTTCCAAGCATGGGAGACTGATGATTTTTCTTGTGATAAAGTATTTCCCTTAGCAAAAAGTAGTTAAGTAGTAGTTGAGTTCTTACGTATTTTCAGATCAAAAGCTTGTGATGTCCTCTGGCTGGGAATACTTGTAGGTAAATCAGCACAATGTGAAACATTGCTGAGATTTTCTGTCATCCTACTAAAGCCTGTTTTCTTCTCTAGGGTGTGAATAAAGGAGGAAGTGTGGCAGCTGCATGTGATCCAAAAGCTGCCCCAAGAGTTGCAGAATCGTGAAGGGTGAAGTATTTCAGCTTGCTGATTGGAGAACCGTGGAGAAAATTGGCAAAACTGGCAAAATTCCCAAATCATCTAAACGCACTCTGTCCAGCTAGTTTATGGGAGATCAGTCCCACTCATTTGCTGGTTGCATGTGGTCTTAGACATCCAAGATGCTCCTTTCAGTTCATTAATCAAAAATGTTAGTATGGGATATCCAGTTTCTAACTAAGCCAGCAGAGATATTTCTTCAGATACATCTTATATGTGGCATCTACATGAAGCCTAATGGAGGCTTCTGCAGTAACAGTGTACCTGGCCGTCCAGACCCTGTGCTTTTAGATTTGCAAATCAGCAGAGGTGTACCTGCATTATACTGCTGCAAATGAACATTGAACCAGGCTTCAAGAAGTTATCTAATCTCACAAAAAACATTCGCCTCGCAAACACCTAATTTATTCTTTTTTATTTTATTTTCACTACCCATCTGAAAAGGAAGTGGCACTCTCAGTTTGTGTAAGCCGGCACACCAATACTAACAACTTCAAGCATGCAAAGGAAATATTTCTTGCTGCTGAGGAAACAGGATGCTAATCTCAAAACCAAGACAGATATTTCCTTGTAAACTACCAATTAGGCAATAAGGCTCAACAGGGCATGCAGTTATCATAGAGTAATCATAGCTGTGGAGATTTATATGGCATAGTAGAATTTAATGGCTTAAGTACATGGGTGATATGAAATCAACTGAATAAAAATTATGGATGATATGCTCAGTCCCTAAAACATTTTTTTTTCTGCAAAGTCACAATAAAATTAGATAGACAGGAGGCAATACCAAGTTTTGGAATGTATAGTTTTCTTCTCTGTATGTATGTATCTAAATCTTCTAAATTTTTTTGGTCAGACTCATTCAGTACCAGATTATGGTACCTTTTATGGTAAGTCTGGTATTAGTCCTCAGCAGCAGAAAGTCTTTTGGAGAGCATTCTCAATACCCTCCCTGTCAGAGGACTGGAGCCAACACTGCCACTAAAAAAGCTGCTCTGCCTGGAATGAAAATCCTGAACAGAGTGAGACCTGCATCAGTAACAAGCTATTCCTTCTTGGCGAAAACCCAAAGGGAGGGCAGGTGGCAGTAGCACTGCCTCTACTCCAATGATGTGAATCTCTCTGCAGAGGTCCAGGGGTTCAGTTCTGCCGTATGAAAATACAATGCAGAGCAACCTTTACTGGAATCGGTGAATTTAACTCTCTTGATTTTCTTTTCACTTGAAACAAATGCTCTGGTGTTCTTTCACACAGTGGAGGAGAGAAAGTCCGCGATAGTTCAATTGTATTGAGATACTTCAGTGTCAAAACATCAAGTATGTGAAATGTAAGGGTGTGGTGAAATGTGATAAGGGAAAGAGCTTTCTGTTTCCAGATACCAAAAAAGCCAGCATACAGGGGAGGCATAAACCACTTCAATAACTGAAAAGTTCTTCCAATATATTCTGTGAAAATAGTCTATTTAAAGCAATGAAAATGCCTGAAAAGCCTAAGCAGCCTTGTTCCAAGAATGGAAGGACTTAGCTAAATGAAGGAGAAAAAATAAATTAATCTCCTATTCAGAGCTGGAGTAAACCATAAATGGCTTAGATGTAATTATTCTGAAGAAATATTTTGACGAGCTAGCAAGCTACTACCTGCTGACAGCTGCCTGGATCTGAGAGCCTGCCCATTGTGTCCATGGGCACTGGAGTCATCAGGTGCCTCCCCCCCACTAAGGACAGATATGGACTGAATATCTTCCCTTGCAAAACACTTTGGTTTCCCTGAAAAGGAAGAAGGAGGTGGCAGCACAACAAACAGGGCAGGTGAAATGCTGCTACAAATCTAAAAGTGACTTCTAGCCAGACAGGTGCCTCCCACCAGACTGACAAACAGGATAAAACCCCTGGTGTTTCAGCCGTCTGGGCACAGCTTGTGTGATCGCAGTCTGGGGGTCACAGTTAGGCTGAACATGGCGGCTCTGTCGCCTTGCACACTGCCGCCAACATATGTAAGTGGTGATGAATCATGTAACGAACTACTTTATAATGCCAAGCTTTAGGATGTCTTACACGGTCTCTGAAAGTTGTCTAACAAGACAGTGTTTGTCAAATCTACTCTTTAAGCCACATAGTTTTCAGTCTTCCAGGTCTGGTAAACTCTTGGAAACCCAGAATCATCCGGCATGATGCCCTTTTAGCTGTTCTGCAGAGGCAGGAGTGCTGGGAGCTTCCAGAGGAGGAGACGGAGGGCTGTGTGAGGACTGGCATGGCCATGTGATGACTGGGCACCATGGAGTTAGCGATGGTGACTTTAGAAAGGAAAGCAGCAATTTCACCTGCTTGTTTCAGACCTCGTAACCCACAGTGAACTTAGAGATAGTTTGGTTTCCTTGACACTGAGTCAGAAATGAATTTTCAGGAAACAAGAAGAAGGAAAATATATAGAAAACAAAGAAGGATTTCTCAGTTTTAAACCTCACTTTGAAGGGGGTGACTATAAGCTCTCTTTTGGAATTATTCCATTTTGATTAAAATGCTAAACACTCATTAAAAACAACACAAAGCAGTGAAAAATCTCTCTTTAATCTCCCAGTTAAGAGATTTATATAGAAAGAAGGACATCATGGGTTTTTTCCCTGCTCTGCTGAATTTATTGTAAAGCAAAAGAGCGTTATGGAAGATTGATGGTATGCTTCTGCAACTAGTCCTAGATTTTTAAGTTGCAGGTAATGAACTACTGGTGAAGCTCTAAGGCTTGAGTTAGCAATCTGCATCTGGTCCATTGAACTATAGTAAAGACAAAGATTATTAATTCCTCAGATCAGGTGTTAATCTGTGTTCAGCTACAAGTGATTTGATGGCACAGCAGTGAAATCCTGGGACTTTTTTCACTGAGATTGCTCAGCTACATCTTCTGGCTCTTGTTACCATCCTGGTAAGAAGAAGAAATGCCTAATGTAAAGAGAGAGAGACTGCAAAAGCACCTCCCAGGAGGTGGCATCAACCTTCTGTAGGGAGTAGAAGGAACTGAACATCTGAATTCTACATAAGCAAGGGAGGACTTCAACTTGCTAAATAACAGGGACTGTTGGCCAGTCTTGCTTTTGAAGATCACAACTTGAGTGTCTAGCAGTACATTTTCTTTTTTTTCCTGGTGATTGCCAAAAAGAAAAAAAAAAAAGATTTTATGTAAAGAAAAGAAAGGAAAAAAAACCACCAAACACTACAACACTTAATTCTTACCATATTTTTTTCTTTAATTTTCAGTTTGCCTCACTAGAAAATGGGTTATTCTCCTTGCCCAGAGGGACAATAGTTGTGATTACCAGTCAGAATGCCTTACATTTCATAGATGTTTGTCCTGGTTTCGGCTGGGATGGAGTTAATTTTCTTCTTAGTAGTTGGTGCTGTGCTGTGTTTTGGCTGTGATGTGAGAGCAATGTTGAT
>JAVJGI010000001.1:1674598-1685787 GCA_035590275.1 Ibycter americanus
CCCATCCCTCTGGGTGAGGGGGAGTGAGTGGGTGGCTGCGTGGTGCTTGGTTGCCGGCCGGGGTTAAACCAGCACAATGTTTCATTGAGAAACGTCCATAGAGCTATCTTCACCTTTCTTTTCCAAAGCAATTCCTTATCACTTTTTGTGATACTATATTCCTTAGTTATTTTAAATATTTAAAACTGCAGAGCTCTGTGAAGAGTGGTTTGTCCACCAAGTGCTCACAAAATAATTAATTTTTGATGTTAAGTTTCTATTGTTGTCTTAAAATTTCCACCTCAGTTCACACTTAAAGGTGTAAAGTAGTGTATATAACATGCATTTCCAGAACAAGCTCTGTTTTATTAAATCAACTCTATGTTGTAGTTTCTGAATTCTAAAAATCATCACATGGTAAAACATGTTACCCAGTAGCTATTTAATTTTTGTTTCCAATATGCATTTTCTTTGTGCGTGAGAGACACATTTTAGATTAATTCTCTGCAATTATTTGGTAACTTTTGCAATGCACGTTTTCTACCTCCTTGTAAATCTACTATATGGTAAAAACTGAATTAAGCGGTATGAACATATTCATAACAGTTTTTCACTTGAAATATGCTTTCCTTATACAAGTTAAACTGTAAATTACAGCACTTTGTTTTGTTTATAATTAACACTTATGAACTATGAAACACACGACAAAAGTCATAGACCAATATTGTAAAGTCAGCTTTTGCCCTAAATAGAAGTAGCTTTTATGGCAAAGTGGTAAACAAAATACATCTTTAAGGTAGTTCAGTGTTACAAGTGTTATGTTGTATAATGGATTCCTTTTTAATTAACTATACAGTTATTGACTTATTTTAGAAAAGTACTGGATTTACCTGAATAATGAAAAATACCAAATCAGAAATATTTGCTTCAGGGAAATATCCTTAATGACTAACTCTCTATTAACTGGATGTAGATCCATTATCAATGGAGACATAGTAAATTAGGTTAGTAGAATCTAAGGAGCTATTCAGCTGACCAGCTGCTAAACTTGAGACTTGTTTGCCTAAAATGATACAAGGAGGCTACATTTATGCAAACAAATCCCATCTCATGTGTCTGCATCAGAGTAAGATGAGTCTCTTGAGTGTATTGACTACCAGGTCAATTCAGTCACCTAAACATGGTTTCAATTCCATCTAAGATGGCCCGGGGTATTCAAAGATAGCTATACAAACCTGGGAATATGACACAGGTCCTGCCAGAAACTTGTACCTTTCTAGAATGGCAGGTAGAGGCCATGGAGAATACCCTAAAGAATCTCAAAAAGATGCTTGTGCTTAAGCAGTTAAACCAAACCTAGCTCCAAGCCTAGCTTAAGCACATAGTTCATATAGAGATGTCTAAATGCAGGTGTCTTAATCTTGAACTGATTCCCAAACTAGGTGTCTCCAGTTATGACCTAGGGCTGCTCTTAGAAGGAGACATTTTGATCTTCTTCCTACTCTCTGAGTCTTATTTTACAATAGACTGAGTGAAGGAAATAACTGAAAAACTTAAATCATTATTATATCAGGTTACCTGCAGCCAACCAGACTGTAGAACTGAAATGGAAACGGTGAACCAGTTTTAAAAAGATAAGTAAGGCCTGACAGCATGTTGGGTATGAAAATTCTAATATCAATGTAAGATGCTTCAGTGGTTCACCACAATTTCACTGCAAGAACAATGAACTCTGGGAACTAACCCAAAGACTGGATTATACTTATGCGTGTGCTGGCTCCATTTCTACAAAGGATAAAGTCAAGCATTCAGGAACAAAGCATATTTACTTGAACTCTACAGCGTTAGGCATTTATTATACATTCATTACGCTCTACTAAATGTTTCTGTGTTTTTTTAACATCTTGTTTACATTTGAAGGAGCCGATGCTGTGGGGATTGGTGCAAAATATGATACAGAAGCTGAAACCAAAATGGATCTGATAAGCAGTCAACTGTGTGCTGCAAACACAAAATGACAGCCATTGGTATCTTGTGTGTGTGTGTGTGTGTGTACACACGCACACGCACACACACACACAGACATAAACACACATATATATACACATATAATGTATCTGAAGGACTAGAATGATCCCAAGAGTGAAGAGAATTGAGTCTGATTTTTTTTTGCCACCAAATACACTACATTTAACTATCCGTCTTTGTGCACTAATTTTGGGGTCAATTCAGAAGCAGATACATGGCTTTGCAAAAGCAGGAGGCTTATGATAAATAGAAAAATATTTCTATGACCACTGATAATCAGAGGGCCCAGCTGACGCTCTTGATGCTGACTCTGTGAAGACAGTGTTTTGTTTGTTCTTCTTCAGTTTTTTGCACATCATGGTTTTGATGAGATAAGCATAGCTCACAAACCCATGCGGCCAATACAGTGCAGAAGCTGCAGTCTGACTCAAGAGTTTTATCATAGATTTACTATGGAGCAGTGCTCACACTTAGAAACTACAGATTCAGTTCATTAATGTTCGAAGGAGCAGAATGCTGATTGCAGGTATGGATTTAAATTTGGATTACCTACGTGGAATGAAAGAATAATGCACGTTCTAGCAAGAGGAACTACTGATATTAATGTGGGTATGACTGCACAAAGATAGCAAATACAAGGGGAAAAGGGGAACTAATTTGAGCAGCGAAACAGTTCTTTGTGTAGAAATGGCAGTTACCAATATGCACATTTTTCAGACAAAGACACTGCATGCTGCCCCTTGCAACTGCTAAATATGTATTTAATTCCATATTTACCACTGTGACATTTTAGTCTGAGAGTAATACTGTTCATTTTAATGGTGGTATGTTCTTGGTAGTGATGGTAAAAGTCTTTATGTTTTTTTCTTATTGTAATGTGTGGGTGAATATTAGCATTTAAGATAAAACCTTTCTATGGAAAGATAGCATCAGCAAAAAGGGAGAAGGCAGATAAATGAAAGATCCCTTTGGGCAATTAAATATGCTGGCACAAGATCTCATGCATACATATTCTTCAAAACCTAAGAAAACTCTATTTCCTCAGTAGGTAGAACTTCCACACACCTCTATCTCCCTCCGCGTATTCCCACTTACCCTTTTCACAGCACATATGCATAGTGCAAGGCTGTGCAGAAAGAAGGGTACTTTTTTTGAGGTAAAATGAACTTGAGAATGGAGTTTATATGTTCAAACGTTACACGGGAAATTTTACCGCTAGAGGTAGCCCAATCCAGTGGGCTTCACGCTGCATGTGGATTTCTGCCGTCCCAGCCTGATAGATGTGATGCTGCTACCAGCTTTGTGTGCCCAGGTCCAGCCAACAGTGAGGCTGAGCACGTATAGTCAGGTGTGTGTGCATACCTACACACGTGTGCATGGACGCACTGTACCCTACACACACTTGGTTGGTCACACAGGTCAGCACAGACAGAGCCCGGTGCCTTCACTGACACTCACATGAACACATACAGTGCTATATTTTTGTATGCTTGCTCCTCCTGGATCTGCCCTAATCCTTTTCTTGCCTTTGGTCCTTCCCATAAATGTCTCATAATAAATTTTACACCGTAACCAAATGCTCTTTCTCTGCATCCCGTAATAAGTTCTATATTTATTCAGGCAGCCGCCCCGTCTAACTTGCATGGCTTTCAGGAGAGATGGTTTCTTTCACTGACTCTTCTTGGCAGGTTTCCCATCAGGGACAATGACTGAACAGTTCTCCTTCAATAGCTTTATGATAGTCAATTCAGTGGGTGCCATTTTCAGTGGTGATATTACTAGGGTTCTTCCACCAGTCTTTATATTTATTGTGATTAGCCTTTAATCACACAATCTAACACTTTTATATGTACGTGCAACATGTTGATGTAATTGCCCTTCTCCTTTATGTTCTACTGTTTTTCAGAGTCTGCATGCAAGTAACTGCAGGAAATATATTTTTGCCTGTCAGCTGCAAGGTCCAAAGTTGCAAAGCTGCTACCTAACTCTCTTACATGGGCATTTGATCACTTAAATGAGTTTAAGGTTTCAGCTTTACTAAGATAGTAAATGTAAGACCTCAGTGGACACAGTTCAACTCCACCGTCCTCAGCTCTGTTTCTCAGTCAGTGATATTCTCACAGAGACGAATAGATGAGAGAACTTAAGGTAAATTAAAGCTCTCACTGTTGAGAAATAAACTGTTTGTCTGAAGAGCTGTTTGCTCAAGAAGCTACTGCATTCCAAAGTCACGTTTCAGGTACAATGATGGTGACATACCAGGTGCAGGAGGAATGGTGCAGAAATAACTGATTTATGAAAATCAGATTTTCTGTGGAAGCATTTTTCTTTGTTAAAAAAGAGTCAAAAGAGTTATTTTCCTCCTGGAGTGTCTGGCCATGGGGCTTACGTTGTAGGAGTCTTTCCAAAAATATGCAGAATGCGATGAATTCCAGATTATATGGCTGTCTGACAAACCTTTTTTTTCAGTTTGTTGGCTCAAGTATGTTTTATTTTCCTCTTGCATAAAAAAGATTGTTAGCTTTTAAGCTCTCTTCTGCAAACAGTGTCTGGGAAATATCACTCACTTTTATTTAATTCTTAGAATTTTAATAAAGCATACTGAGCATTAATATTTAAACTTACTTACAAAATTATTTTTTCCATGGTAGTATTTGTTCAGTTTTATGACTTACTGAAGTGCAATACATTCACATTTCAGGGCTCTAAGAAGAATTAAGAACTCTTGTCTAACATGGTAAATAGAGTTCATTCAAACTCATATTCAGTAGAAAAAGAGCCCCATCAGATGCCAAAAAAAGAAAACAGAGACCAGAGCTTAGCTAAGAAGAAAGTACGAAGACAGACCTCAGAACTCACTCCAAAATTATTATTTGGTAACGCTGGCTTTGGACATTCAAATCGCTGTTCCATTGACTTAAGTTATTGCCATTAAAAGACAGAATAAATCATTTCTATATTCATCTATAGTTTTTTTATTGCTTTGGGTAATCAATATTGCATTGCTTAAAGGCATATTCATTTCCTTACAGGTACGTGATGATGTTACATTCCCGAGTCATATTGTGATATCTATTCTCAAAATGACTTCAGTGAAATTACTGAAATGAGATTCTATCAATATATGTAGAGAAACAGATGGGAAAAAAGAATTTATTTTCTGATAATTTTGACTGCATGGAGTTGTAGTTCAGAAGATGGATAAATTACGTGACCCCGTGGCTGTTCTTTCTTCTATTCCCACGTGCTGAGGAAAGTGTCTTAGATTGCTGCTGCCAAAGCTAACTAAGCTCAGAAATAGCTGTTTCCCACGTGCCATATCTCTAGAGGTTTTCAAATGATTAAATAAAATGCTTCAAGAAGTACTCAGTCAGATTGTCTGCAGCCATGCATTTGTTCCTATTAGGAACAAATATTAGGAACAATATTCTACTCATTAGGTTAGAAAGGTAGTCAGTATGGGTCCCTTTGTAACCATTGCTATTGTTACCGCATGGTGTATGGTAGAAAAATCAGAACCAGAGTTGCTTCAATGCCCATAAAAATTACTGATCAATATCATTGTGAACACACTGTGTTGTGATGTTGTCATGTTAACATATTACATGACTGAGGAAAATGGTCTTAACAACTAATTTACAGTAATATAGGAGCTAACTAAGAAGCTCCTAGAGTTCCCAGCTTCTGCACTGCAGGAGCTTTTGACATTCTTGCAGCAAAACTGAATTGAATGTCCAACTGACTGCAGGAATATCTGTAGTGTTTACTATGACACTTCTGCCCCTGCAGCCACAACTTTACAAAATCTTTTTAAAAACAGATTTTCTTTTTTGCCAGAAAACTGGGAAAGCATCCTGTGCAGTTTTTGCAGAGAATTCCTTTCATTTTCAAATGAACTTTGCTCTTGATACTTCATTCCTTGTGGTAACAGCTAAATAAATGGGCTAATCCAGTACCCTTTGAAGTCAGAGTGCTGTTATTCCCACTGAAGTAAGGAAGCGCACGTTCACAAGTAGATTGACTTATCTTTATGACTGTGCCATTATCCTCAGAGTTGCTCTGCTCATACATTCACCTTTATAGCTGTGGGCCCAAGCTTAATGCACTTGAGATATTCAAGCCCCAGTGCAGATTAATTTGAAATCCTTTCCATTTATTCATTTCAATCATTTGCATGAAACTTGCCAAGTGTCTTTTCTCCTCCTAGTTCCTACGGGTTACTGCAGCTTTTGGTATCACGCATGATATTGAAGGAAGTGTGTTACAGGTTTCTTCCCAATTTGTGATTCCACAAAGGAGGATGTTTCTTAGTTTCCCCCTCCTTTTTTCCCTTTTGTTTCTCATATTCCAGTTTACATTTCCTTCTTGTTATATTCCCCTTCAACTCTTTTTTATTTAATCTTTGAATCCAGTCTACGGGATGACAGACTTAAACCAGCATTTTGCTATAAGCTACAAAAAAAAAGTGATACCTGAATACCTATAACAAAAATGGGAATGTTAGATAGTGTTCACTCATCTGGAAGCTAAAATGCATGTTCAATT
Source organism: Ibycter americanus (assembly GCA_035590275.1). NCBI lineage: Eukaryota > Metazoa > Chordata > Aves > Falconiformes > Falconidae > Ibycter > Ibycter americanus. The sequence continues at coordinate 1,681,151 of JAVJGI010000001.1, forward strand.
CTCTTATAAGTTACTGCAGAGGACAATAAGATCTAATATTCATGGTCATGCCTTTTAGTAATTTCTTTCATTCAAATGCACGTAAGCATAGGGCTGGATGATCTTCAAAATAAAGTCTAACTGAAGCAAAGTTGCTCCCTGGCTTAAAATTTCACATACACATAAGAAAACTAAATTAAAATCACTAGAGAATTTCAGAGTGACAAAAAAGTGAATGCCAGAAGAAAGTGAATCTATCTACTTCAAACAAAATGAAAAGTTTGAATCAGTGCAACAGGAACCAGTGGATTATGTCAGTTATTTATGAGATGGATGGAATTAATCAGTGAGAGAGATAGCATCAGCAAATGTAATGAAGTAACCAGAAAACTGGAAAATTTGCCAATCATCCCACAAACATTGAAAATTAGTCATCACCATAAAGCCAGCAAAATCATGTATGGGATTAACAGCAGGCATGAACGGAAAGGTTAACAAGTCCGTGTGAGATAAAAGTCAATGCTTTCTTGATTTTTCCTTTCTTTGCTTCTTCTCTGCCATTGAACTGCGAATGCCCAGAAATATGACTCACCCAGAATACATCAAATTTCAAAGATCTGTCTGGATTGTTTTTGTGCTGTGTGCATGTTTGGATTTAACTGCATCCATAACCGTAGATTTGATACATCTGTTCTCAGTTGTTTGTCCAGAATTTCCAGATATCTTCGACTGTATCAGACTCCAATTAGCCTGCAGAAGGTCAAAAAAATCATAAGTGAACAAAGTAGCCAAGACATTTCCAGTCAGGAAAAGAGGATAAGCCTTGGAAAAAAAACCCAGATGAATGTCCACTGCTTCCTCTATACTAGAAAACAGGTTTTGAGTGAACTAATGCTAGCGCTTATTTTTCACATCTCTCCCTCTTACTTGGTACACGTTTTTTTGTTTTCTAGTCTCTACTTCTTAAAACGTAAAAAAACCCCAACACTGGAAGCTTTTTTAAAGGTATAATAAATATATAAAATATATATATAACTTCTTGAGAGATTAATAATACAACATTTATCTGAAGAGTTATAACAATGTTTATGAACCTTCTAGACATACTGCAGTTTAATCACACATGTATTTTAAGGCTTTTATTGCAAAGTCTTGTCCAAACTGAAGTTTGGAATAATTTTAATGGAATCTTAAGTTCCCAAGTTTACTTAAAACTGACTTCACATAGGAAACTAATAAATTACCTATAATCATTCATTTTGAGTCGAAGGATTAGAATTGCTTCGTGAAAAGAGATGGAAATATCAGGAAAAAAATGAAAAGTTTAGTTCCTTTAGTTAAAGAAAACATAAGAAGAAGTTGTATAAGTCAACTGAAATTATTCTGTTTGGCAAGAAATGTAATGCATTATGTTTAAATTAAAGGAGGTAATCAGTGTATTCACATCTTTTTAAAGATGTTTAAGGTCAGTTTGAGTGCTTTTGGAACCTACAGGTACCCATTCACTATCAAGTAGAGTCTTTGTAAAAAGAAACAGAGATGCCATTCAGCAGTGCTGATCTACAGGTAGAAAAAGGAAGGGTGTTTTTATTATCTTCATTTCTTATATGAAATAGACCCTCATAACCCAGGGAACCTGCCCATGAGCGGCATGTGTTTGAGAAGCAGTCATACTTGCAGTACTGTTATATTCTGCTGTTAGCATTATAACTAAAGTGCCGTGCAGTTTTGGAATGAATATATCTCCACAACAGAAATTTGACTTAAAACGTTATTAAATATGATTAAAACAGTAAATAACAGCCTTTGGAAATAGTTTAAACACTTGTTAGAGTGTTCAAAATGTGGATGGACATTGTGACATTTTATAAACAGAATTTAAAAGCAAAATATCTTTTTTCTTATTACTATTGTCAAGATATGCACATTACTCCTCTCTTTCTTTTATGAAAAAACAAAACAAAGCAACTTTGTTCTTCATTCACTTTTTTGAATTCACCCATCAAAAGCTAAAGGTAGACAAGGTGAAAGGGTGACATGCCCTTCCCTGACTGTCCTTCGTCACTAGGTACCCAGGACTGACTGACACTCTGACTAGGCTTTTGAGACTGCCTCCCAGTATAGTGGCACCACAGGCATATAAACATCTGCTCTCTAGAGGTTAAATTCCTCTGTGCAGCAGCTCCTGTGCTTGTTTAGATGCCATGCACCCTTCTGTGTGATCATAGAGACACATCCTGTCTATAAACAGTGTACTGAGCCTTGTATTTACAATGAAAACTCTTTCATAAGACATAATAATATCCAAGGAACAGGGAGCTGAACTTATGAGTTTCCAAAGATAAAGTAGAACTTTTCAGCTTTCAACTATTGCTTGAAATTTATCTCAAGTTAACAATAAACAAAAGACATTACCATTTAATGGTGTCTTGTGAATGAAGCCAGTGACGTCAGTATGTTGCACACCTCTGTAATTCTGTTGCAATAATCTCACACAAGTGTTCACTAAATGGGATTCTTTTTAACAAATTGCTAGGTATACCAAGAACTGATAGATCTGTATCTAAACAGTGTCTCTTTTTGCTTTGACAGAGATGACAAGATTTGTTAGTTTGGGATTTTCTGAGAGTTATAAGTTGACTAATAAAAATGAAAACAAAAATGAAAATTGAAAGAAATGCACAGAGAGCTAACCCTCTCTGTTAATTACCTTATAATCCTTATTAAGCATCTGACTGTTTTGTGATGTTTATTAAACTGGAAATGTAAAGTTCAACCTATTTCTGAAAGTCATTGCCAGGGACAGAAAGAGATGTATTTCTGCAGCACAACTATTGATCTGTGCTATTCATAAAGACAAGGGGTTTTCCAATTGTTCACACATATTACATGGGGTAAACATGCTTAGATCTTGTTTGCAGCTCATTTCATGTTCTCCGGCCCTTCTTTACTGTTATTTCTACATTTATCTTCATTTCTTTCTGTCAATAATATGATAACTTAGTACAACTTAGCTCCATGATGAGCTTTCTCTCTGAACCTCTCACTCCTCTGAATCTCTCACTCTTCTTGAGGTGATGCAATATTGACTCTAACACAGTGTAACAAAGGCTGCCACTTTACTGAATCTGAAGCACATCGCTGAATGAACATTGTCTCACCTGGTCATCTAAAAAAGCCGTAATCAATGCCGGTGATTTAGTCAGGGGAGTAGTATGAAAATTTTCTGTTTTCTTAACCAGCCCCAGCAAGCCACCCATTCCTTTTCTTGACCAATACTTTGCTCTGGTTCTTGAACACACTCACCGAGCCGTGCACTCCCAACAGATGCTGATAAATATTTACATGATGCTGTTGGTGAAGTTTGCTGCTCTGCTTTGTGTTCCAAGTTTGTTCACTTTGGTTTGATTTTCATGAGCTGTGATTTGTACATCTTCCTACGTATTCGCTTCGCTTTTGCTGTACAGGCAGAGAACAGGACAGCTCCACACAGCACCCCGCTGGTGCCAGTGCCTGCCTTTCGTTCGACTCCCCACGCAGCAAGGACCAAGCCAGCACCGGCACTACTCAGCAGGCAGCACGGTGAGAGAGGAAAAGATGGTGCAATACTGACCTTTGACGAATATCGTTACTATTTATTTACTAACAGAAGGAATAATGCTAATTAGCCCTTCCCTTGTCCATGCCTTTTCTTGGTCAGACAAAGCTGATTTCATTTGGGAGCTAGAGTTAGTGGAAAAGAAAAAGTCCAACAGAATTTATGGAGAAATGTCTCAAACGTGAAGAAGGGTATCTGAAATGGATTTTACTTGTCATTGAAGGCGTGTTGTAGATTGTTAGCCTACCACTTCTTTCTTTCCACAAGCACAGGAAAATGATTTTTTTAATATGTGAAGAAATAGAGATTTCTTTGAGATTCGGATTAATAATTTATTTCTAATCTTATCAAATAATTAAGTTAAGAATGAATGTCTCACTTTTTAAGTTAAAATCTTGAGATTTATGGAAAGTAAAGCATAATTCAATGTTTAAGAAATATATCATTAAAAGGCAATTCGGTTGGTCTTATAATCTCTTCAATCTTAAAATAGACGATTTCAGCTATTGAATAACTCACTAACCAGTGAAAAGAACATATAGAGATTCTGAGATTTTGATAAGTCATTTAGAAAGTGTCTTGTTTCAGGCTTTTATCACTTTTAAACTTCTGGGGGTGTTGTAGTGGTTTTTCATTGCTCTTGTTGTTTTGTCTTAGTAGAAACAAGTGAAACGCATTTTCTGTGTTACTTCAAAACTGAGAAGCTGCTTCTTTACTGCAAAGTCTTTCCTTTTCTGAGCAGTCTTTATTTCACCTCTCCTTGCAGTTGTTGTTTCAGAAAGTACATATTCATTACAGAGTGACATTATAAGATTTCAGAAACTCTGCATCTCCAGCAGTATTCTGCCTTGCTAATTGTGAGCTTGCATGCAGATGGGTCACTGGACTAGCAGTGGTTCATGAACTGGTCCCTTGACTTTCAAGTACATTCCGGAGTTTTGAAGTTTCACCCCTCAGACCATGAAATATTTGGAAGCATCTCTACTTGTCCTAGTTATAGTGGCTGGGACCAGTTTATCACTGTGTGGGTGTAACTGGAACTGTGTATTCTATACCCTCT
>JAVJGI010000001.1:1685887-1728175 GCA_035590275.1 Ibycter americanus
CTTTTTATTAAATTGTAGTTCTGACTTCTAAACTCTTTTGAGTTGGGTTTATTTCTCCTGCCGGTTTACTTTTAAACCAGCACACTACTACTAACCTTCAACGAGGACTCATGTTCCTTAATTTCTTTAGTGTTTCTGACAGTTTTCCTATAAAATGCTTTCATTTATCTGCTACGCTGTAGTCTATCATTATATTGATACCATACAGTAAGTTACTGTGGTGGTGTATTTTTTCCCCTTCTCTGGGCCACTCTGGAAGTTTCTGATTAGGCCTTGGCATTTCTGAGTAATGAGTTGGGATATGAAGCACCCCTTGATCGTACCAGCAACTGTTACATGACTAAGGTGGGTAACAGCGCTGTGCGTACCAGGCACTCCTGTTGACTAGTCAAAGCAGGGAACAAGAATGGAGACAATCAGTTATTCCGTGACAGCCCTGGAATACTCCTGACCAAGATTATATCCCAAGCAGAATGGGACCGTTCTGATTGCTATTTTGAAAAGTTACCAACTTGGGTTATGGCCAAGATGAAAATTTACAGATGACTAAAGCCAATCATCTCACAACCTTATAAAGAGCGGTTCCAAAGGTAACTGTGTGAAAACCTTCATGCTGTGAAACACTTTTGAGCTCTTCTGGACTGCAGTGGGCTGCAATGAGCATCTCCCTGTGAGCAGGATGTCACTCAGAGCTCATGAACTCCCAGGATTGCAATACTAGGTAGGCTGTCACCAAAAGCTAATGATGGGGCCTGGGCTGATACCCTTGCACCTCGAGACTCAACCCTTTGCCCTTTGAGAAATGCAAAGGCTTTTGATGTATTTCACTAAACTCAAGGGGACCTTTTAACAGGTATACGTTTGTCCATTTGTGTATATAACCCTATATATCTATTTTTCTTTTGCTTGTATGTATGTGTGTGAATTGATTTAGATACCTCATAAGTATTACAGCCTCAAAGCAGTAGTTAAGCTATTTTTGTAATTTAAACAAATTCTATTGCTTCACTTTGTAGATGTTAAAATAGTCATAGATTAAATGCTGCTAAAATCCTATAAACAATCTTAAATTATGAACAAACTCTCTCTCTCTCTATTTATATATACCCTTTAGATATAAACTGTTGTCCAAGTCTGAGACTAAGGTTGGACCTAGCCACACCTAAACTCAGTCAAGAGTTTAGAGTGTCTTGGTTTAACCTCAGCTACAACTAAGTACCATGCAGCTGCTCACTCACTCTCTGACACCCCTGGTGGGCTGGCGAGGAGAACTGGGGGAAAAAAAGGGAAATCCCATGGATTAAGATCAGAATAATTTAGTAATTGAAATAAAGTAAAATATAAGAATAATAATAGTAATGGAAAGGGACATAACAAAAAGAGAAAGAGAAATAAAATGCTTGGGTTTATTTCTCTTTCTCTTTTTGTGTCTCTATATTTCTTTCTTAGGAAAAACAAAACAAAACAAAACCAGTGATGCACAATGCAATTGCTCACCACCCACTGACCAATGCCCAGCCAATACCCAAGCAGCGACCCCCCTCTGGCCAACTCCTCAAAGTTTATATACTAAGCATGACATCATATGGTATAGAATATCCCTTTGGCCAGTCTGGGTCAGCTGTCCTGGCTGTGTCTCCTCCCATTTTCATGTGCCACTCCAGCCCTCTCACTGGCAGGGCCTCAGAAGCTGAAATGTCCTTGACTTAGTGGAAACATTACTTAGCAACAACTAAAACATCAGTGTGTTATCAACATTATTCTCATCCTAAATCCAAAACACAGCACAGCACCAGCTACTAGGAAGAAAATGAACTCTGTCCTAATTGAAACCAGAAACCTCGTGATTCAGCAGTAGGATTCCCCTTACTCATTATATTCCTTTAGAGCTAATGCTGTTGTCCAAGTCTGAGACTAAGAGGAGATCTAGCTGCACCTAAACTATATTGAGAGTTTAGAAAGCAAGGGGATCTATTCTCAACCTTGTGATTCAATGGGACAGTCTCCCTTACTCTTTATCCTCCTCTTTCTATCTCTCCCATTAGACATAAACTGTTCATCAAGTCTGAGACTAAAACTGGATCTAGCCACACCTAAACTCTACCAAGAGTTTAGAAAGCAAGGGAGTCTGCTCTAAACATCGTGACCCAACAGGAGACTACCTTACCCTTTTATGTCTTTGATCCCTATATAAACCACTTTGGCTCAATGTTAATTTTATTTTATTTGTGTGTTCTATTCATGTAATAAGTAATAAAGTAAACCTTGACATCAGAATTTTGAAGTTGCATTTCCACAAACTCAAACTATTTCACTCATACCTTTGATAGAGATCCTTTATGTGACCTAACCTAAACCACTCATTCCACAACAGTTACTACATGCAACATCATAAAGAACACCAAAAATAAGTTAATTCAAGTAGACACAGATAAAAGCATATAGACATCAAAATACAGGTTCCTGTTTCTCTTTCATTGTGTACTTCTGAGGGGCCATTGGGAAATGGATCCAAATTTTGCAGTTCAAGTTTCATTTTTGTTTAGAGAGAGATGGCTTCGTACTGAGCGCCTAAACCACAAGATCATTACAGCACTGCGGGGCTACTGCAAAGATTATTTTTCCTCTCCTAAATCTCCTTAATCCCATTCTTGAGTATACATACTTCCATAATCCCTTACTTTTGAGCAAATATATCATTATTTCAGTAATCCTCATTCTTAGTGGACACTGCTGCATAAACAAAATTCCTTTAGCCTGGCTACCAAGAGGTATTCATGCCCAGCCACTGCATTTTCTCTTCCATGGTCTTTATTTCCAAAGTGCCAGGAACTAAAAGACTACTGAGACTCATCTGAGACTTTTTCTTTTCCCCAGTTTTTATTTATGAGAAGACACTGAAAATACAGAAAGAATTATATCTTTGAAGAGAGATTTTTTATTCATGCAGAAAGGGCCCTGAAAAAAGTACAATTGCAGAAGATGACAAAGCATAAAGCTTAGTTCTTGAAAGTGTCACATCTTTCTAAGACACCTGTTTTCAACTGCTGTTGTGGGTTTTTGAATCAATATACAATTTTTCAACTTGCTTTTAGCTGAAAGCTATTTAAAAGGTCCTCTTTTCAATCAGAATCCTACAAAGGTAGAAGTGTTTATTCTTAACTTGCATTGTTATGTTATATGTTATACAGAAGCCCAATTTTAAAACTTGAGTGAAAGACAAACCCTTGCCTTTTGGCACTTGTACAATAGGTGCTTACAGAAAACTCAGAAGATGGACTTTTTTAATGTTAAAACATGAAATTGCCTGTCCTGAGATACACAGAGAAAGCCATTCTGTATGGTTCTCACTGCATCAGCTGGATGTTAGCTACGCTCTATTATTTTTTCTTTTTGGAGAATCAAGACCCTTTTTTTTCGAACAAGGTATTCAATTTTTTGTACTGTCCCAAACAACGTTGAAATTAAACTAATATTCTATATTTGGGAGCTCTCAGATCTAAGAAAGTTACATTGCAATGCTACTTGCAATCCACTTGATTGTTAATTAAAACTGAATAATGTTTTTTGTTTCTTTTTATTTTTTGCATTAGCAGGTGAGGAAATACAGGTAAATGAAGCAATGACAACTAGAAAGCTACTTCCTTAATTTCAAGTATACTGTGACATCTTCCTAACTGCTCTCAAACATCCTCATCTGATTCATTATTTTTTTCTTAAAAGAGAAACCCTTCAATGCCATTCATAGTTCAGTTTTGTTGCTTGCTTGCTTTGGTCAAACAAACCGATCAACTGACACAAAATTTCCATTCTAATAAGATAAACTTGTACATAAACATTTTGAGCAATATTTTAAGGTGATGCAACTCAAAAATCATGCTCTAGAGAAAATACATATAGCATGCTTGGTACTTAAATTTGTGATTTCGTAATATATTTATAGAATAGAGTAATATTTTACCAGGTTTTTCCATAACTAGATTACTGTTACTCTGAACGTTATTACCAATAAGCAGTCAGCTAGTAAACCATCCTGAAAGAATCATACAGCAAAACCTGTCCTTTAATTGTACTATTGCAGATCATGCACAATTGTTGACTAGTGTACCCCATCAAAATACACAATTAATAAATGCTGCCTTTCACCTTTCAGAGACTTGAAAGTGCTCCAGCAGCACAAACTAATCCTGGTACAGCACCATAATGTTTTACTAGAAAGTAATGGGAGGGTCAGATTTCAGGACTGAAAGATCCTTAAGAAGTAGTCTGAAACTTGGACAAACAAGAACCATACTCTTTTACAAGGTTTTCAACAGTGAGCAGGCGATCTGTTCTTGGATGCCCCTAGCTTAAAGAGTGCTGTGAAAATAACATGTACTCTAAATGGGATGCTAGTTAACAGGGATGTAAACAGAAAAATCAGTAAGAAGGTAAGGCATTGGTAAAATACTGTATTTCACTGATACTGCTCCTTACAGCAAACTTGTGCCACGAGATTTATTTACTGTGCTGTTTTTTTATGTTTAGAAACACTTCATTCCACCACGTCAGGAAGTTTGTAGTGCCATTATGCTATCAAACTACGTATTAGTGCTCCACTGAAGCACTTAAAGTGTAGCACTGCTGCAAGATGCACTGCTTTCCGGTGATGAGTTTTATGAAGCAGCCTTACAAGCCTCTGTGATAGTATTTGCCTTTGCACCTTGAGTATAAGACTAAAGAGATTTGATGCATTGTGTCTTGTTATGTCTGATTCTGTCAATGCGTGGCTTTGTGTGGCTCAAAGTGATATGATATGATGTGAGCTGTAATGCATCAAAGGGACTTAAAGTTTCTTCTGCATTCTGAAAAATGACAGAAAGTTTTGCTACAAGACTAATGTTATGTAATGTTACATATGTAATAGAAAAGCATTTGCAGAAGAATTGCAATGCCTAGATATGGGCACGATGAAGTGGATGCAGGGGAAAGGGGAGAAATCTGTGCTACTTCTTTGATACATACAGAAATATAAAAGGAAGACATAAGATAATGAGCATCCAGCATCTCTAGCAAATCCTAGTATATGACAAATGTTACTTCTAAAAGTGCCTTGTTGAGACTTTACAAGAAAAGAAAGATTACAAAACAGTTTCGGAATTTTAGCTGTAAAACCTACAAGCTTGTAACTTATTTAATGGAAAGTAGGCATTCGTGGGCAGGCAAGAGAAATAATTCTCTCTCTGTATGTTTGTGTGGGAGAGAGAGAAATGGCAGGAGTGAGACAGACAGATGTGCAGTGAGACAGAAAACTGAATGGATAGTGGGTCAGACATCTACAATTTCATGATGTCCTGCGCATACGTCCTAGACATTTAAGGTACCTTCTAAATGTAGATGCCAGATGTCACAGTAAATTTGTTAGGATGACTCATTAGTGGACATCTAGCTTCCCAAAACAGTTTTAGATACCTGAATTAGAAGATTTCTTCTAGGCTTTAAGTTTCCCTTTTTCATTTCCCCATATCTGAAATAAGCATAATAATACCTTACTACCTCACAGAGACATGATGAAATGAATATTTGAAAGAAACTCGGGTATCTCAGAAATTAAAGCCATATAGGTAACAAGAGATGTCCATTGTGCAAAATGTTTTTTAACCATCAAAAGGCAGCAGCTTTATAAATCTTACACACAGATTAGGAGGCTTGTTTGAAAATCTTTGCTATGAAGTGGTGGCTTATCATGGAATATGTTGAGAGCTGATGATGGCTGCTACCAAGAAAATCTTTGATCCAAAATCTATACAGGCTTCATTAATGCCATCAGGTGTTCCAGATACTGTGTTTCAGGCATGGTGTAAGCATCTGTTAAAACAGAGAAGGAACCACCTAAGGGTCTGGGTGTATGGCAGAGCAGTAGTAAGTAGAAGAGTATGCCTGTTGAAAAGGACACACGGTAGGAGATGAGAGGAGGTCTAGGGAAGGAATCATGATTAAGTCCTGAGAGGAGACATTGAAATGGGACTTTTAGGAAACAGAGATGAAGTGAGATGAAGTAATATTTTGGGGATCTTTTTGCTTCTGCTAAACAGAATGACCCTACAGTATGTTTTTGTCTTAAATAGAGCCAGTAGTAAACTTGATACCCATTACTAATTTCTCCTAATAGCAACAATCCTTCTCGAAGACACGCACCTTTGACAACTCTCTAGGTGCACAAATGTAACATTTTATTAGATTTATTAAATTATATTATTTCAATCTTAGATTACAGAACACAACAAATAACAACTAATAAAAAAAAATTTAGTGAGAGCTGTCTCGCTACAAGCCTGAGGAGGGGAAGAAATACTGATGTTTGACTGTGAAACACATATACAAAATGACATCCCATTTTCATACATTCTGAAACATCTTCAGTCACCTCTAGCTGCTTGTCCTTGTGAAGAAGTGACCTGTGTGAACAATCTGTTAATTTTATCACACTAGGTAAAATCTTTATCCATAATTGTAAATGGATTAGAAGGTAATACCTATCAGCATACAAGCCAGAAATACGGAAAAGGTTTTCTTTCAAAATACATCATGCATCTGTACTACAGCAATTAGAATTTAAATGGAAGATATGACAAAAAAATGTATGAGTGATATATCAGGAGAGGATGAAATTTACAATTCCTGTTTCTAGATAGAGAAGTTAATACGGCATTCCCTGTACTGGTAGTAGAACGTTAACTGCATCTCTTCCACCTTTCATGTTTCTTTCTGCAGGAATGATATGAATGGAGATTCCAACCCTGTGATACAGCAGTCTTCTGCAAATTTATATTTTTTTTTCAACTGTTCTTATTGCTACACAAGGTGGAGGGAAAGGAAAATCAGGATCACTTGATAGTGGTATTGAAATGTATGGTTTACACAGGCACTACCGAACCCATCTTTTAATTGTGGCTTGGTTTTCTCACTACGTATGTTGAAATCAACTGTCCTGTGTCAGTTTATTGCAGAATCAGACCTGCTAACACATGTAACTCACAGAACAATAAAAAAAATGGGTATAGCTTCAGCTATAAACAGACAGTAAAGAATATTGTTCCCTTTCCATTTTATGCTGTCACTGTGGTGGGTGTGGTATAAGTGCCTTGAACCAGAATAGAATCAATGTCTATGTGAGTATTGAAATGAAAACTGAGTATCTTTTCTGATACGTAAAATATATCCTGGTGTCACTTAGTGCTGCTGTTGGAAGATAAGTTTAAAAACTAATATATCTTCCTTAGAAGGGTGGAATAATTTGTTTCCTCAGAAAGTATTAACATTTGTCACAGAAGAGAAATAAAGGAAAAACTAGATGCGCAACCAAAGAAAAATACAGTCTTTGAGTAAGACATAACACAGGATGATACCAGGATCCATGTATTTCCTCAAATTTCAAGAAATGGTCTGTCATTTATGTTGTTACAGAGAATGGGATTGCAGAAATGCAGTAGTCGCTGAGAAGATAAACATTTTAAAACTGAGCCTGCTCAGTTGAATAAAAATGCACGTTTCCTTTCACAATGAAAATGAGCCTTTTGAAACTTAGGAAGGAATGTTTTATGATGGGAAGGAAGTAAAATGGTGATTTCTATTCTACCACTCAGAAACAACAAAGTTGACTGCTGACACTTATGTATCCTATTGGGTATCAGCTGCATATGCAACATACGTCAACTTATTATTTATTTTTTTTTACATTTGAGTCTACAGTTTCTATAGCTTCAATTTAGTGAAACATTTGGGGCCTGGTATAGAACTGAACCTCAGGAACATAAATACAATGATGTATGAAACTTCTTATCTTCAGTATTCTTCTCATTTTCCCACCCCTTCAGATATGAAGCTTATCTACTATTTCCACTCATTATTTCAGTCTTGTAAAGTCTTTTGAGTATCAGATTGATGAATTAACCTTTGGGGGGTTTTTTTTGTTTGTTTTTCTACTTAATGTTTCTCTAGGACACTTTTTCTCTGGTCACCTTCCATTTCATTGCCCAAGACAGAACTTATTCTTAAAGTGCATTGTTCTAAAATAATTTTCAACCTGACATTTTTAAAGCATGTCTTAAATGTGTCCAGTGTGACTCTCAATATATTTTCAATATACTTAATAAATATCAGCTGGCAGATTCACACACACCTTTTTGTGATTCAGGTAGGAATGACTAAGTAATTCACAGGATTAGAAATCATAAACAAAGAAAAATGGGAAACCAATACAAATATGGCCATGCTATTGATATGCTTGGTTTTGATTTCTATCTCTTCTTACAGTCTAGGGTACCTGACTGATTTATCTTTTGAATTCTTCCTTCTATTATCTTTAAAGTGTTTTTCTTTCTGATACATTTTTTGTTGTTGTTGTTCTTTATTTCAGCAGCATTATACCAACCAACACTACTCAAGGCAGCAGAAAGTTCAAGATTTACACTCACATGAGTGAAGGCAGAATTGAACCATTGCATTCAGAGAAAATACATGTTCTGCTGTATTTCTTTGTACTGTTAAAGGGGTCTAGAGATTCCTATCAAAAGGACTTACTATTCTCGTCATTATATATGTAAACAAAGACATCACATTTCAATACAGGTACAGTATTTAGCTGAATTCAATTTAAGGAGCAACAGCAGGTATATGTTTCCCACAGTATGTAGGCAAACAGAGAAAGCACTCTTTTGTCAGGCTTTTTCGCTAATATTTCATGTTCATTTTCACCACCATCCATATATCATTTATGGCCACCATTCAGCAGTGTTCTCTCAGAGCTATTTTATATGCATTTCATTTATGTTTGCCATGACTTTTATTTAAGGACATTCCTAAGAACATTTTTACACACTGTGCAGGTTTGTTATATGGATGGTCTACTAGTTACTTGGCAGCCTGTATGTGATTTATCAGACAAGGGCTTTGATGCTTAGAGCACCAGTTTTTCAAAGTTGTCTGAAGTGGAAGTGATCTTGAGGCTGTGATATATATTGATTTGATTATTGTTTTGTAAATATTTTCTCGCTTAATACAGAGAGAACAGTATGCCCCTCCTGCAGTGTGACTACTTGTGGGAAAGGGTTTGTGCTAGTCATCAAATAGGACACATAAATCAGTATTATTGAATAAAAAATCTGTGGCTTGATTTAAAAAAATAGGCTTGAGGCTTTCTTTTCAAGCTGAGTGTTTGGAGACTGAATGGATTTTTACTTATTTTAATATTTCATACTATTTTTCATCTCGGAAAATTCTGATTTTTTGCATATTTGCATTCCTTTCTTCATCTTATGTAACAGCAGATGAATTATACACGCTGAGAGTTTTCACTGATAAAAGGATAGTTATTAACAGGATATACGCTGTGTGCTAGATATTATTGTTACTGTAGTTTGTACTTCAAGAGAATTGAAGTGTGTGCATCACTTTGCCTATTTTTCCTTTACTTCTCTTTATTTAAATAATCTTAATGCTGGAAAACAGTGATAGTTAAGCTGATTACCACATGTTAATACAAGATAATGCCCTGTCTCATACACCTCAATAGTGGGGTTTTGTTCATTCTTTTTCTACTCCCCTTTTTCTCCCATCTCTCTCTCTCTCTTTTCCGTTCTGTCCTAGGACATCTTGTTTCACACAGTTTTGGAAACATGGATCCAGTTCTGCATGGACTTTAGGTTGTCTTTCACGAAGATGTGAAGATTCCATAAAATGTCAAAAATACCTTTTACTTTTCATGTGGTCATCTATAATACAGTAACATTAAAATTATGTCACTGATTCATCGGTTATACTTTCCTTCCATAAAAATTTTCAAATAATTTGAGTACGCTTTGCTTGCTTGCTTGTTTGGTACCTAAAAGAAGACTTCTTGTGCTCAAATATAGGGTTAATCACATTATACTGCTTATTGTCTGACTTAACCTTCAGATCAGAATTCTACCTTGAAAATTTTGCAAAGCTCAGTTTTCCAAACCAGGTCTTAATCTTATGGAAATAATCAGGATTGTGCTTGTCTATCTTTTATATTGACTTCTGAAGTTGTATAATTTTCTACAGCAGCTCGTAACATTTTGATACATCTCATTTTCTTCCATTTTCAGTTTGACATTTGTTGCTGGGTAGTAAATACTTTCCCTAGGTCATCTCAGTCTTTCTGTGTCTAAACAAAAAGGTTTTGCCCATCTCACTGTGTCAGCTTAGTCCTCTGAAAATTAAATCCGTCATTCTATTTTTTAGAAAACCATCAAAGAAGGCTCATCTGTGAGATGAATCGTGGATAGGTATTGATACTCCTTGAAATCTGAGCAAGCCTAGCTGAAGGAAGGATCTATTTACTTTCATGTCTCATCCCATTTGTGCGTCTCTTGTTGGATCAAGAGGTGATCTCAGAGTGTAGTGTGACCTTATCTTTATCTCCTTTTCCTGGAGTTATCAGTATTAAGCTTTGCTTGGGGTATTGTCACAAATTATGATTTTCCAAACTATTCCTTTGCACTTACTTCTCAGCATGGCTTTTTCAAAATATGTAATTGTGCAGGTGAGCTCCTTCAGTAGTTTTGTGATAGTCTGTGATTAGCTTTTATTAGTTAATGTTCTTAAAATTGTATGTGTGCTTTTTCTCAGTTCTACAGAATAAGCTAATAGTTTGGGGGATTTTGTTTAGTGGTGGTTGGTTTGGTTTTTATTTCCCCTGGAAAGTAGATACTTTTAATATCAGTAAATACAATATGTTTGTATGTTGGTTTTATTTTAGAGCATTTTTTGAGTCTTATTTCTGAAGCATCACAGTGTAGCGTTAGTACTCTGAGTATTGCTACAGTGCTCAGTCTAAGTGCTTCATTTTATAATTTTGAGTTGTAACTTTATTTGTTGCATCTCTTCCTGCACTGATAGCTCAAACTGAGAGCTATCCCAAGGATTTACAGTATTCTGAGAAGTGGCTACAGGTTCTGAAAAGTTACATGGCTGTCACTATGCATCACATGGTAATACACAAACTTCAGAAAAAGCAGAAAGGTGTGAAATAATTGGTGTGAACCCAAGTTGTCATGTCTCTCACACCTGCAAGGCATTAGCAAGACTTTGGAGCACTTTGAAAGGGACAAGCACAGATCAACAGGAGACAGTGCTCCAAGGAGTTTAAGGTTTTAATTCCAAGGTATTTGGACAAGTGATAGAAAAGGATAGATATGTTCCTTCGACTATAGTTGTCAGAGATTCCTGAGGGGAAAGTTGGCAAGAATCATATGTAACAGCACTTGTGGCTTACACAACAGTTTTGTGTTGAACTGCAGCTTTCTAGGATGCAAAAAGAAGGGAATTATGCTAATCTTTGTGGATTTGTTTTATGTTATACAGGATTTTTTCCAATTTTATCATCTATGTTTCAGATTCCAGAAAAGATCAGTAGGTTCTTTGGAGGGTTGGGTTTCCTCTCTCAGAGTGCTGGTAATAGATCAAAATCGTACAGTAAGAGCTTATCTCCTTAACCGTCTTATATCTGAAGTCTGGTATCAGATTTGTTATCATGAAGGGGTTAAACACATGGCAGAATCTGTGGGGATTTCTTAACCCAGAGCACTCTCTTAGATGCTTACATACATAGGAGGACCTTCTCAAACAGAACAATTTCACTCCCTCTCCTCTCTGCTCAGAAAGGAGTGTCCATGTCCTGCAGCCCCTGATTGAGCAAAATGCCAGGGGATTGGGATCATGAAGAACCTGGATTTTGGATTTACCTACCCATGCCTGACCACTGTAGAAAAAATTACCATTTCATGGAGACAGTCACAAGCTCTATCACCACTTTGCTGCGATGCCTTATACGCCCCATGTGTACTGCAACTGCTCTGAACCCTTGACTAGGACTGCACCCTCCTGGGAGGCTGGCTGGCTGGGGAGAATTCTAGCACTCTGGTTTTCAGAAAAGTTTCTAGATGTAAAAGAGCACACTTTGAATGGCTGATGCTCCTTTAGAGGACTCCCAAAAACCCCCACTATTAGGCTAAAGTGGGAACAGAATCCTTTAAGAAAAATGAGCCCACAGATTTATTTTACATGCCAGCAAGTGAGAGAGACACATAATTCAAAGTAGCTCCAAGTAGCTCCACATCAGATTGTGGACATGGTGGCATAAGCATTTCTAAATAATTAGAGGACATTACACAGACTGCTTTGTTTTGCTGCATGACTTTGAGGGCAAAAATGGTGCAGTATGGAGATATGGAAGGGTGCAGTATGGAGATATGCCTGCTGGGGCACTGTCAGAAGAAACTAGGGCCAAGCCAATTTTGCCCAGCCCTGCCTTACTGATGTGTATGCTCTACACATGTGCTAAAAGGATGGAAATAAAAAGCAAGTTACTTTTCACTTTTTTTCTCCTACCCCAAGCTCAAGTTTCTTCAGAAAGAGAGGCACTTCATGCATACCAATGTGTATGCAGACATATAGCTATTTTGGACAGCCAGGGATTAGGGCTCAAGTGTGACACGAGAACAAGCCATTACAATAGTACAGGTGCTGTGAAGTGCCTTTTGAATAAAGGCTGATTTAAAAATATGCTTGTGCACATTGTGAAAGCAGAGCATTGATGTGTAGGTCAAAGAACAGCACTTAAATGTTGGGACACTTCTCTGAATTAAAACCACCTAGCTTTTCTCAGTATCCATTGCAGCTCTGTTTTCCTCATGATAACTCTAATGTTTAAGGTATTTGGGTTGAACCATCTGGGAACACAGAACATACGTGAATGCACATAAAAGTAGTCTCTAAAATAAAGGTTAGTGCTTTTCCAAATATTTTCTATTTTTTGTCAAATATGACATGATATTTCCAGGTAAAGAATACTTAGAATTTATGTGGAAAGTAGAGGTAAAAAGGGAGGGTGAGTTAAATTGGTTGTATATTAAAGTTCCTTAAAAAGAGAAAAGCTTGCTTCAGATACTCTGGTCCCTAAAGCAGCTTTGGGTTTTCAACAATAAAAATATAGGGGTGGATCACAGGCTGGTGATGTAAATAGGCATACCTTTCTTGACTTCTGTGTAATATTTTTTTCCTAGTTATATTCTCCTTTTTATTTCTTTTCTTAATTTTATATTTTTAAGTGTTATTTCCACTGGATAAGAACTACAGTAATTCCTCAAGAAAAGAATAAGACATGATGCACAATCTTCCACATATTAACTACCATTCTACATTATTGTCTTGTGTGCTAGTCTTGGGGACAAGCCATCTGTCCCTTGTGATTATCCTGGCAACGTTAATAAAAAGTTCACACAGTGTTCTTGCTTACGGAACACACAAATCAATTGTTGTTAGCTCTTTTGTTTAAAACATTCCACAGATTCCACAATATACTCTCCAGTTACAACTAAAAAGTCAGACTTTGCTAACATGGGGTGATGTATGAGTTTATCACTATTTCTCCCTGCATTTCACTTGGAAGGTTTCTATTGCAGCCGTGTATAATGGTTAAAAAATTTGACTTTCATAATACCTTTTCTATATTTTCATTAATGACTAGGTCTGTCACCTTTCACTTTCACTAACTTGCCTTAAACTTAATAATGCTGACATGATTGTTCATGGAATAAGGAAGGATAAGGTGTGAAAAAAGAAAGCATGAGCTGATGCAAATATTTATAGAAGATTTAAGTTTTATTCTCTCTGTATTCCTTATTATTTTTTTTTTTTTTTTTTCTGCCTGCAGAGATGTATAGTTCCATTAATATTGCCCAATCAATAAACACAGGTAAGCAATGGCATCTTCTAAGATGTATTAGCTTCCATCCCATCCTACTATTCCACCCTTATTCTATAACATGAATTTTGCCACGAATTCAGCCAAGGTGTGTGAACATTCCTTCTCTTTGATAACTTTTTATGCTCTCAAGGCCCAGTTAGGAAAACCGTTGGGAATATAAATACCTGTGGAAAAGTCTGGAAAATAAACTCTTCAAGCAAACCTGATATTTATTATGATTATGAGGGTAAGGTTATCGGAGTCGTCTTTCAAATAGGAGTGTTGCAGTAAACAAATACATTACTAAGGATGTTGATTGTTAAGAAGGTAGCATTTTCCACAGTGTGAATTGGATAAAAGAGGTAGATAACCAGTGTTTATTGTTTTAAGTATCTATTAAGTATCTCTTCAAACAAACAAAAGCTGCAACAGACATAAGGGTGCAATATATGATGCAATGGTATGCCGCACACAGGGTAGCACTCTGGCTGGAATCAGACCAGTATCAGACCTGGAGCCCACAGTGCCTTTAGCATGATACAGTGCTGCTGTTTGTGGAACATATTAGAAGTAAATAGGAATTGGATTTGTTCTTACTGTTTCAGAAACTTATTTTAGGACAGGATGAATTGTCCTTTGAAAATGACCTCTCTCTCTCCAGCGAGACTGTGCAGAGATGAACAGTTTAGCCTGGACAAGAGGACATCAGGTTTGATAACATTACCCTATCTTAACATGTGCTTCAAAAGTTTTCAAGGTAATTTAAAGACAAGTTATTTATAGACCTCCATGTACAGCTTAAACTCAATCTCAGGATTTGGGATGAGAATTTTACATGTACATGATTAATCTAGGAAGAAAAGCATCATTCAAAGTCAATAAGATTTGTAATCCTAAATTGCAGTTTTAAAGAAGTGCACAGTTTTTATTCATGAAATCCATATGAAGTATTTGGAAATATAGATCAAGGTGGTTTTTTTAAAAGAGTAACAACTTCATTCTGCTGATCAGGGAGGCAAGGAGCATTTAGCATTTTTAAGTTAATTCAAATCTTAAGTTTCATTTTTGTCACACTTTAGCGAATACTTGTGAATATTTTTCAGGGCACTGATTTATGTGGGTGTCTTACAATGAATGTAAACATAATTTGTGATTAGTCAGATGTTCTTCTGATTGGAAAATACAACTGTTGAAGGGAATATCAAAGGCTTAGTACAATATTTTTTTAGTCACTTCTGAATGTATTAATCAAAATAAAGTCAGGATCGAAATCTTATATTAAAACAATTTCCCTTGATTATATATCCAAGAATACTACTAGACATTCATATGAACACCTAAATATCTCAATTAATGTTCACATGTTCTGTTATTTCTGTATGCTTCAGACTTTGAATAACAGTGGCCTGTTTTGTAGCAAATTCAGATATCTACAGATGTAGAAAGGCACCTTTATGCTCACTAATACTTTTCAGAAAGTGAAATCTGAGTCAGACACAAGCACTTTTAGGATATTTGTCCTCCTTCCCTACGTACTAGTAGAATGGCATTAAAAAACAGCTTTTGCACCCTGACTTAATTTCTATTAAAGCTAGCGTAAATAATTCAATTTCACTTTTCTTAACTGGGAGTTGCACTTTCTAATTCTTTCACACTAGCTTAGTTCCATTGTGTTGCCACTTCTAGCAAAATAGGAAAATGATCAAATATAAATTCTCTCTTCCTGCAAATAGACCATGTGTCATAATTTATTTTATCAGGAAGAAAATCTATTACCTTTGAGGTATTTGCTTGTTTGTCTTTTAAGCAAATGCTGTTTTAGGGCCCAGGGTTTTAGTAATGATTTTTTTTTTAAGCTACAAAATAGTTTTACAGATTAATTGAAAAATAATTAGCATATTAGAACAGGAAGTAAAGAATTTACCTCGGTTGTAAATAAGATACTAGAAATTGCCATGAAGGACAGCTCATAATTGAAAATGATTTTAGAGAAAGAAATCTCAGCTCTCTTTTACAAGTTAATTTGCATAATACTTTTGGGACAGTGTTGAAGAACAGGCATTTTTTAAAACAGTATGCCTCAAACTTACATTTTCATCATAAAATTTCTGATAAAAACATTTCCTTATGTTGAAAAATGGAATATCAAAAAATTCTTGTATTTAATGAGATTGCATGTCTCTGTGTGGATTCAGTGACTTTGTTTGAGTTAACTCTACAGCTTTTATAAAAAAATGTAAAACGTGGCTATTAATTTTTTTTCAAAAAATGAAATATCTAAATCAACTTTTTGGAACAATTGGCTCAGTTTAAATATGACTAGTTTTATTCTCAAGTAACTCAAACATGGATGCAGCAGTTTCACCCTGCAACTTCGCTTTCCTTGAATACTAAACAAAACCCCTAAAATCTGACTCTTCCAATTAGTTCTTGCAATTTTAAGGTAAAACAGAGTTCAAGATTAGTAAAACCTCACATATGAGTTTCTTCACATATGTATAAGTGATGTCTGACCCAAATTCATAATAAGCATAGACTGTGATGGACACAATATCATGCCTGTAATGAAATAAGAAGTAGTTCAGTTAGTGCCAAAAAGAACAAAAGCAATAATTTCCTTCGTGGGCTCAGAGTTCAGGAGTAGAGTGGTCTTGTAAAATACAGCTGGTTTGAAATAAAGCATAGAAGTTCTAAGTCTTTTACTTTGTGAATATTTTTGCTTTGTTTTCCTCTGGTGAATCTGCTTAGTTGTTCTAAAGAGCACTGTAATAAGTTACACTCAGGGGAGGAAGCTATCACTGATTCATAAAAGCATCATCAGAAAAACCTAGCAAAAAAGAAGAGTTTGTGGTGTATCTGATTTTGATGCATGGGTGAGATCCTTAGGACATATGTTCCTGCATGAGTTTGGAGACAATATTTTATTTTATTTTTATTTTAATATTTTAAACTACTTTTGCTTTTTTATACCTTTTTTGTACCTTTATACTTATTTATGCCTTGCACATACAAAACCTGAAAGAATCTTAATTTGAAGGTGTTAACCTTTGTCACCAAAAATTGTTTATTTCCCTTCAAATTATGGAAAAGTATCTCTGTAAAATAATATGAAGTGTGAGTTTGCATTAACATTGATGAATGCACCTTAATTTTTCTGATTTATTGAAAAATATAAATTTATTCTTTGTTTATTTTCTGTTTTACAGAATTTTTCATTATGTTCTCTGCAAAATTTCTGTTTCCAAAGTGAGAAACTGAGTAGTCATGTCCCATTTTCATGCACACCTTTAGCAGTGGGCTTTGTTTCAATTTGCTGTATCATCTGTATAATGTTGCTTTCGTGGCATTATAAACTTCTCATGTGTACTGCGAGAAGACATAAAATGGCCCAGTGGCATATGTTATGTTCTTGCATCTGCCTAATTTTCAACTTGAAATACCACACAGCAATGTTTGTGATAAACTACACACAACAAGGTCAAAGTAGGTGCCTGCTGGGATGAGTAATCATCTTTATTTCATCATCTCGTATCAACAGGTATCATGGAGACAAAGTAATAGCTTTTATGAGAGGAGCTTCATATGTACCTCTGAAAAGTTATGAGACACAAGACAGAATCAACTAAGAGATAATGACTGTAGATTTGCTATAGAGTGCCCCGCAGTTCAATTTACATTGCATCCTGAAGGGTACTGTGTGGGAAGGACAGATTTTTCAAAACAAATAGGCTTGAAAGTACTATCTAATCACTAATGCTCAAACTGTGTGTGCTGCTTTTAGAGTTCCCTCTCTGCAGAAAAAGCGGGGTTTGTTTTTTTTTACATGCAGTTTTACCTCTCTCTGTACTCTCTCTGGGTTTTAAGTAACAAATATATGCATCCCCAACTTATATTGCAACACTTGTGCAGCCCTAATTGTCACATGAAAAGTGAAGGGGTTTTACGTTATTTAGACTGAAAATATCTTACCTCTGTATTACCTCTAATATCTAAAGAATGACCATATTAGAGACATGGTGGAAGCTGAAGGTCAAATAAGTGGGTGTAGGTAATCTTTTAGAAGAATAAGCTGTAAGAGCTGGGAAAAGTACGTAAATACATCTTTGCTTAAAACAGTATGGAGTAAAATCTAAAAAAATAAATAATGAAAATTGTTGCAGGCAAAATCTGGATATGCAACTCACAGATCAAGGGTCAACTGTCTGCAACAGCGCTTTGTGAAGCACAACTGTATGGCCTTGGCTCAGCTCCAAGGAACAAAAACATCACTAAGCTCTGCGAGTGCACGAGTCAAAGCCATGCAAGACAAGAAACGTGAAAACAAAAACAGGAATTACTTGTTAGAATTAGTAATAGCAATTCAAAGCATTCTGAAAACCATGAAAAGGTATAGCACTTGATCAAATCTGGAAGACGACTACTCACTGAAATAAAACATCAACCCATTCCAAGTACCAGTGGGTGTTAGAGGGAAATATGTTGTGCTGGTTAGGGCAGCTTGAGAGAGACAATGCTGCTGCAGTGCCCCCAGGTCCAGCCAGTAGTAAGGCTGAAAATGTATTCCACATTGGCAGATGCACAGAAAGCATACATATACACCGTGTATATAGATTTACAGATACACACATGGCTGGCCATACAGAGCACAGACAGACCCACAGAGCACTCACACAAAAGCAAACAGCATCAATGGCATCATGTTGCTGTCCCCTCTGGCTGAGCAGAATGGAGGCCTGTTAGTAAGGAGATACATACATATATATATATATAAAATAAAAAAAAAAAAAAATATATATATAAACAGAATGTGGATCCCTCCAGAAGCTGGGCTCAGACATTCAGTCTGCCCAATAGATCCCAGCCTCCCTGGTTACTGCCACCTGGACATACAAGCCCCTGAGCCTGTAGCCCCGCTCCGGTGGCTGGCACTGACCATCCCACTCACACACACAACCCCCTGGCCAGGTTTGGCCCCAGCAGACAAACCCTCTGTGCTCTTGCCCTTAGACACACATGCACATGTGCCAGTGGATCTCACCCCTAGGGACCCCCAAATCCCATGGTGTCTCCAGCAGCTTTCCAGGACTACCCTGATCCCCCTCACGGCCAGTTCCTCCTATAGTCTCGCCCATGGAAAAAAGTTAGAAAGAAATGTGATAGATAAGACAGAGTGTACTGATCAGGCTTGGGGCATGGACAGATAAGCAACTGACCAGCGAAATGTTCACACATGATCAGTTGTTTTGTATGTCCTTATGCTTCTCTTATTTCCACACTTATTCCTCCCCAAATCACCCAGATCCCTCCTCTAAAGACCCCATAAGAAGTCATGTGCAATCTTGAAACACTCTTCCTCTGCACCCTGCAATGTGTCCCACAGCCCTAGGCAGTGACCCCCCTCTGACCAAAAGGTGCTCCTCCAGCATTGGCTCATTTTGATGTGTTTCACAAGTGGACTCCAGGACTAAGGCTTTTCTGGAACAGCCCTGGGAGGGCCTGGACAAGATGTCCCTTCCTCTGAGTCCTTAATTTGGAATCCTGTCTGGCCTTGTGCCCCTGTGCTCCTCTGAGATTGTGGAGATGAGCCTTTGATCGGCTGATGGCTCCTGTGATGGGCTTGGGAGGAGCAGGGTCAGGGTTTGTTTGGCTCTCTCCACCCCAGCTACTGTCTCTTTATTCTCCTTTGTGGGTGTACAGATTAATGTTTATCGTAAAACCTAGCAAAGTGTAGGTGATGTACCTGCAGTTGACCAGTGACTGCCTACCCAACAGTGGCTTGTCAAGTACTTGTCGAGCTGGTGGGTAGCATGTTCATACTTCTATTGTTAGAACATTAGTCCTGGGTATCAACATGGTGTATTAGTAAATACTTGTTGTGTACTATATAAATTGCATGTAGTCCTGTCTAAGATACTCCAAACAAAAGTGACCAGTGAGGGCAGAGCTGCAGACCACGTTGTATCTGCACACTATCTGGCCCTTAAAGGAAAATACACAAAAAGAAGGCTTTTCTACCATGGGTGCTTCAAACATGTACATTTCATTCTCTTTTCCAGTCTCCAGGTCTACCTGAAATGATATTTCTGTTGATACCAACTTTTTTCAATGAGACACATAGTCAAAGAAAAAGATTAACTTTAAATTTCAGAGTTTCTTTTGGCTGGGTGATAGGGGTCTCAGTAGTGGGAGAAGACTGTGTGGCATCAGATAACTTTCTTGGACAAGCAGCAACACTTCAAACTCTATCTTTCAGTCACCATCATGTCCCTCCCTGTGTGTGACTAACATTGAAAGATACCTGAGGCAAAAAAGAGTTTTTATTCCTTCCCAAGGAGAGTGGAACATGATTGCATACTTCATTTTGAGAAGCACCTGGGAAATCATTTTAATGAAGAGAAAAAGTGCTAATTGTGAGCTACAAACAAACTTGCTTTGAAAGGCAGATAGCAAATTGTGAGAAAAACTGCAAAGCGGTTGCAAAATTCACTACTCTTGCAGCATTTCTTGACATTTACAAAGACACAGAATAAAACCTTCATAACGATAACATTCTGTCTTGGTTTCCACACATCAACTGTTTATACGTAGACTGGATTTTCATGCTTTGTTTACCTGTAGCAAAATATTCTGCAAAGTTTGATGGGAGTAGATTGCGCAGATTTTATGGGACTGTTTTCTAAATAAGAGCGCACCCAGCAGGAGTAGTTCAAAAAAGAACTCATAAGAATTAGCAGAGTTCATGCAAGCAGTAGCAGAATTTATGTGTATTCTTCCTCTTAAAATGTTTTGCAAAAATAGTTATGATGGATTTTAAATATTATAATTATATAAGATAAAGTTGTATGCAAACCACATCTAGTCTAAAAGACTTTGGGGACCTATTTACTATGCTAGAATTCATACTTTTAAAAATGTGATTAACCCTGGATTCCCTCTTATCCCAAGTGAGTTGTATAATAGGCCTCTTTAGCACTACAGCAAGATTTAAGTTTTCTTACTGTTTTCTAAAAGATTGGCCAGGCAAAAATTTAGCCAGCCCAGAAACGAATACTGAGCTATTTGTGAGTGAATCCCTGGAACAAACCCTCCATCCTGGGAGGCAGAGAGGGAAAATGACAGGTCAGGTGAAGTCCCAATACACCTAAGAGGAAGCTTGCTTAGTTACAGAAACCAGAGGTTTTGGCAGCAAGCCACTGCCTAGATTAGGGTCATAAAATAAGGCTACAGGATAACCTGTGGCTGTGGCAACAGAAGCCAAATGGGAATTTTTCTGGGAGGCCAGTCTGGCCAAGACCAAGCATGTTTTTATCACCCTGCCTTAAATCTGAGAACATCTAGAGCTGTTTAGACACACATTGCTCTAATTCCAGTAGAACAAACAGCTTCTGGTCCACGCTCTGGACTCAAAGACTGAGTTGAAGGTTGATGGACCTTAAGCTCTGGACTCTGATCTATATGAAGGAGCAGATATATGTAAACCCCCCAGACTGGATCCCTTAAAGTTTTATCAAATACAGTCTGTAAATGACATAAATTATATAAAAGACTTTGTTATTCCTTAACTGGTGTTTCTAAAGGCAACCCTGCACCCAAGCACTAGACGCAGCTTATGTCTGGTTATGACATATGTCAAATTACAGTTACAACTTTCTGTTTAAACCCACATCACACACCTGTGCTATTTTCACATGACCCACTGTTTGTGATTAAACCAAGTGGTTTCTCACAAGCAAAACACAAGCTGAGATAAAGAAATTATGATAAACAAGACAATTGCTTTGTGTTGCCTCCCAAGCTACTAGAAATAATTGTACCATAGGTACAACATATCAAGTGCATGCTATACACGTCTAAGAATCTATATTCAATAACAAATCCGCACAGATAATTACAGAGGAAGGTTCTTAGAATCATTTGAAAAGGAGAAAATCCCTCATTTCTCTTCAACTTTGTTCTTGAACCATTTTGGAATCTCTGTCTTAATTTTCTCCACATTCTACAGTGAGAAGAAAGATTCTTTTTCTAAGGGTAAACACTCATAAACATACAGTACTTTTGTATTTTAATGCTGCAAACATTTTCACTATTGTGAGTTCATGGAAAATCAGGATGTTTCTCTATACTTCCCAGGTGAAAAAAGTGAATCAAACCTCAGCTGGCTGCAAAAATTGCTGCTGCAGGTTTCTAGCTGTGGGAAGCTCACTGCAGATTCAGCAACCACATGTGACATTATGCTTATTCTTCTTTGGGCAAGTAATTAAAATGCTCAGGTTTCATATATTTCCAGTCCACAATTTATCACAGTTAACAGGGGAAAAGGTGTCTCAACATTCCAAAATGTCTTTAACAACCAATATACGGATAACAGACAATACAGTACAAGTAGTTGTTTTTACATGCAAAAAAATAACGTCCCTCTTCACCTGAATAACTTATTCAAGGTTATTTAAAACAATACATGGAAGTTATCTGTAAATGAAAATACAGAGAATCACTCTCTTACATGCAATAGCTGAATAGGAATACAAAAACACAACCACCTTTCTACCATCTGCAAGAGACTGGCACTCTTTTATATTTAAAAAAGGAGAATACAGCTAGCAGAATGACACAATCTCTTGAAAGCTGAAAGTCTGCACACTGAATAATCCTTCCTTACCTTCTTGTAAAGTAACACGATAAGCCAAAATTATTATTTTTTATTATAATAATTCTCCACTAAATGTCATCCACATGTGGAATTTGTGAGTTCGTACGGTAAGCAGAGCATCCAAAGTAAACAAGAAATGTGACGAAATAACAAGCATGGTGTAATAATGTATGATAAAGTACCTGATAACCAGACAGACAAGCCATTACAGATGATGCATAAATGGCTGCGGATACAAAGCTGTGTCAGGTCATACCTATGTAACATTAAAGAAGCTTTGCCACAATGTGTACTGACTTTGGGAGTGTAAAAGCTCCATTTCCATTTCCTCTGTTGCTGTAAACATGAATTGACTTTAATAGATGGCATTTTCTGGGAGATAGTCAGGAACTGTTTTAATAATTTTTGTTCATAAGAGTTGCTAGGTACCTACCCCTTCTGCCCCATGAGAGGAACCACTTCAGCCTTACAAATGCAATTTTGCTAGACAGTACCCTAGTAACCCTGGCTATAGACTGACAGCAGCAGTGATAAAAGGAATAGCAGTAGAGATAATATCAGCAATCATATGTCCCTCTGATACAGCTTTGATTGATATTCCAGAAGTTGCAAGGCCTAGGGGATAAATGCACAATGGAGGCTGGTCATGTTTACTTTTATTACCTCTTTTTTCATATGCATCTTGCATACAGGATGCATGAATACATACAGCCAGTGTATTTTATATAGTGCTTTACACCTAGAAGCACCTTAGAAAAGAAATGATCCTAACAAACAAAAAAACTAAAAAAAACCCCAAAACCTCTGCAGTTCACAGCTTTAGAATATCACTGTTGAAAACATCAGATATTGCTGAAAAAGATTGTTCTGAAATCAAGCGGGACTTTCAAGATTCTTGCTGCTTACCTTTCTTTGTTGTCTTGCAAATAAACACTTTTGTATTTAGGTGGGGGTTTGATTGGCAATTTAATGTTCAAGCCCTAGATTAACATTGTATTTTGAAAGATGGAAGTATTTATGTTAATTAGAAAGGACTCCAAATGAGAAGAGCAAAAATTCCATGAGAGGGGAATGAAAGGGTTTCTCCCACCCTGATCTTTCTGAAAAGCATAGCCACTTGCAGTTGCAGCTTTCCCCCAAAACCACACAGCAGAAGGGAAAAATGCCTGGCCATAGGCACAGAATGAGCCAAGGCAGGGTCACCGGAGCATTCGCTGAATCTGTAGTTTTGGCTGACTTTTTCTGTCTTGTTCTGTCTCACTAATTGCTCCAGTCTTTTCTTTTCCTCACAGCTTTTTCATACATGCTCAATTCCATTTTACACCCTCTCCCTGCCCTGTTACTCTGTTTACTTTCCTTTTTTTCCCTGTGTTTATTGCCTCTGAAGTAAATCGCTAAAGAAAGAGAAATGAAAAAGATACTA
This sequence comes from Ibycter americanus, assembly GCA_035590275.1. Classification (NCBI taxonomy): domain Eukaryota; kingdom Metazoa; phylum Chordata; class Aves; order Falconiformes; family Falconidae; genus Ibycter; species Ibycter americanus. Next base: position 1,709,711 of record JAVJGI010000001.1, read on the forward strand.
AAATCATGTTTATTGCCACCCTGTGGTTCCCTCTGTGTGTCAACTCCCATCTCCCTTCTCCATGCAGTGAAAATTTTTCTGTGCAGTGGAGTATGAAGAGAGGAACACCTACTGTTACGTGCTTTGTATAGTGCCCAGCACCGTGGAAGCTCAGTTTAAACTGTCTCTTAAATACTGCTATAATAAGAATGATTAAAAATAATTATGATTTATGTTAATTCAGTCTCTGAAAAAGCCTGAAATAAGGTCTATGTCTTCCAGATGCCAGTTGTCAGGTTCTGAGCTGGAATATCGTTATGTTTCCATTTTTTTTCTAATTAGGAGAGGACTAAGGGGGTTTTAGCTTAGGTTCGCCCGCTCCTTTAGGCAAACATTAACCCACTCACCAAAAGCGACCGGGAGGAATCCAGAAAGACCTAGCTAACTACTGACAATAGCCGTATGGCATGCATTGTCAGAAGATGCTCTTTTCAGCAGTTGCACAATCAGATATATTTCCAGAGTACCTGCCAACTAAGGTTTGTCCTACCACCTGTGACCTTTCAAAAGAGTGTCAGCTACACTCTGGTCATGGAAACAAAGGCTGGCTTTTTTGTAATTTTGTGACAAACTCTGTCTTTTTTTAAGTAGTTAATAACTGTACTTGAAATTCATATGTGAATGCAGAAATGCCTTCCACAAGCTGAGTAAAACCTGCCTTTTTGAACACAGTGAGTGAAGATTAGTTCTCAGTGACTGCAGCGCTTGCTTTCATCTAAATTGGGCTTCAGGACACCCTCAGGACCTCTCCAGGGTGCTGTGGACCAGGGATGGGAGCCAGAGTTAGATCAGTTTGTTACAGATTGTTTTTGTGTACACTGGAGTTCTCAGAAAGTGGTACAAGTGCTCAATCTCATTCCAACTCTGCTGCCAAAAGCCATTCCTTTCATGAAGCAATAGAAAGCTAACACTGAACATTTCCGAAAATCTTATCCACAGAGTCTTAATCACTATGACTGTATAGCTGAAAAACATTAGTGAGAGAAGATACAAAAAGAGACAGGTGTCTTTTACCGTTAGCCCTTCCCGATAAATAACCTTTGCAATCTCATAAGAAAAAAAAAAAAAAAAAAAAAGTAATTTGAGGTGTTTGATATATTCTCCTGAGGCTAGTTGAAATTTTACACTCAAAAAAAGAGCATTAAAATAAAATGGACATTTCAACTGAAGATATTCTGTCCAAAATACATTCAAGGAAAGTATGCATTTCCACTTCTAAAACAGTCAAAAACTCAAGCTAAGGTATTAGCAAAATCTCCAGTAAGAATCCCGCAGCAAACCTATAAAAGATGCGTGTGATAACCATTTTTTCTTATGATCTTATCACTTGTATGTCCTGTGATGCAACACTGTGGTTTCCCATACAAGAATGAAATTAAGATTACAAAGATGAAGAACATGAATGACTCAAGACACACAACTTTCTCAATAGGTGGAAACCAGGAAAATGGAAGCTGTTGTGAAACAGAGTTGAAACTTGAACATTAGGTTGCAGGTCTGCATAGTGCTTCTGCGCCACATCTTAAAGGATGGCCATACATTTTCATTCTCAAGTTGCAGTTTTCCACCTCTTCAGTAACTTTTGCCTAAAAAAGTGTTTGTGGGGAGACACTATAGACAGATGTTCAGAAATAGACATAATCAACAAATTGATACTTTTTTTTACCAAACCCCCCAACTACTGTAAATCATTGACCTGATCTACAGCTCAAGGTCTTTGACTTTTTTTTGTCAGGACTAATGTGGTAGCAGGCAGTGACTTACAGCTTCTAAGCTGTCCTCAATATAATTAAGGAACAGGCCTCTTAGCCTTTGCTTAAATCTATATTTACCTTGCTATTTGCTGTCTTGCAATAGAAGGAAGGTTTATACATCTTGAATCTTTGAGCTAAAACATTTGTTCCCATAAATAACATTTTTCTGAAAAAGTGGGAGACAAAGCATTTTTCCAGTACCTGTGGTCTACATTATGGGCTAGTAGTAAAGTAGCAAATGACGGTTAGCTTGAGGGATTTGTTTTCATTAAGAATTGTTAAAGCTCCTTATAAAAACCATCTTTTCATACAAACAAAAATCTAAGCAATACAAAAGCAGTGAGAGCACTGTAAGTTTGGTAATTACTGCTTCCTTCATTACAGTGTTTTCTCGCAGGCTCTGGAGGATTTCTTGTTTAAGTCCTGAATCTTTGAGAGTCTCTCCATTGTATCCTCTAGTAATAGCTGAGGAAAACTAGCCTTCTGCCTTCTCTTGTATTTCATAATATAGTACGTCCTTTCTTCTTCTAGAAGAACACAAGAACTTAAACAAAGAAGAAGGTCTATGCACAGGCAAACAGGAAAAAAAGAAAACAGAATGATGTTCGCCACTACATTCGTATCTTGTATCTTCTTATCTCCCTTCAAGCAATAGGCTGGCCAGTGGCACGGCTCTAGTTGCGCTTAACAGCCTAATAAACGTAACAAGAAAAATTGTGCTAATATGCTAGAGACCAAGAAACAGTCACACAGGCAAAAATATGCAGTAGAAAACTCAGCAGAAGTTATTAATTTGGGGATTTAAAACAACCTGTCTTAAAGGTATTGGAAACTGGCAACAAAGGTGAACTGCTTTCCCAGGAGGAAGACTATTATCATAGGCTAAACAGCTGTTTAAAAGGAAAAGTTGCTTCAAACGAAGAAAACAGATGCTTAACTAATTTTTAAACATTTGTCAGAAGTGAAGAAAAACTACAAATGCATGAAAATAAGTTTCCTTTAAATACCCAGAGAGTTTTATAGCCTAAGCTGAAAATCAAACAAAAAAACAATTTCTAATACAGCGTACTCTCTTTTTGAAAACCCTAGATATTCTAACACTCTGTCCTTAGGCACCTAGCAAAGCTTTCTACATCTTAAGAACCTCATGCTGCTTCTGGTTTAGCTAACTGAGAGTTGCTGCAATTGAGGATTTCATTTATCCACAGCTGGTTATATGTTGCTAGGGCATTACTGGAAACTTCCCCGGGTTCAGTCAGAGAGTGCAAGTCCCTGTTTCCAACAAGTGAAGAAAATGATGAAAAGAAAGCATCTCCACAGACCATTTTCAGTTTCTGCCATGCCTTCTTTCTACATGATGAGTGCTAATTATACTTCCCAAATTCAAGGGATCTGTGACTGTGCTATAACAGTTATTATCTCCTCATACAAAGCAGAAGTGGACATCAGGAGATACAGACTTTGAGAGTTTAGGTACAAGTTTAGTGATCAGAATCCTGAAGTTGAGCACACAAATTCAGCCCAGTATATAAAGTTCCGATGCAACAAAGATCCTAGATGCACAAACTGAAATGTGTATTACTTGCTATCAACAAATAAGTTTTTCTAAGTCCCGATTTGAATGAAATAGTCATGGTTGTGTCAGGGAGTTGTTAACTCCATCAAAACAGCTACCTACACTCTTTGGAATCACTATTTTACCTATCACTACGTACTGAAGCCAGATTCTGGTTTTGATTAGGCTTACGGTGCTACCACAACATAAATAAAAAGAAAGTTACCTTTAAAAAACTGCAAAAATGGAATTCATATTGTCATGGGAATATATCTTAATAGTGTATGCAATAGCATCTAGAAATTAAAGCAGATAAACATTGTCATTAAATAGATATCTGAGATAATTAGATAATTTATCAAAGAGTTAAGTTTTAGCCCTGTAAAATCCTGAAGCAACGTGTGAAATGACTCCTGTTTAGAAATAGACAAAGCCTCCTGGATCATCCTTTTGTGTCTTTTTCAAGCTTTCAAGTGATTCAGTTTTTAATTTTTTGTTTCTGTAACCTGCCCACTGGAAAACACTTTTAAAAGCTGCCCCTTTCATCCAGGTGCTGAGCAAGATTCCTTTTGGGAGCTGCAAACTTTCTGAAAAACTGTCCCATTAGTAATGTATGGGCAAATATCCATTCTGGGTAGCAGAGCAAAAAATAGTATCAAAAGGTGTAGTCCTCTGACAGCTAAAATGTAGCTTGGGGATTTTCATTTGTCTTAACAATAAAAGCATAGTTCTGGAAGCAACTTCTTGATCACTAAATTTAGTCCAATCCTCTGTTCTTGTACAAAATCATATTGTAGAAATAAGACTGGAAGGAAGCTTTAGAGGTTGCCTAGTTATCTAGTCTTTCCCCATGTTGTGTGGATCACAGTGCTCAAAAACATTTTTCTAGCCTGTTCTTTAAAGTTTGCGGTAAGAAGTTTCCCTAAGCACCGTATGCAATCTATTTTAGGGCTCAACGGTTCTTACTGCCAGACGTAAAGCATTCAGCAGTCAGTTTATAACCAATTATTGTGCTAACATTGTCCTTTAGTTAAACAAGTTTCCCCTTACTTTCCTTCCAGTATAGTTATAAAAAGTAATTTCGTTTCCGTCTAGCCTTCATTTTGCTATGATAAATAACTTGATTTACTTATTCCCAGAAAAATACCTCTCTATTCCCTAAGATTGCTAATAATGTCTATTCTCTTGGTCAGTCTAATAGTTGCTTCAAATAGGGGATTGAAGTGATACTCAGCATTCTGTCTAGGTAAGGTCATTGTACAGCTGATTTTCCGATTAAGTTGTAAAATAATATCTGAATTTTGAGCAGTCAAAATCCAGTTTGCAGAGGACAGCACTACAGAAAAAATGGCTCACAAATATGTCAGTAACACCAGTGAAAACCTTTCTAGCTAAAAGTAGGGAATAGTTCACTATAATAAAAATATCTGAGGGAAATTTGTCATTTAAAAAAATCATTTTATAACAAAATGTGTGGGGAACAGGGAGCTTGAATTCCCATAAAGTAAACATACTGTTTTGACAATGGATTATTATTTTTTCTCCCAGGTCTAGAGTGCAGAGAATTCTGGTGAAAATTTACTAATGGATTCTTACAGATCTCCATGTATTGGCCAGTAAACACAGCAATTTTTTTTGAAAGATGACTTTCATAACGCCTAGGATATTTTCATTTAAGAGCACACTGTCCTGATTGTACTGAACAGACAAGCCATGGCAATCAACTATTTTAAGTTCTCTACAAGTTTGCTCCTTTCCTCAATCCTCTTCTCATTTTCTGCCTTCTTTCTTTTCCCTCCTACTTCTCCTCCCTTGAACAGGGTGTTAAAAGACTGTGACCAAGAGCTGTTGTTGAGCCGACCTAGCGGAACTAATCTGCTGAATATAGCTGAATAGAGTATTATAGACATGGAATTTAACAGTGACTCACAGTAATAATAATTAGGTGGGAGAATGATCTGGTTTTGAAGATCTGTCGTCATTCATGCCAAAAGATGTGGTCACCTCACTATTTCTCTGTCAAAAACCTTGATATCTCAATGTGACTGGCAATAAAAAAGTGAAATATTAATGTGCCTTGGTCATACTTCTGAATATTCTGCAGTAGAACAAGTTTTCTAATGAAAAGTGAGTTGGGATGTGAGATCTGTTAAAGGGAAGAAGATAGCAAGTGCATGAAGAAACATTTTGCTAAGTACAAATAACACACAGAGCTTTCTACAGCAGCTCAACCATCTCTGTGCTTCAAAGCAGTGGGTGAAATTTCCCCTGAAGCCTACAATACTGCGGGGAAATGAAGAGTGAAGAAAAGGCCTGTACTGCAGGCTTTGCAACTCTGTGGCCACTGAGAAGCTCAAGTGATCATAACTTGGAAGTATGCATAGATCCTCTGAAAACCTCATGGATTTCTAAAAGGAATTGTCTGGAGGGATTCTCCAAAGCTTCTGTGAAGGCAACTGATGGCAGTATCGCTTGCTCAGAGTAACAGGAGTTGTGTGAAAGTGCTAGCCACCTTTCACCTTTTATGGTCAAAAATAATTTCCTCTAGGATATTTTCACTTTTTAGGTTATTTTCCTAGCTGCTTTCTATGTATTTCTTTCGGGGAGGGGGGGGGGGAATGAAAAAAAATCATGACTGGCAGCCCAGAAGTTAGTTGTGGAACCTGTCTTCTGGTTGCTTCTCCTGCTATGTGATTTTATGTTTATGACTTGCAGGCAAAGATTTAAAATCACAGGGAATTGGGTTGAGTGCTAATTTTAGCTAAAAGAATACTAGAGAAGTTTCTACATGCTTTGAGTACTTACAGAGCTGAGGAATTCAAACAGTAAGATGTATTGCTCAGGAGAAGCAACTCCTAGCTGAAATGCTGAGGGAAATATCATTGAAGAAAGATGTGATTATTATTTTTTTTTTTAATTTTGGATTTATTTTTTTCTCTTATTGTGTTTAGTGCTCTAAAGACATGCTGATGATTTTGAATATTAGGAACTGCTTAATGCAAAGTTTTCTGTGAATCCTTGAAAGTCAAGCTTTCACCCTGCTCTGTCCAGAGAGTGCAATTTCTTAATAAAAAAATTAAGCTTTGTGCTTGGGATTTAAGAATGCAAAGAATGTGAGAGCTATACGTTACGTACTCTTGCCTAAACTTCTCTTTGAAAGCCCTGTTATTGCTGGTATAACATGTGAGGGTGAGTTACTGCTCCATGAAGTGGAAATATCCTCTGTGGCATTCCTGTGCTTCATGCTATGATTTCATTTGTTCTTTAAAAAAATACAAGTCTGAACCGGAACTAAGGGGATGTCTGAGATAGTGCAAAACCCTGGTAATTACAGTCAGTGACACACCTGATATGTCAACCAACAGTGTTTGAACCATAAGAAAGTCCTATTAATTACTTCCTCTACGAGAATGGCAAACCCTTGACCTTGGGTACAAGGTCATATCTGAATAATTCAGTTACGTATGCAGATACCCAGCTGAGCTGAGTTTCAACATTACTGTCCTTATTTTGAGTGGTCTTTAGTTTACTTCTGCTTTCCTCTGCTTTTTTAGCACTGCAAACACTCTAAGTGTTTAGAGAAGATTTCTTTGTTCTGTACAGGGAGATAAACTGTGAAATTAAGCCTCATCAGCACAGCAACTTAGTTTATTTAACACATTTTCCTGAGTAAAGACTACAAAAAATAAAAAGACGAAGCGAATAATTTTCCAGTGAATTGCTATCTGCATTTCAGAAACGTGTCAGTCTACAAAATTTCCTATAAAACAGTTATTATTTTTTTATATTTACATAACACAGCTAATTGCAGATAGTTATGTATTCCTTCCTTGCATTGCTTAAAATATTGGCACAGAAATAAAACTAGATCTATCTTGTGGCAAAGTGCCATAGCGTCGTCCAATTTCTGAGGAGCCATATGGCAATGGTACAGCCATCTGTTTATCTTGATATTCCTTTCCTGGCAAACCTTTTACCCATATGGGTTATTGGTGCCCTCATCTGTGTATATCATGAAGAGGTTCAAACCCAAAATCTATAATTTTACTTGGTATAACTTTTAACAATTACACTGAACATAAAGATCACACTATCCTCATGTTTAGCCTCATCCGTTTCTGTTTTGTACACACCTGCCTTCTTCTGCTAGATGCAGGAACAATTTGATTTCCAGGATTTGTGAAAGCTGTCATCACAAGCTGTCAGGTTCGAGGCATCATAATCATCTCAAAGGACTGATAGCTTGTGCTTTGTGGATTTTAAACTTCATCACTAAAGAGATTAAATGATCCGTCCTTTTACATGCTGACAGGGTAGCAATTTTGTGTCACTGTAGAGATTCACGCATTCAGACAATAAGGCCATGCCGAATATATGCAGCATCCTTTTACATTTTCTGTGACAACCATTTTCAATAATGTCTTAAATATTTGACATGCACTGTTTAGAATAATTTTAAGTATGGGAGAGTGTCAGCTTTCAGCCTGACGTATTAGCGAGCCTGAGTAAAATCATGTTTATATCCCATTTAGCAATCTGCTCTTTAATTTCCTCTTTATGTGAAAGAGTTGTTTCACATCGGATACACCCAGAGTACAAACCAGACATTTTAAGTGTATGTATGTTTCAAATCACATCAGAATAGATAAACACATTCTTTTGTTTATTTGAGGATTTCCCCTCCTTTTTTTAAACAATACAAACAATTCCATTTCAGATACCAAGCAAATGCAGAGATGCAAGGAACATAAGCTACTGTGTGTATGGGGGCTATACTGAATTATGTATATAGTGAATTGTTTTGCAGCTCTTAGGTGTTTGTTGACTAATAAAATATATTGATTCGTTCTATTCTACAAATTTGTGATGTAGATTATTTATGAAATTCACAGGTTTATTTGGTAACTTTTTTTTTTGAAAGATCATGTTTTGTGTACATTGTACTAGTTACAATTCACATAATGTACTTTTGCAAAGATTTAATTGGATTATCTCTCTCATTTTCCAATAGGATTTTTTACAAAAATATGTGTATTTGTTTGCATTTTAAGTATTCTGTGTCTGCCACTAATGTCAGTTTAGTGAAGTTTAACATAAAACTATCTTTGATTCCCAAAGATCTCTACCACGACCCTTGTCTTTTAAAATTCTTTGCTTTGAAAATTAATCATTAGGAAATGACACATCCAGTCCCTTTATCTTCTAGATGAATTTGGTCAGAGTCCCCACCATTCATTTCAGATCCAAGATTTTTCTCCAGCCTTTCAGAAACTTCTACTATCCAAACCACTAGCAAATCAACTATTGGCTTTGATAGTAGTAGGATTTTGTCTGGCACACAACAGAAATGATACAGGATTTAACTTTAGATGTCATAAAATACGGCATGTTTGTGTGCATGTGTGTGTTTGCATCTCCAGTGATGCTCTATATGACCTATATCTATTGTGTATAGACATATTAAAAGTTAGCAGACTTTTCTTTCTAATCACCTTCCACATTTGTTCACACCCTTCTGCCTGCTGTATCTGTCGGATTATATACTTCAGAGGTGGATGCTTGAATTCAGCTCAAATTTGGCAGTAAACTAGCTCTATTTCCATATAAAACCTTTCAGCGCAACAGAGAACAAAGTATTTGCAAGGCTGTTAGTCCAAGGCTGTGACAAAAAGGGAAGAGTTTTAATGATTAAGGAGTTAATAAACCTTTGATTTTTTCCAAGTAGGTGTCCTAAATTTAACCTGTGAATTTTACTGTGGTGTTGAGTCTTCTGTATCAAGTGCAAACTTGCTCTGAGCATTGCTTTCTGAGCCAGGTGATTTGTCTCAAATTCTGCATCTTAATGGTGCTCTTCCATGCTATGTGCAGATATAATACCCCTGAACAATGTTCAGACATTTCTGCCTTCTCTTGCATCCTTTAAACTTTCTGCTAACTGAGGATGTTTGCATTTGAAAAGCTGCTTGTCTTTCTAAGGGGTCAAAGTTTCTATATCAGGATGATTTGAACATATCCTCTTGGTCCCAATTTAGTAAATATATCTCTGTCTGGGAACTTAAATTCTGCCTTAAAGGTCTTGGCATAAGTAAGAGACAGCTGTAAATGTTCTCCCTCCTTTTACCAACACGCCAGGGTCCTAGCAACTCATGAGTAACACTGCCATGAGAAGAGTTATAGGGCAGAAAGAATAAACAGATAAGGTATTGGGGTGCACTGGCTATCAAAGTAAAACAGGATAACGGCCTCAAATATCTTACAGCTTCCAGAGTCTGCACCACTGCTGCACCGGTCTCCACAGAAGGGCAGAGATCGGAGGCAGTGTGCCTGCAACAGCACGTTACTTCATCCAAGCTAATATTACCCCTGAGAGTCCCTGTTAATTACTTCAAGGTATTTCAATGCTAACATAACCATATTTCTGTCAGAACCCAGTGCAGAACCTCTGCTTGCTTCTCTACATTGTGCATCTCTACCAGTATTTAAAAGACTAATCTTATGGAAAATGTGAAACAGATTTAGGTACTTAGAACCTAAGGCTACAGCTGAACTAAGGACTGAAACATTCTTCAGTGCTTCCCAAAATCCTAATCGCTAACATTTCAGGCTGATGACCTGACCAGATCACATCACACCTCCCATCTAGGCACAAGTCTGACTTAACCTTTCTTGAAAAGAAGAGGCAGGACAATGAATGGAGGAAGCAATAGTATGTGCCTAAAGTGCGTCTTAAGACAGAATTGGCAGGTGGAACAGATAGCTGGACTGAGCCCATCATGTAGACACCACATACACTGGTTTTGAAAATGCACTTTGTAAGGGTGTGGGGACAAGGTGAATTTTTAGAAATTCCCTTTTACCGCCTTACAGCTCATCTAGTAGCTTGTGTATAAACTATGGCTTGTGTTACTGTCAACGCACCATGTTAAGAAGTAATGCGATCTGAAAGGTCAGGCAGCATTAGAACTGAGGCTGCAAAACCTCAGCTAAGTGTCTCTAAGTAACTTTGAAGCTGAGCACTCACCTAGGAATCCCAACTAATGCTTTTCATATCACGAAGGGCCAGAGAAAACGCTGATGGATAAGTAGCAGACTTTTAATAAAATCAGTGTAAAGTCAGCTTATAACAGTGTTAATCAATGGCTTAGTACTGATAGCAATAATAAAATTAAATGGTCACAGCATACAACTTACTGCAGATAAAGAAACAGGCTTAGTGAAGGCTTTGGTGTTTTTTCCTCTCACTGACAGTAAGCTACATAAATCTTCAGCTAATGAACTCATGAAGCATATCCCTGACTTTACTAAAAAACTTAAACATACCTCTTGAGCTAATGTACTTAACATATGAATACCATTAATTGGCAGTGTTGTCAGGAATAATTCTTCTAAGTGGAAGACCAGTGTATATATCATCTTTACTTTTGATCCTTTTGAAACACCTCTTGCTCCTGGACAGGTCTCACAAAACTGTTGTCCAGTGAGAAGGGCTGGCAGCACGTGAAAGCATGGCTGGAAGGCTGCTGGCATAACAGACAATGTTCTGTTCATGGACGTGTTGTTTGACATTAACACTGTTAAAAAAACCTGTTTATTCCCCTAAATCCATTCAGGCCTTGGACACAACATTCAGGATCACAAAGTTCTTAGGGCAAAAGCAGAAAAAATCCTCTGTGGAAACACACCACAATGGCAGGTAGATAGACTTTTTTTAGTAAGTACAGATTTTGGAAGACTTGGAAAATGACAACATTGATATTGATTATTTTTTATTGGCATCAGATTGGGTGAGAATTGCAAAGCTTGATGTTCCATGAGAGGAAGGGAAAAGACACTACTGCTCTACATAACAAACCCCACACGCTGTCACTCAGATTCACTGCTCTCTCAAGAGAGTCATGAGTCCACTTTTGCTGAGCTCTTGCTCTATAGACAAAAATGCTTGGGGTTTCTTTTTCAAAGAAAGCGAGAAAACCCCTCATAAAAAATAAAAGTTCTCTAACCACTTTACATAGTAAAATTCTACCTTTTCGTATGGCCTTTTGCAAGATCACTTCAATAGAAAGACTGTAAGAGGTGAAAAAAGACCCATTTTTTCTGTTTTGTGAAACTCATTGCTTTAGTAAACAAGACAGTTTGGCTGTGGTTCACAATACAGAGCAAACACAGGTTGTTTACTTATTTTTCAGGTGGTGGCAGCAAGCAAAAGGAAGCTTCACCACCACGACCTATTTGCAGAAAAAGAAGGCGTGTTAGTTAGGGTGGGTTACTTGGCAAGACAATATCTCTGAACTTGAACTAAAGTTTTGTTACCTTTATTACAGTTTTCTGTTACTTTTTATTCAGTTAATTCAGAAGTCACACTAACGCCTATAGCATTGACTGAAGTTTAAAAACATTATATTCCAAGCACTATTGAAACTTCTGTTCAATTTTGGAGATCTTCTAGAGTGCTGACTTCAGTTTGGCCTTCCACCTCTTGTCCACAAGCGATCAGAGAAAAGCTGTAGCAGAACCTACTTGGGTGATAAAAAAATGAATTTTTTTCAAAGATGAAAAAAAGGATGAACACTGATTAGCTTCAAAAGAAGACATATAAAATACTGGTTGAAGAATAGATGGAATCAGAAATTCATTCATGCTGAATCCAAATTAATCTTCAGGTTTTGGTGAAAAAACAGAACTGTACCTGAAAAATTCCTTAAGCATGTTTGTTGAATCACAACTGCAAAAAACCTGAGGAAAAGGCACAGTGGTACTGTGCTTCCTCTCTTCTCCTTCTGCCTCTCGTCACCAGTCTGCTGAAGAGTTTGTGCCACCAGCAGTCCAGGACAACATGGAGCTACAATTTTTTTGCAGGTCTTTAACCCCATTTTCCAGATCAAGAGAGCTGGAAAGAAGCTATGGTACTGTGCAGGGAATGAGAGCATGTGAGGGCTGAAAAAGAGGGTCAAACTGTTTCCTGAAGTAAGGTCTATCCATTGTTATTTAATTTTTTCTAGTCTTTAAAACTGTATTTTCTAACACTAACCAGCTAATTGTTACAAGCATTAATCGAAGATAAAACCAATACGACACCAGTCGTAACTGGAGTGGAAATGGAAGCAAATGGAAAAATCTGCTGGCCTGTCTCACTGAACACAATAAGAAAAGGGGAAGTAGAGAAGTACTGTCACTAATCCCTTTTTGTGACACAGGACAGAGGACTACATCTTGTCAGGATATTTCTGATGCCATCCTGTTTCCACTTCAAGCCAGTTCCAAATGATTCGTAAGAAATCACAGAGAATTTCCAGCGTAGGCATACATAAAATAATCTGTTGTTTGTGATACGCTTATGAGCACCTAAAATACCTGAATACGACGGCAAGAGCTTGAATTGATGAGGAAAAGGGAATGTGGATGCACAAAGATCACAAAAAGATGGATGCAGGAAAAAATACAAAATTCTGAAAGTATAACTGTGCCTTGGATCAGTGTTGTTGGACTCCTTTCCAGTTTTCTTTGAAAAGAAAAATCCAATTAATTGACTGATTCTTTAAACATGTTGATTTTGGCAAGATTTCATATTTCAGTTAAAACTAGTCCTGTCAAAACTGTTGAAACCAACTGTGTTTGTAGGCTTAATGACTGACTTATGCCCTAAAGCACGAGAATTTCTACACTGTATGTTGGAACAGCAGTAGTAGACAAAAAGTTTTTGATGGTGCTGAGGGAGCTGGATGGGTCACTCATGCCTTACTTCACTGGGAGACTGAGGTAAAAGCTTTTTTGATAATGTTATGAACATAAAATTTTCCTTCTAAGCCCACACTGAACCAGTGTCCTTATAAAGGTTGGAGATCACCTCTTCGCTGTCTTAGAAGACAAGCTCCTAACGGCCCATAGCTCATTAAAAAAAATGGTCCTTATAACATATTCTCCCTACTTAAATTACACCTAATTAAAAAGGCAATATTTTATTTCAAATCTACTATGCATCCTTTGATTTTATTATGTCCTGCTGCCCAGCAATTCAGTAGTGGACTGAATACACTTCACTCATTTTTTCTATGTTGTAAAATGTTGTTTGGATTTATGAAATTTCAGGTTGATTATTCTGTGAACTATGCATGTAATTATCTAAGACCGTGTCTACAAAAGCTGCTGCTGTTTTGTTTTTAGAATTGGTGCAGTTTGATAGCAGCAAAAGCTCACACTGCAATCTTTCATGAAGACTTCATTTTCTTTGTCATTTTTGACTTATTGTAATTTAAAATTGGTCTGTTAGAATAGGAATTTTCTATTCTTGTTTGCAGACAGAATTCACAGGATGGGTTTGGATAAAAAGCTACAATAAGAGCACTGCTCACTCTCATTATGCATTCAGTTAGAATGAAAGGTACCTTAAAAATGTACAGTATTGCATAGTCCGAAAGACAGTACTGTGCAGGGTCAAAATTCATAGAATAGCAATTGGATAACGTACTTGAAAAATGTTCAACACAGGGAATGACAATAGGTGGAGTGTTGTGGTTTGTTGTTTTTTTTTTTTTTTTCTCTTCTTTGTGTGGTTAAAAATAAGAGAGGATGGAAAAGAATGAAATGAAAAATAAGTAGAAATTATTTATGAAAACAGGACTACACTTTGCTAAACAAGCTTCTATTTTATTAAAACTGAAATTTAAAAGAGAGGTGATACTTAAATAGCTTATTGGAAAGTTATTAATGCTTCTTGTTAAGTAATAAAGAGAAAATGTTATGAGCATAAAATTCCAGGTGGACATATGTCATAAAATTCTCCATCACTATGTGGACTCTTGGCAGCCATTTCAGAAAGACTAAAGGGTACCTGAGTATGGAAATGAATCTATTCTTTTGACACACCAAACTTTTCTAGGCCAGCAGGGTGGTATCAGTCCTTGTCTAAGCTTTACAAGTTAGACAGTCTTCAAATGATAGGTATGTGACACCCTTCACAAAAAGAAACATTAAAAATTAAAAATATTAAGGAAAAGTTAGACAAATGTAGCTATAAAGTATGAGTAGCTAAAATCAGAACAGAGGGGGAAAAAAGTGAATTAGCATACAGAAATGCTTGAGAATGCCATGACAACACAAAGACCGGCAGGCTCAGGCTATTTCACATCATTCCATTTGACTTATCCTTGCCCCCTGCCTCTCAACTTTCAATCCAGGAGAACAAATCCTTTGTGTGCTATTTTCATGAAGCCTTTGCACATTTACTGGCAGTGAAACCATTTTCTCATTGTTAATTATAACAGTTCTGTTAGTACATAAATAAATGCCATCCTAATGGTGTCCAATTCTTGATTTCTCCCTCTGGAAGAAAACAGTATTATTGTTACAGCAGCATGTTTAGGATGCTTTAGTTAAGATTCTGTCAATATTTTCATTAACTCATAGTTTCAGGGGTTTCAAAGCTCACAAAAAGTATTCTGTGCACAACTAGACAGCACCTGACAGTGCCTAGGACCTGAGCCTGGGGCCAAAGTCAATACACCACTCTAAGAAGTATGAGTGAGCTAGATAATTCTTACACATACAAAGAATTTCTATTAAGTGATATAGAAAGATATGTAATACAAAGGTATATCTAGCATGGAATCACAGTCATGTGTTCTTTGAAGGTGCAACTGTATTATTGCTTTATGTTACGTGTTTTTTGTAAATCAATGGTTGACAGATAAACACTGATTATTCCGAGATAATCTGATTGTTTTTCCTGATCCAGTGCTATATGCCACACATAGAAGGCATATCACTTTTATTTATTCTGAAAAAAGCACAGGTATCTGTCATTTTAGTTGCAGTAATTTATATTTTTTTCTGAGGAAGATGAGTCTTTGTAAAGCAGAAGCAATTTTCTGTAACATTATAAATCATGTAATACAGGAACTGTTATGACATTACATCAGTACACTGCACAGCTCCAGCTCTTCTTTCCTCTTAACACTCAGCAATATAAAGAAAACAGAACACTCTGACTGGATTATATCTATGAGGCTAAATTAGTAAATCTGTTGGTAATAAAAAGCCCAGCTGAAAGCTCATTGGTAAGTGAAGAATCTTCAGAGTCAAGGTAAGTTAAAAAGTCATAGAATCATAAAACAACTTGGGTTGGAAGGGACCTTAAAGGTCATCTAGTTCCAACCCCCCTGCCATGAGCAGGGACACCCTCCACTAGACCAGGTTGCTCAAAGCCCCATCCAGCCTGGCCTGGACACTGCCAGGGATGGGGCATGCACAGCTTCTCTGGGCAGCCTGTGCCAGTGTCTTACCACCCCCACAGGAAAGAATTTCTTGCTAATATCTAACCTAAATCTACCCTTTTTTAGTTTAAAACCATTACCCCTTGCCCTGTTGCTACAAGCTCTGCTCAAAAGTCTGTCCCCATCTTTCTTATAAGCCCTTTTTCAGTATTGAAAGGCCACTATAAGGTCTCCCCAGAGCCTTCCTTTCTCCAGGCTGAACAACCCCAACTCTCTCAGCCTGTTTTCACAGGAGAGGTGCTCCAGCCCTCTGATGATCTTCGTGGCCCTCCTGTGGACTCGCTCCAACAGGTCCATGTCCTTCTTACATTGTGGGGCCCAGAGCTGAAAGCAGTACTCCAGGTGGGGTCTTGCAAGAGCCAAGTAGAGGGGCAGAATCACCTCCTTCGGCCTGTTGGCCATGCTTCTTTTGATGCAGCCCTGGATAAGGTTGGCTTTCTGGGCTGCAAGCGCACGTTATCAGGCCATGTTGAGCTTTTTGTCCACCAGTGTCCCCAAGTCCTTTTCCTCAGGGCTGCTCTCAATCTATTCTCTGCACTTTTTTGTATAAATTTTACAAGCTGAAAAACTAACAGAGCACAGTGGGTATCAGAGGATTCGGGGTATTTCTTATTTTTTTCAAAAAAGGGATTCTTCCACACAGGAGCACCTTCCTGCCCTATTGCCTATAGAGGGCCAAAACCGATTGCATAAGAGCAAGGTGGTTCCAAAGCTGGGAGATGTCACTTCCAGCAGAGACACATACCCTACCAGTCAGAGGGACACTGACAGTACTTGGTACGCTCTGTGTTGTCTTTTTCCACACTACTGATGTCACTTCTGTAAAGTCTGAAGTCAGCCTTCCTCACATCACTCTTATCCATGCTGTGTGTCACATTTAACAAGACACAGACAAAGAGACCAGCTGCACTGGAAGAAATGCAGGCAGAAGTTTGACTGGCATTTTGAAGATACAAGCAGGGTATTCTCCCAGGAAGCTTTCCCTTACTCTTGGAGGCAAACCTAAACAATCCTCTTGGGAAATATTATCAGCACCCTGCAGTCTATTGAAAGAAGTCTGCACCCAAATTTCTTGTTGTCTGTGTGAAGATTTTCAGATTAAATACCCACAAGGCAATATTAGTTTGTTTCTTTACATTTAAGCAGGATGCTAGCAACAACTTTTGCTTAACACTGACTTTTAAAATGTGTTTCCAAGTATTAGTACATTTAATTTGCATTTCTGATCCAAGCATATTGTAACTTCAGTGAAGATTATAACCTTACTTAATGACAGGTAGTAAGGATATTTCCATCAAGCCATAGGTAGGCGTCATTATTTTTGTAGAAAAGAGAGGATCTTAACCAGTGTAGCTTATATTTCTAGCAGTGTTAACATATGTTTTTTATATATATATATACTGGTTATATAGTATAACACTGGTGTGTGTGTATATATATATGATATATATAATATAATACTGGTAATGCTATTTTGGACTGGGAAGTCCTCTATAACAGTGGTAAAGGTGGAATTACTGTGGCATTCCCTAAGGGATCGGGAAAATCAGTTCACCAACTTTTGCACAGAAGCATATGAAAATTCTTGAGAGAATCTGGCATTTAGAAATTAAACTACAGCAGTTCACCCTGCCAGTAGAAAGTGACTGAGAAACAGATGTTCTTCTCTAGAACACGTTCCTAAAAGAGCTAACGGCTAATAAGCCCTTGTCAGTAAACCTGTTGTTTTAGCAGAAAGAAATCTTAAACTGAAAAATCCTTCCCACCAAAACTTTGCTGCAATTCAATATAGTAAGAAAGATTTCACTAGAAGAAAATTGATGTCCATATATATGACATGGTCCAAGACAGTATGGAAATAAGATTATAGTTTACTGCATAGTCAAAGATCTGAGAGCATCTTATATGAAAGTTTATTTCTAATAAGATAGGTACCTTGGTATCTCTGTGCTCTTAGTACCTGAATTTAGTGCTTCAAAATATGTTAGATGTTAAAGGAAAGTACTTAAAGGTGAATAGTAATACTTAATGCAGAATAAAGTTATGAAAACACATTTTACAATTTTTATTATTGTCGTAAAAGTTTATGGTTTATTTTTGCTTTCATTGAAGTGAATAGCATGATTCCATTCTCTTGTTAGTTTCCTGATGTCTGTTTACATAACTTTAAGTTGTTCAGAGTTACTTGATTCTGGTTCGTGAGGAAACAGTAGCAGTTGCTTTCTGTTCCTCTGGCTAGACCCTTTGCCCAAGTGAAAGCACTGCCGCCCATCTGCGGTTTTTGAGTCTATTTCTCACATGTAAGAAGGGATCTGTTTGCAAGATAATAATTTGTTCTGAGAGAAAGGATCTCAATCTCTTGTTGGTATTGCTCCGCTTGGTATAAATTATTTTATTAGAATACGGATGTTCCACTTTGTAATTGCAGTCTTTGTCTGTGGAGCTTTTCAACTGCTTATAAAATATTTAAATATTCATTGAGCCAAAAGAAAAATGTATGTGACCCTGTAGTCTTTGATAAAGCCATTTGCCTGGTTTCTGGTTCCTGTTTCAGAATATATTTAAATAATTCATATGAAGACAGAGAACATCACTATAAGGTATCCAGAGCAACTTATTACAGCATATTTGATAGAGCAGGTTGGACTATTCTTTCAGGAAAATCTGAATATCCTTTAGGACAATGGAGGAAGCTCTAACTGGCCTTTTGATTTGTTGGGTGAATGCATTGGGCTTTTGCATTAAAATAGCTAATTCCTTATTAGTTTTAAGAGTCTTTCTCCTCTTCCGGGGGGGGGGGGGGGGGGGGGGGGGGGGGGGGGGGGGGGGGGGGGGGGGGGGGGGGGGG
>JAVJGI010000001.1:1728185-1765589 GCA_035590275.1 Ibycter americanus
CCCCCCCCCCCCGATATAGATTGAAATATTTCACATAAAGCATAATAAAATATCTCTAAAGGCACAGGGGAAAATAAAATGCCTGACTGCCATTTGTTCAGTCAACAAGATAACATCATTCAGAAACTTCCTTTCCCAGCTCACCCGGATAGATGAATTCCTAAGGAGTCACTATTTACATGGTTGTGTTCCTATATTTTTGAACAGGAGATAGAAAAGCCCACTATAAAAGGCTTTAAAGAAGACCCTCAAAGAGCCACACATGCATGAAACAGCTCCTCCCAACTCTCATTGTCCATAGAGAGTAGATCTGGCTGATGTTCATATGGAGATTTTTAAGTATTAGTTCACATTCTTCTGGATATTTATTAAGTCAGGAGAAAAATCACTGAGGTCTACCTTGTTTTGCAGAGAAATAATTAATGATTTCAGGTCATAGCACAGGTAATTAAAAATAAACAAACCAAAGGCTAGCCAATAAAAAAAAAAAAAGGTGTGAAAAATGACTATTTTCTGTGGACCTAAATAGTGTTTATTTTCTGTATAATGTTAAGTAAAATCATTTAATAGTTCTTACACTGCTTTTCATTATTTTAGAGGAGCATAACGTGAATAACATGAAGTCAAGTTTCCCAGTATGAAACTGTCAGAGATTGGTAGTAGTTTCACTCTTTACTTTTCCTACAGAAAAATTATTATCCACACAAATTTTAAGCAGAATGCTTTGGGGTCAGATAAATATTTAGTGAAATCTGGCTTGTCTGTAGGCTGCCTGTGTATGTATGAGGAGATTTCCTTTGGAGAGAAGGATTTTCAGATTTCTGAGCAAACAAGAAAAGAACTCTTATTTCCTTAGAGCTGTGTGCCCTGAATATTCGTAGTAGCACAATGCAAACAGATACTCCTTGTTTACAGTGCTGTCATCTTCATAGGGCAGACATGTTACAAAAAACCCGTAAGGATTGAGGGATTGTGGTATGGTGGACTCTAAAAATCCACTAAAGATTCAATCTTGTGGCCATGCATTTTAAAATAGACAGGCTAAGGCTGCATTAACAGATAGCACAACCCAGAGGGGGATGGATCTAACAAATGAAATAGTTGGTGTGGAGGAGCTTATATCCATTCCCTCCACATGTATTTCACACCTGTTGCAGCTGGACCCTGTTGACCAAATGACCATTACTAGTTGGAGAACATTCAGTGCATCCCTGGGGAACAGGTTCTTGTAGAGTTTTGTCTGAAAGGAAATGACCAGGAAGGCCAAGCAAATCATGGCAGCTGGGGATGATCAGATGACTAACTTTAAATACACAGTAAAGTGTTTCTGTAACCATACCACCAGTTTATCAGTCCAGTTACTTTCTAACAGGTCTTTGGCATCTTCCTGTGAATAATATTCTCATTAAATCCTACCACAATGTATATTTTTGGGGTCATGAAACATGAAGACTAACTTCCAGCTGCTGTTATTGCTACAACTTAAGACATTTGAACTCCATCAGAGGACAAGATTTACACATGCAATCACATAGACTTTTAAAAAGCATTGTTTGAGGAGGTAGTAGATCACAGACACCAAATAAAAAATAAAAAATAAAAAATCCTCAGTATTTAATTTTTCCTACAGTCAGGAAATAATGGCAGGCCAAGAAAGGAAGGAAGGAAAGAAAGGAAATAAGGAGGTGTAATTTTATTTACTTTTGCAAAAAAAAAAAAAATCTGTTCCAACAGAAACTGATGTATTTCTACAAACTAAACCCATGAAATCCTTCTCATTATGAACACTTTTAGTAAGCTGATACTTCATTGAAGTGTATATCTAAAATTGTTCTGTGATTAAAACCCTTTCTATTGCTCTACCTTTGCCCAGCTTTCCACAGAATCTCAAATGCATATTCCATGTACTGACGATGATGTCAAAAGCCCATAGATTGCCAAAATAAAGAAATCATTTTCATTATAAAGAACAGAGTGGGTTGAATCTACAAGATTTGTTCTGAGAAATTCTGCTTTTGTCCACTACGATTGTCTGTGATAAACACATACTGTGAATGGAAAGTACAATAGTGGATTTCAGTAGCGATAGAAAGCTGCTTCATACCTATAATTTAGCTTGTTAAAAATGTACGATTCATGTACTTCTTCTGTTTGAAAGCATTTCAGGTCTTTGATGTTTCTATATTGGTAAGAACATAAATGTTATTAAGATTAACTAAGGCTGTAGACTGATAGAAGTTACAGGTAGGCAGCAACTTGTTCCTTTCAGTTGAGTACACTGCCTGAAGCTGTCTATATAGGCTAATGCTGGGAGAATTTTTCTTCTGTTAAAAAAAACCCCAGAAAATAGTACCTCAATAGAGGATCAGGGTCTCAAATTTAGTTTTTTAATAACTTGTGTTTTATCTTAGCCCTCCTCCCAAACCAGCCAAACTTGCCCATTATGATGTTTTACTAGGCTACTAATAATAATAATAAAAAAAAAAACCAAACAAAAAACCACAAGAGCATTTAAAGGTGATAGTATGATCTGTTCATCACATTTCTGGGAAATACTTGTCTTGCCTCTATGCCATTCATGCACAACCCCTTCTTTGGCATTATTGATCTTAAATCTTTTCCCCTTTCTGAAACCCTGTGACTTTAATACTGCATTTTAAGTTACCACTTCCTACAAGGTTGCTAGAAGTTTTCTTTTTTCCGCTCTGGCATTTGTATGGCTATAGGACACAATCACTCCAATTCAGGTGTGATATCAGAGCACTAGAACAGACTAGTGTTGGCAAGGCAGTTGAGTACTATAGCTGGGGCTGGATGTTGACTATATCTCTGCTGAACGATGTAGCTGAGGAAGGTATGTTGTATGGATCTCTGATATCTGTTTCTCCCACCTGGACAATAGGACAATAACAGCATGGTTCACCTGGCTGCTGCCACGAGGAAGGACACAGAGCAGAGAGGCTCCAGGAAGAATTGTCGCTTACTCTGAGAATCATATTTCTTTGGAAAGAGCAGCAGAAAATATTTTTTCAGGGCTTTTTTTTGTTTTTTTTTTCTCCCTTCTTTAAAAAGTATGAATGCAATTCCCCTTTTGTACAGCAGAACATGTCATAAGTTAGCAACTAGCTCCACTTCTCCCTGTCTTCACTCAAGCAGTTTTAGCCCATTTCTTTTACCTTTACTTTCCAAAATATGACTAACTCTTCCTGTTCACCTCCCAACTTCCTTTGCCATCCTTCCCATGTCTGAGTTTTGTCCTTCTCAAACAGGTGGCAAAATTCAATATCACCTATTCTACTGCAAAGTATTGTTACCCTGCTTAGGCACAGAACTTTTCACAGTTAGTTAGTCAAAAATACAAAAACTAGAACAAATATCACTGCTCTAAGTGCGATAGATAATTTATCATTGTTAAAACAGCAGCTCCAGTGACCACATGAAGGTTATCTTAGAACTGTCAGTTTTCCACAGAGCCTGATTTTAAGACAGAGACTCTCAGTGTTAAAAAACCCCCACAATTATCCGTATTAAAATGAGGAATAGTTCTGTTCATGTTTTCAAAAGAACTTGAAGAGGAGAGATGGAAACAGATTTTTCAAAGAATTATTGTTCCAGAAGCTGTTACAAACACACATCTACAAAAAACAGGAGTAAGGAGGCCTGAGAATATAAATTATTTAGAACAGTGTGGGACATGCTTTTCTTAGAGATATGCATTATTATATTAATATAGAAATTATCACAGCCTGTAGTTACAACAGAATAGGTCTTACCCTTCCCTGGGGATGTCTGTTGCTGCTGTATTAACAAGGACCAATTCAGTTTCACTTTGTCTAGGGTCCTTCAGCTGTGTCCCACTTGGCTTTCCCTTCTGTTACCAAACTTCACTTCCAAGTCAGGGTATTATTAGAACTCCTTCTTTGATTATATCAAAATGCATTTATCTTGGAGAATGGGTTTAAAGAAATATAGCTGAAAGCTTTGTGACTAGCAGCTGACTATTTTCTGCAGCTGTAGTTGATGATCTCACTCTTATTTGAAATCTTATCTCTTCTCAGCAACAATTAAGAGTGTTCTGAATGAATTTACAAAATATAATGCTAATGTGTTTGGAGGGAAGGTTCTGATAAAAAAAATGATGCTTCAGATAGATATCAGTATACATACATTGGGGGAAAAGGAGAAATATTTTACGATTATGGTCAAATGAAATGAAGCAGTAAGTTTGGATTTGTTATGCACAGCTGTTTTAAGGAGAAATGCCACAGCACAAGTGCCAGCTAGCACTGTTAGAGGTGAAGTGAACAGAATGGGCAAAGAGAAATCCCCAAGAAAGAGAAAAGGAAAATAAAAACTCTGGTTATTTAAAAAAACAGTGTCTGTCTATGTGCCACTGTACTAAAAATGAGTGGAAGGACAAAGCAGGAGCCTGCAGAGCCACACAGACAGATATGCGGACTACTGCAGGGTAGTGCTCCAGAAGACACAAATTATTCAAAGTTAACAGAGCTCTAGTTCTGCTTTTCCTCTCCACCGGTTCATATAGCAGCACAAAACACACCTAAGCAGTAAGAAGCACATCATTGCATCAAAACTGATGATGTTGGTGCAGTAGTCCCATCTGACCGAGATGCTTGAGTGAGGAGCTGGGGCACCTTCTACAGTCGGAGCCCCCTGGAGCGCTCCAGAGCAGCTGAGGCTGGAAGTGAGAGCAGAGCCTCGGCATTTCGCCTTGGTCTCTTGAGACATCATTAGATACTCAAGGCTTCCAGTTCAGGTAGTCAGATGACTGAAGTGAGATGGTGTGAACAGTTGGCCTATTTCAGCCTCTGTGATCTTCCATTTTCATTATTCTGGTATCTGGAAAATATCTGAAGAGCCCGTATATACAATAACGGGTTATTTGTATAGTACTCTGTGGTCACCAGAGGAAATGATAGAAGTGCAAATTACTTTGTACTGCACTGTTGCTTATTGGCCTTAAATAGGATAAACCTTTATGCACAAGAAATTGTATACCACTGCAGGTTTTCTAAAAGCTGACTCATGATGTGTTACCTATTGGCAAATATATTGCATGATTTGTTAGACACACATCTTCCAATATTCCTATGTTGGTTCCATCAACTGTATGATTATTGCAAAATCAATACGATATTGAAAAAAATATTGTTGAAAAGCCCTTAGGCAGCTGGCTTTTGGTGGTCTGTAATAAATGAGCATGACTGGCAGTTTTAAACCTTGCATTTCAGATGCATAAGTATATATCAATTAACAGGCTAAAGATGCTGAATAAGCTAATGTGTTTGTCACTGTTGCAGATCCATGCTCAGCTGTGCTGATGTCTTCCCTACTAAACACTCACTCAAGGAGTACACAAGAATAGTCCATAATCCACCAAGCTGGTGCAGAACAAGATAAATTAATAAAATGCTGGTGCACAAAACCTCCTTTGGGCCTTTGTCCAGCAATTGTTTACATGGAAAAGTAACTCACACATTTCAGCAATCCACTTGCAAATGGACATTTACATACAATCTCACATACATCAAAGAGCTTGACAGTTCCAGGCCTCATTTACAAGCAAGGTCTGTGATCTGAATCTCATAACGAGGGATGCAAACTAAAAAAGCATGACAATAAAATGGACACAAACATCTACAGAAACATCAAGATTAGTTGTACATTGGCAAGGAAAAAAAAATTATAAAGTTGACAGATTTGTAATTTGCCAGATTTCTCATACAATAAGCTACTTTCATTTCCCCCTCTCAGTGTTCTAAAATTATGTCTGGTGTTTAAAAGAAAAATCTCAAAAGGAGAGGAGTTCCTCCAGTATAGACTTCTAAATTTCATCATAATCCAGTGATAAAACTTTTGCCATGCAGATACATGTTTCCCCTCCCTCCCAATATACAGAGGTAAAAATTGATTGAAAATGCATAACAGAGTTCTCTGACTCTCTTTTTCAAGCATATCATTGTTTGCACACCTAGCAATTTTCAGTAAGGTGATGACATTCGGTGTCCAGAAATAGCAATGACATTACATGAAATGGGCATCTCACAGGCAGCAGTGAGAGCTAGGACACCGACATCAATGGGAACGGCAGGGACACACACACACACTCTTCATCAGGGCGCAATAGCATCCTGAGCATCCAGGTTTTTCTAGTACTTCCCAGACTATTGCTTTCTTTTCGAACAATTGATTTT
Source organism: Ibycter americanus (assembly GCA_035590275.1). Lineage (NCBI taxonomy): Eukaryota > Metazoa > Chordata > Aves > Falconiformes > Falconidae > Ibycter > Ibycter americanus. The sequence continues at coordinate 1,734,401 of JAVJGI010000001.1, forward strand.
CAATAAAATATTACTAATCACAGTTACAGGTTGGGGTTTTTTTTTGTCTCTCCAATGCAGTCATTTACCCTACTTAAACATTCAAGCTGTGTCCATTATGTATACATTCAGTTTACTAAAATTGTGAAATGTTTATATTTAGAAAAAAGACAATACTCGTGGAGGTTTTGTGCTTTCCACATAAATATTTGTGCAATGTGCTTAGTGTGGCAACGTATGAGTGCTGAAGGTAAAGCATATTCTTCAGGCACAAGAGTACTTCTAATAATGGAAATGAATGGCAATCCAGTCACTGTGCAGGTTGGGGTGGGAGGGAGGAGAGGTGGATGAGATGCATTAAGTGCTCAGTGCAAATTCCCAAAAGCTTATGAATATGCAGAGGTATCAGCACGAATGCGTGACTATGGGAACATTTTCAGATGATAATTCTAGAGTTTTCTCAACAATCTGTATGTAGTTTGCCATCTGCAAAGCCTCTTAAAGGAGTATGAATATGGAGTAAGTGCAAAATGTAACCGAGGCCTATTTACAAAATGAATTGGCAGATTTCATTTTGTTTGCTCTGGAGAACTACTGCAAATATATTCATTCAAAATTTTATTTAATTTATGCTAATAAAATAAGACAGATCAGTAATAGGGAAGAAAAAAGGCATAGTAAAACACTAATATATGAGATCTGAAAGCTCTTTTTTGCAATTTTGGTCAAATACTATGTTTATAATTTTATTTTTTTTCTCTATTATACGATATTATCACCCCTGGGGCACCAGCAAACCAAAAGAAGTTGAGTAATTGGTTAGCAGTTGCCCAAAACCATCATTCATCTGCCAGAATTGTTGCATCAAAGCTGACATGTTTTCGAAACCTTTTCATTTGACTGGTAATGTAAGCAACACACAAAAAAGCAAATCACTTCTACACTTCTACATGATCAAACAAAATAAAAGGTTCACTGCCACCATCTAAGAAATACTTTTAACAATTTGTTGTAACAATTTTTCAGCAAAATACAATATTTTTCCTCAGTCAGGGAGAGCTGGAAACACAATGAACATTGTTCAAAGCATAAGCTAACTTAAAACCTATAAATCATGAAGGCCAAGAGCATTCCTGACTTTCTCTAGATGTGATGGCACCTTGGTGAAATACTGGATGTGAGAGATCCTGTTCTGAAACGGTGATATAACATCATTAGCTACACCATTCCCCTGTCACTGGGCACTACACCAATGACCTGTACCTGACCTGGGAATAAATACAAAAGTGTACCATATCGCATTAGGATTTGTCTGTACTTACAATCTCTTACTTACATTGGAGCTATATTAAGCATATTTTTTGATGTATAGACTTTGTTGTTAGCACTCTGCCTGTAGCAAACTGTGTGTGCGAATGGGTAAACTAGGAAGGGGGGTAAAAACCCAAACGAACCAGAGAAGTCTCATAAGCATCTAATTTGGTTTTCAGGCCCCAAAGACGGCAAGTTTGGTCTAATCACCTCATAATAACTCACGTAAATGTTATGTGCATTCCATTTTAGGAGGGAGCCAGACTATAATTATTAATACATAATAATTATTACATTAAGTAGTAATAAAATCTATTTGCTTATTGTTTAATCATTTGGCTTTATTTACTTGAGGGAAGTGATGTGACATTGCAGATTCTTTTGCTGCATACACAGCAGAAATTATCTAGAAGTCTGGAACTGGTCCCCCTATTTCTTCTTGCTGTCTTCTCTCTGATTTGAAGAGGCGGCTTAGACTGAGGTTTCCCGAGCATCTGCAGTGTCACAATTGTTAGAAAGGGAGAGTCTCACTTGCCTTTCCCTGCTCCCAGGTACCTCATTCTGACACTCCCCAACGCCTGCTGGACACCCCACAACCCAACTAACCTAACTAATCCATAATTATCCTCTTTTTTTATCTTCCCTGAGCTACTGAGTTGAGAAGGCTCAGTAAGGGCTTTGGCAAGGTCTGAAGGGGTATAAGACAAAGCAGGGAAGCATGTGGCCAGCAGCTGGGAGGGAGAGGGTCAGTGGGGAAAGAGGACCGCTTCCTCCAGCAGTGGTGGGCTGCGGGGCTGGCCTGCTCACCTCTGGAAAGTGGTGCCACCTGTTCCTAGGGAAAGAAGTAGGTTTGATCTTTGGATCCTGGTAACACAGCATTTCAGGCAAGCCTGTGAAGTAGAGAGAGGAGAAGAAAGCCCCAACATTTTGGTCCCTTTTTCTCCAGCTTCCTTCAGGTTTCCTAAAGCTTTTGTGAATTGCCTTCTTGGATCCCTGACGATGTTTCCCCTTTTAGTACGTAAGAGGGAATTTAACTACTTAATTAATTGCTGTTAAACACATTTCTACCAAAACCCTAGCTACTACACTATACCTGAATGTCTTTTGAGATGTAATCTGAAGAGTCTGCCTCTGCCATACCACCTTTGTAATCCTTGCTCAGGTATGCCAAGGGACCACACACACTTGCAGCATGTGAGGCATTGGAAAAGATGACTGACAGAAACAGGAGAAAGATTGCAGCTCTAGGGAAGGAACAAAGGCAAGGTGAAGCTGCAGCTGCTGTGTTCCTCGTCCATGCAGGCGTCTCTCTGAGCAACGTTGTGAAAGACGTGCAGTGCTCTCTGTAAAGACTGATGGCTATTGCTTCCCATGCGTGTATCCCCCTGAGAATCTCTGTGCCTGCTTCAGTGGGCTCATCATGTTGTTCTCTAGGTGTTAATGCTTATAACTAAAATTAAAAGTAAACAGGTTGCCTGATAATGGTCAGACGCTTCCGTGAACATATATAAGTGATTTCTGTCATCAGAAAAATGACTGGGGATTTCACATCAACAGAAAACATTTATAGAGTTTCAAGTGTATATGTGATGTAACACATAGCATGTGCTCACATATTTCTTATCGTTTCCAATGTAATACAAAATGGCAATTATTTCATAACTGTGTTTGCAAAATAAAAGAAGGGATCTCTGAAATAGATGAGCTGTTTATCTTGATAGCATAGTGAATATTACCTGAATAAGGCTTCAGGATGCTAAAACACAGCCACAAAGCCAATAGATTTTATTAACAAGCTTTGATCCATCTCTATAGTGCTGCTTGATGTTTGGTTAGAAAGCCTTCATAAGCCAAAAGTGTTATTTCTCTGGGGTTGATGGCTTCTTTTATTCCTGTTAGTCCCCTGATTTTATAGTGACATACAAAGATTTGTCACAAAGAGGCATATTAGGGATTCATAGTGTCTGTATCTCACTTTGAAGATGTTCTAGTGTGTCCTGGACTTTGATCCAAGAATTCCCCTCAACAACAAACTAATATATTTTATGACTGTATTTTGCGCTAATTCATTTCAGATAAACAGCACCACATCAGGTGTGTTGAAGGTTCACTAAATGTGAGCTATATAAGAAAAAAAATGCCTTTTAAAAATAGTTATTCGATGAAGTCTTTGGAATTAGACAGCATAGAAAGTACTTTTGGCCTGTGTTTATTTTGTCAGATAAGATGCAAAATAAGGTGTATGTAGTTCTGAAACTCATACAGAAATCTTATTTTTCCAAAGTGAAGTGCAAGCAAAGTGCACCTTTTCAAGCAGTTGATAATCAAGCTGTAATGACTGACTTGTTTTGATAAATAACTTATTTTATGCTCAGAGTAGTAAAAAAAGATTGAAGATAGAAGGAGAGGGAATTAGGCTATGTCAGATATATTGTGACTGGGACATGTACACTTTAGGGTGAGCCCTGGAGTCCTCATCCATTGTCACCTAGCAGAGAGGATGACATCTTTCGCCCTGCAAAAATATGAGTCCAGGTTTGCTTCTGCAGGAAATCAGGGTGGGTGTTCTGTGCTCTTTACTACTGCTTGTAAGCAACCATCATACAAAGTCTTCTCTGTCAATGGTGTTGTGTTATCATTGTTGTTCTGTATGATACCACTATGCCTCTCCAGGAAGGTTGTCTTTCCCTTTGGAAATGGAGACAAAAGGATCATTGGTTTTAGCTTTGTCGGTAAGACGGCAATTTTGGCAGCTGTGAGCTTTCTATTTACTGATGAGGAGCAAAGCTGATGTGTGCCTGTTTCTCATCCAATTTTAGAGCCAGGATGCAGCCAGAGCATGCTGAAAAGCACTCCAGGTCTCATAGCAGACACATACCCTACAGGTTAGATGTCTGTTTTAGCTGGACTATTCCTAAAATTCAGCATTCATTATACACTAGGTTCAGGTTTGTGCTAAAAATTGGTAGGGAAAATGGTAGGACTCTATATCCAAAAGACAGCAAGCAGTAATAGAGTAGCTGAATGTTTGTTGTATTAGCACAGATTTTTCTTTTTTGTTTTAGACACAAAGTTAATGTGTCTGCAAACTGAACATATGATTGTCATCAAAATAACAGTCATGTGCTGCTCAGATTGAAACACTCCCATCCAAACCAGGTGTTGTTAAAATCCCCTTTGAACACTGTCTCTGGTCAAAGAAGCATTAGAGAATTGAAATGACATTTTTAAAGAATCCCACATAGCTACTAGGCATTCCTTTGCATAAGATAAATGAATTTTTTCTTTAGAGAAAGTGCTGCAGAGTCTGCTGAATAAAGAATATGTCAAATTTGAATCTCAAGTGTACAGAACAGTTGTTTGAAAATATGAATAAAAGCAGAAAAAGATAGCTATTCCTGACTAAGATAATTTTGTTCTTTCTGGTTTTTTGTTTTGGTTATGGTTTGTTTTATTTTTAGCCAGAAGGGAGTCTGATCTACCTTATTGTAATTTTAAAATTATATAATTTTTTAATTTTATAGCTTTCTATTCTTTTTTAATGTTTTAAGAAAGGGATTTACATTGTCTTCTATTTGCGGTAAAACCTTTTTATTTTCAAAATTCTTGTGTGCTCTGAAGTGTTTCTGCAAATGTTTATTTGAATTGTCACTTGCAGAACATTTGCAGGCAGTCAAGGGCTAAATTTGCCTCTGAAGGAATACAAGATGCCCTGCTGCTAAGGAAATGTCTTGTAGTGGTAGACTGAAGGACAACGTAAAGAACATAGCAATTGTGTAGGACTTCAGATCATGGGATTAGAGAAAGGTCGAGTTTGGAAGGTACCTCCTGAAATCATTTGGTCCAACCCAAATGCTCAACCAAGAGTAGATACTACAGGTTGTCCAGGACTGTGTCTTATTGGGTTTTGAGTATGTCCACAGTTGCAGCCTCCGCAACCTCTCTGGGCAACTTGTTTGATCACACTCACAATAAAAAAGACTTTTCTTATTTTTAGAGACAATTTCACATTCCTGTTGTCTCTTGTCCTGTTGGCAGGTGCTAGTGAGAAGTCTGTCTCAATTCATTCCCTTCCATCAGGTATTTACACACATTGATAAGATTCCCCTGAGCCTTCTTCAGACTGAACAGTCCCAGCTCGCTCAACCTCTCATATAAAAGATGTTCCAGTGCCTTCATCATCTTAGTCATCCTTCACTGGACTTACTTCAGTAAGTACTTAACTTTTTCGTACTGGGAAGCCCAGAACTGAACACAGCACTCCAGATGCAGCTGCATCCATGCCGAGTAGAGACAAATGATCACCTCCCTTGACCTGCTGGCAACACTCCCCCTCGTGTAGCCCAGAGTGCTGCTGGCCATTTTTGCTATAAGGGCACATTGTGGCTCACGATCAGCTTGTCCACCTGGGCTCCAAGCTCCTTTTTGGAAAAGCTGCTTTCCAGACAGCTGTTCCCCAGTATGTACTGGTGCTTAAGGTTATTCCGACTGGCATGTAGGACTTTGCAATTCCCCTTGCTGAACTTCAGAAGGTTTTTGTCGGCCCATTTGTCCAGCTGGTCACGGTCCCTCTGGATGGCCTCTGGTGTATCAGCCACTCCTCCCAGTTTTGTACCATCTATGAACTTGCTGAGGGCACACTCTGTACCATCGCCCGGGTCACTAATGAAGATATTGAACATTATTGGCCACAGTATCAACTCCTGGGGTACACTACCAGTTACTGGCTTCCAACTAGACTTTATACTACTGATCAACCCTCTGAACTCAGATGTTCAAACAGTTTTCATTCCACCTCACTATCCACTCACTTAGCCCACTTGTCATCAGATTCTCTGTGAGTATCTTACAGGTGATAGTATAGTAGAATATAGTGCCAAGAGCCCTACTAAAGTATATGTATAAAATTTTTCCCAGTGAAAATGTAGTTGAAGATCCATGTACACTGCTTAGAAAAACATACTTGATAAGATTCACTTCTATAAGCTACTGAAAATGAAAGAAGCTAATCAAGTAAGAACAGCTTGCAGACAAGAAAAATAAAAAACTCAGCTGTAGATTTGTGGTTAGTTTCCCTTCAAAGCATTACTAACTGATGTCCACTGCAGCTTTTGCAGAAAAAAATAATCAAAGACTGCTATGCTAACACTTTTAAGCTAATAGCATAATCCATCTACTCAGTCCTTCTCTTCAAAATGCAGGATGGTTGTTAATCTCTTTTGGATAATCTTTGTAAATATTTGACTGTCCAATTCTGACAACTGTGAGCTGTACGCGTAGTAAAACTTGTTCAAAAGGGCTCAAAATGTTTCCTTTCATAAGCTACAGTCTGAAATCTGTTCTCTTCTGCAACAAACCAAGTCAGAGCAGTAGCTTCCTTGTTGTTTTGTTTGTTTTTAAGCGAATAAATTACATTATTTAAACACTTCTGGGATAGCAGGTGACATAACACATTTTAAAAATATTTACACAGTGATGTCTTCATGATAAGGCAAAAATATTGGAAACAGACAGATTTTAATTTGATTTGAAATTATTTAAGAAAACGAATCTCTCCAAAACTTAGATAAGAACTTAATCTTCAGTACACATACCAAAAATATTTATTACGTGAATTTTCATTTGATGTGAGAAGTTGTAAGCCTTCTGTCATTCTGCCCTTGGATGACATGCAGTTCGCACTGAAGCCAGGAGGAAAAATATGCACATGAAATACAAGGGCAGATTTCTCTCACTAACCTACACTTGAGTTTCAATTTACAAATAAACATGATCATGTTTATAGGTAATAATTCATCTTAACATTTATATGCACAAAACCCTAAAAACCAGAAGTCCAATCAAGTCAGAGAAACAGCTGAGACATGAAAAGGATGAGATTTTTAATTGAATAAAAGATAAAGATCTGATTACAAGTACAACCATACAGATCCCTACTTAAAACAGGACAAAGCATTGTCCCCACCATCCTCCCCTACTAGTAGCTTCCGTGCAAGGGTCAGTGTGATCATAGACCAAGATATGGACAAGGTAAATCACTGCACGTTCAATACAAAGCCAAATTGTATTTCCTTTGATGGAAAATTTCCATGTAAAAGATGAGTATTCCAGAAACTGAATGCAGCAGAACAAAAGAGTGTCATTTCAATTTTAGTGGAATTCTCTCTAGAATCCAGTACATACTGTCTCATCATAATAAATAAACATTCTCATGTTGTGTGTATATTTTAGCTGTCATCTGAGGAAAAGGTAAACATCATAGTACTTATTTACAAAACCCATTCTTGATCTTCCTAAATTACATACTGCTTTGAAAATAATCAACCAGTTACCAAGCAGATGCGTATTGACAAATCTCCACTGAACTCCACGAAGCTTTGCCTATTTACACCCCCTCTGGATAACGCAAAAGTATATAATAGCCTAAGATGAGATTTTAAATGTAAATGCACATTATCATTAAGGAATAATTTCATACAAGAACTGCAGGATTAGTAAAATATACAGCTGTCTTAAGAATATGAAGGCTAAGTGTGTCCAGCTGCCGGAAAGTATGAATATCAGAAGCTTGTGAAGTGTTTTTGTGATGCTTGCACAGTGTCTGACATAAGCATGTGTTATAGTACAGATTACTTACTTTTAACCAAATGCACCAAGATATTTGAAATTAGAACGTCCTATATAGAAATTGAATAATGTATCTCACATTTTTATGGAAGCTTTGTCCAAAAACACTCTTAAATCATATTTTGCAACCTTTTGTTTAAAGTAAACAAGCTTAATAAACCACTTTCGCTAAAATACAAAATACTAAAATGGATTCTGTGATTTTCCAAAATTACAGAGAGATCATGTTAAAACATTATTATTGTAGTGATTTTTGTAAGCCTAGGACTTGCGCATTGCTGTGGAGTCCAAACAGCTTTCAGCATGCTGGTGTTAAAACTTGAATTGCACTGTCTTCCTTCTCAGACAGTCCATTGACTCTTTCCATTTGAAGTATCTTAGGGTGAAGAGGCTGTTTTCTGAAGAAAAAAACCTCATATGAACCCAATGATCATCTGTATATTTCAAAAACGTATACAACTTCTATTTCTTATTTACCTTATAAAATGCAGAACAGCATCAGGTCTTTCATAGTTAGGAAAACTCATCTGTATTAAATATCACAGTAAAAAAAAGGGAGGGAAAATCCAGTATCAAACCTCTGCTGATACGAACACGATCAGGATTTCACATTTGTTTTGCTAAAAAGACATCTTTTTTCTCTGTCACAGACTGCTAAAATCAGGGTGGATCAAGTTCAAGCAGATAATATCTTGCAATCATCCTAAAGCTAAAGTTAAGGAGAAAATTAAGATGCATCTAACAAATGTATATGTATGGCTAATGTCTGTGTCTCAGTAATTTGGAACTAGCACAGATCTGTGTGTGAGTTAAAAAGTATCACAGATTTCAGCTATGTTCGTTTATGTTTTGAAAGTTACTAAAATTTTCAAATACCAAGTAAAATTCAGTATTTTTTTCTCAGTCAAAGCTTACTACAGTACGTTATCACAGAATCACAGAAAATGGGCTTGGAAGGAACCTCAAGAGATTATCTTGTCCATCTCTTGTGCCTCAGGCAGGATCAGTTCTCCCAATGACATTTCTGACAGATGTTAGTTTAACCTGGTCCTAAAGCCTTCCAAAACTAAGTTCTTCATATATGTAAGAAATGTAGTCTTGCTCTTAATTATACTAATGTACAGGTTAAACACCAACTTGTTTTTAAGAAAAACAAACATTTCAAGCATTCACAGTATTGAAAAAGCAAACACACAGAACTTTGGGCTTCCTGATTCTCCTTTGCTCACCATTAACAACTCTGAAACAAGAGAATAAATAATACTGCTGATTCTCAGCCAAGATACACTGATTTAATTTTGCTATTTATTCACTGCAAAGAAGCTGCAGCCCTAACAGGGCTAAAACTTGGTCTTCCTGGGTGGAAACTGGTGCTCACAGAGACAGAATCTGCATATAGCAGCAGGTATTTGTACACGAGAACCACAACAGCTGTGTGGGTAGGGCACGTGCCCGTGTCAGGGAGCACATGCAGCTGCGGGTACATGAGGAGGGATGGGTGCTTGCATACCACCTCTGTGTGTTTTAATTTTACTGTCTGTGGTACTTTGCAGACCATAAACACCCTCGAAAGATTTTTCTCCCTGCTGATTCTTTGTTCTGTTTCTCTTTTGTGTGTGGATAATTATGGTGGTAATTTGGCTACAACATTCTGAACTTGTGTGATTTTTAGTAAGGACTACATGGATTTGAATCTGACAGCTAGTCGTAATGCTTCCTCAATATTACCCATTTAATGTCAATTATAGACAAAAAATAGCGCACTTATTGTCTCATATTAGCATCCACATCAATAATTGTGCAGAACAAAAGGCATAAACTGAGACCATCTGCTCTCACTACAATAATCTACCTAAAAAAGCTTAGCCAGTAACTCACAGTAAAAGATTTTGATGCATTTGTCTGGGATCATGCTGTTTAAGTGTCTTTTGTGATTAAAATTGTTATTGCTTTGGCCCATCACCTATTAAGACATATATCTCCTCATTTCAAGTAAAATATTGTCATTTTATTTTTATTACCGTATTAAATTAAGATGACTTCTGCCTTATTTTATACTTCATTGTCACTTTCTTTCCTGTTGTTGCTAACAATACTTTAGACATTTCTAAAAAAATCATATATGCTGCAGATTTTTATTGTTTTGACAAGTGCACAACTCTTGAGCTGTGCTAAATGCCAGTATAAAGCCATATCAAAATGTAAAATGTTAACCAGAAGTGCCATCATGTCCTGAAAAGTAAAAAAGAAAGAAAGAAAAGAATATTTAAAAGCCTACAATCACAAAAGATTGTTGATATTTAAAGAGAATCTACACTGACTTTTCTCAGCATTGGATACGTGGAATTTTTCCTGGCAGCTTGCAATAACAAATAGGAGTTTAAGAAACATTCACATAAAAGTATAAAAGGCAGGAAAATCCCTGCTGTTTTATACCAATGTCCCTATCCTATTCTCCAGCACACCAGGCCTGTCAAGACATCTCAGTTTTGTCCTTCTAACAAAAGTATGTAAATGAAAATAATGCGTTGTAAATGCCCAATGCATTTAGTACGTCTTAAATGTTTGGTCCCAATCAACTGCAGATTTAATAAATGCTTAAGATTAGATTTTCCCTAACCCCCAATGACAACCACTGAGACTTGATAACAGGCTGTCTTTGAATAGCAAAATGTAGGGTCTTTCTCCAAAACTGAAACATAACACTACACTTCCTATGTTTGTTTTTCTAATATGCTAAGCACCCATCTTTCCCCTTGATTTCAAATGGATTTTTACGCGATCACGACACAATTTCTAATCTTTGGGACTTCTCTTTCATCCTATTTATGCTATGAGCTCAATAACAATTTGCTTTACAATATTAAAAATAATACCTGGGAAGAAATCAAAGATTAATTATCCTGTTGGGAAACTTCGGTTATAAACTATAATACTGGTAGTTCATGTTCCAATCCTATGACGCCTGAAAAAAAGATTCAAGAAGATACTAAAAATTTCATGTCTGTTTCTGGGGTTTCAGGCTTGGCTAACACACATGATTTTTTGATTAGAGTTTTTGGCATGTAGGCTAAGAAAAAGAGTCTGATGTGGTTGTATTGATAGTTAGTTTATTTATCAGCCCTTGCCCAACAACAGTGGAACAGCTTGTTGAGTTTTAACTAAATTTTGGCATTAGAATTCTCTTTCATCCCAGTTATGTCAAGAATTTGAATTAGAGATCTTGATGAAAAGAAGGCATGTAGTTATCCGGTATACATTGGCCAACAGTAGCCAGTGTATATAGCACATGTGTATATCCAGTCAATCAACACATATGGGTAGTCAAATGATTAGCCTGAATACATCAGTGAGATTGTGTGCTGTTTCTTGACTGGCCAAGGTTCCCTAAATAGACACGGGAAAACAGTTAGGGAGGATTAAGGAATGAAGTGTGCTTGTCATCAGTAACCAAGCACGTGTAACTCTGCAGCTTGTGCACCAACTTGCTGTTCTTCTTCAGCCTTTCACACTGTGCCTTTGAAAAAGCACCTCATGTACAGAACTGTGTCTTGCACTCAAACCTTCTCTTCTCCCCTTCATAGGGAAGAGAATTCTGGTTATGCATCTTATATATTGGTAACTCAATAGTTAAGGTGCCTATACTTACTAAAGCAGTGCAGTTTTAAATTTTGCTGTCTTTTGTTTACAGCAGGAATGTGATCTGTTCCTTCTCAAAACGTGGCTGAATACTAAGCTACAAAGTCAGTCTCCCCAATTCAGACAGCTCCTCAAATTCAGAAATGCTGCAGTAAAGAGAGTACACGCATTTTTGCACTTCAACCTGTCATGTAGAAACACTTTCAATTACAAATGTGAAAAAAATATTTGAAATTAATAAAATGTTTTAGCCAGTGTTGAGGTTTTTTTTTTTTTTTTTTAATTCAAAGGGATTCTTTTTCAAAATTCAGTCTTATCATAGTAAAAAGTAAAATGATTTTTTTTTAAATGGAAAATGAAATCTCACAGTATGGCCAATGCATGTTGGAGTGCCATTTTTAATATTTTTGGAAGAAAAGCAATTACATATATTTCTGTCAGTTCCAATGGGAAGGTCTTTCAAGCTGTTCTGGATCATGCAATTTATTTTTCCCAAAGTCTGCAAATGTCTACAGAACTACAATATGGAGTAATGTGTAGGTTTGGAGCTACAGCTAGCACCATGGCAGGTGTTCAGCAAATTGGCAAGTCATTATTTCAGCCCTCATCTATTTAACAATGTGGGAATGTAGGCTGCATTTATGAGATCAGGGCTGAAATTTACTGTGCACTCCACCTGTTCCAAAAGTAATAAAGAACAGATAGCAATAAGCGTAATATCATAGAATCATAAAATGGTTTGGGTTGGAAGGGCCCTTAAACATCATCTAGTTCCAACCCCCCTGCCATAGGCAGGGACAAGTTCCACTAGACCAGGTTGCTCAAAGCCCCATCCAGCCTGGCCTTGAACACTTCCAGGGATGGGGCATCCACAGCTTGTCTGGGCAACCTGTGCCAGTGTCTCACCACACTCACAGTAAAGAATTTCTTGCTAATATCTAACCTAAATCTACCCTTTTTTAGTTTAAAACCATTACCCCTTGCCCTGTTGCTACAAGCTCTGCTCAAAAGTCTGTCCCCATCTTTCTTATAAGCTCCCTTTAAGCATTGAAAGGCCACTATAAGGTCTCCCCAGGACCTTCTTTTCTCCAGGGTGAACAACCCCAACTCTCTTAGTTTGGATTCACAGGAGAGGTGCTCCAGACCCTCATCATCTTCATGGCCCTCCTCTGGACTCGCCCCCACAGGTCCATGTTCTTTGTATCTTCGGAGCCCCAGAGCTGAACGCAGTGCTCCAGGTGGGGTCTCACAAGAGCCAAGCAGAGGGGAGAATCACCTCCTTTGAGCTGTTGGTCACACTTCTTTTGATGCAGTAATATGGGATAGCAATTTTGACTCCCTATGTAAGCTAAGCATTCATATATTATGATTAATAATGCCATATACCAATGCTTTTATTGAAAGTGAAAACCTACAAACAAAGTAAAAAAATAATCAAAAGCAAGCAAAGCAAAACCTACAGTGTTTGTCATTTACCTGGAAGAGGAAAACATTACCAAACTGTAGGGATTCCTCTCTGTTACTGTCCATTAGCATTAAGTCTGCAGACCTTTCCAAACATGATGAGTTCTTTCATGTATGTTAACCTCATACAACAACAATCAAGCACTAGATTACTGAGAACTGGAGTAAAACTAAATGGTGTACTAACAGCTGCCTTCAAATGGAGGTCCTTTGCTGCGATGCACATTCTTAGTTCTTCCATCTCAGAGCATGGTTTTCACATCTTCACCTTGAAATGAGAACCATCTGAATAGTAAAAATGAGGAAAGGTTTCTTTGGTTTCGGTAGTTCTTGTTAGAAGGTCACAACTACTCCAGTGTAGTCTGGTCACTACATTTTATAATACGTTCTAATTCAAATTATTTTAGACTAGAGACAAGGCCTCACATCAATCACTTGAACATCATGTTTTGCTGAAGTGGAAGGTTTTTCTCATTCTCATTACTCGTTCTGCTCAGAACATTCTCCGCCAGGAACATATTGCCAGCTGTTTCACAGAATTTGCTGGGTTCTTTTGGTTGCATAGGTCCATTAAAGTAGGGTTAAAAGGTGTTTGCCCTTGAATGGATGAATTATGCTTACTTCTCCAGCTTCACTTTTTCCAGTTTGTTGTTGTTGTTGTTTTAATAATTCTATTATATTTTATTTATATACACACACACACACACATATATATATGTCTTCACTTTGCTGTGCTTCAGGTTCTGGGAATATTTGGTATTCCAGAGCTTCCCAACTAAGCTGAATACAAAGAGAATTATGGCTAAATCACCATATTGAAAACCCCTGCACGCTTTGGCTTTAGAGCTCAAATCCTATTTTCCAAAGTTTAAAAAAAAAAACAAAAAAAAAACCCTCTTATTTTTTTCCTGTGAAAACAAGGGAAAAGCTCACCACACTAAATTAAAATTCTTTTGAACTGAGCTAGATGACTCATTACTGGGTTGTATTGCAGGATTGTCTGTTCCCTAATCCCTTACACTGTTTACTCATTCACAAGTGTACTTTGCTGGAATTTTCTTCATTCTATAAAATGTACTTTAGAAATTATATGTATGCAGCCCAAATAAAACCAGGACTTACCAAGTGTGCTGCTTACTGTAGGCAAATATTATCATTAAAAGTCCATGTGTCGCTTGCTCTGTTCTGAAATTCACTCTGTCAAATATGGAAAGCTTTTTCTTGTTTTCAAGTGCTTCCCCAACATCTGCTACCAGGATGTGTAAGCATGCAAGAGATAAGTATGCTCGCATTTTCAGATTAGAACCAGCCTTTATTCAAACATGCATAAACCTAGAAAGAGATTTTGTAAAGTAGTAACAAGCATGTGTTTTGCAGCCGGTTATAAAAGTCTGAGAGGTAAAAACTTTCTGGAACCATTTTTGTGCATGCAACAATAGTGTTACTGCAGTTTTGTAAGTGATGGACAAAACCTTATCATTTGATACAGTCACAGAGTCACCTCTGCAATGACACATACAGATGACGTAGCGAGTATAAGAGGTGAGAACACGCAAAACTCAAACCCCAGAAGTTTTATATCTCTGTCCCATTAGACAGACATTATTGCATTATGGAACAGGAAAGAGTGTAGGTGTTTTTTTTTTTTAATGTGGATTTTTAAATAATGTTCAATTGCACACAACAGTGAGCTGAGGATCAAAGTATTTTACTCACATTGGATTTAAAGCCTCCGAAGAAATTCTTACCTACCTTCTTGAAAGACGGCTCAAGCAACTGTGTAAAATTATATAGATGTCTCTCATGGGCACACGGAGCTGTGAACACATGCATAATAATAATTAGCAATCATTGCTTTTTTGTATGTTAAGTTAATCTTCTCCAACTTCCATGTTCTAACTGAATACTTGTTATTTGTTGCTTTTCTACTTCTAAATTCTTGGCTAGGTAGCCAAACTCATAATTGTTAATGTTTCTTTTGCTTGATTAGTTTTAATTTTTCTTGTTTCCTTTTATCTTCATGTCTTTGACTCCTCAATTGCCTGTCTTTCCTGACTGTAATAATCTGCTCTTTCCTGAACTTTTAGACCTTCCTTTTCTTCTTTCAACAGTTTTTCACTTTTTCCTTTCTCTGACATGTTCTACTGTTCACTATTTTTTAAATTCTCCAAGCTTCCATATAGTTTATAGTGTTGGAAGTCCCCTTGAAATTAGGGACAAAGCAGGAATATCAAAATACTTGCTTTATTTGAGGGATTTGGTTTTGAAGAGAGTAAAATCCACCTATTCAATGCAGCTCATAGTCTGTGTATCTCTTTCTCTCACCTATTTTTTTAAAGTAAATTAGTTCCCAATAGTACCATGAAACCACTGAAAAATCCTCTGCTCTACCTTTCCTGCAATACTCCTATATATGTATTCCGAATAATCTTTAGCATAGAGAGTATGGGAATATAGGGAGAGAGATATCAGGTAGAGTAAATGGAGAAATTGCTGAGACTATGAAAAAAATCACTTTAGAATATGTATTTTTCTTCTGGTCTAATAAATGATTTCTTGACTGGTCTGACTCTAAGAGAAAATAAGCACTTCAGTTTTACAAATACTTAGTTGGCAGATTTAAGAATTGCCTTTCATGCTGTATCTACCCCATAAATGTTAATGAACACCGAAGGTTTTGGAAGAACACCTGGAGATGCTTGTGTGGCAGTCTCTGCTCTGTTGAACACGTTGATACATGTACCATTTCCCATGGCCTATACCTTTCACTAAAATCTTTGCAGTGTCCTTAAGGATTATTCGTATCTCAATTGCTTGGGTCATTTATGATCTTGTTTTCTCTGTGGAGTAATCCACAAATCTTTCTACACTAGGTAAAACCAAACTGTGACATCCTTATTCTTATCTTGGCTGAGAGTATGTTGTAGGTTATGCAGACCTAATTTTAAATCCAACTAATCACTTGAAATAATCTTATCTTTTTCAGTCACAAAATATATTGTATTAGTGTCTTACAGAGATGTGAACTTGTACTCAGTCCTTAAATGGAAATACCTCACAAAATACTACTTTTTTAAAAATACATCTACTATACGCACTCTTTTCTTTGTACGGTGTCTTTGTAAATGTAAACCCAAAACTAAGTGGTGCTGCAAAAGACTGCTGCCATCCCTTTGGAAAATGAAGAAGCAATCACACTTGTCGATTAGACCAGGAAGAGACGTGAGACACATTCAAAAAGCTCTTCATGGATCCAGACAACCTATTAACTGATTTTATTTTCTTCAAAATATAAATGCATCAACCAAAATATTTAATGACTCTTTGTCAGTTTTGGAAAGACTGAAAGCCATTTTAGACTGAAAAAATAGCAAGAATAAAACCAAAAACTATATAATTCTTAAAGTACTTTCTTAACAGTTGTGATATCAAATCCCTCTTTTTTATACCAATACATCCTTCCACTGTTTCTAAAACAAAACATGTGCTTTAAAAACTTGAAAATAAAGCCATACCTATTTGGTTAACTTTCTCTAAAATAATTTCAATCTCACTTCTTGTTTTTACAAAAACCCGCCGTGTATAATTTTGGGTGATTCTGTTTAGGATAAGGGTAACCTGTATACTTGGGAACAAATTTTTACCTGAGAAATATCAGCAACTTCTATTTCAATTATCTAGATTCCTCTGACTCTTCTTCTTCAATACATTTTGAAACTGATGAGAGGCCTGGAGCATCTCCCTGACGAGGCAAGGCTGGGAGAGCTGGGGCTGTTTAGCCTGGAGAAGAGAAGACTGAGAGGGGATCTCACCAATTTCTACAAGTATCCTAAAGGCGAGTGCCAAGAGGACGGGGCCAGGCTCTTTCCAGTGGTGCCCAGTGACAGGACAAGGGGCAATGGGCACCAACTGCAACACAGTAAGTTCCATCTGGATATGAGGAAAAACTTCTTTAACTTGAGGGTGACAGAGCACTGGAACAGGCTGCCCAGAGGTTGTGGAGTCTCCTTCTCTGGAGACATTCAAAACCTGCCTGGACATGATTCTGTACAGCCTGCTGTAGGTGAACCTGCTTTAGCAGGGGGTTGGACCAGATGGTCTCCAGAGGTCCCTTCCCACCCCAACCATTCTGTGATTCTGTGAAACCTTTCCCAATTTTAAAAGCCAGTATTGCCGTGCTTCCCAGTTGGGTGATGAGCTGTGTGGTTGTTGCAGTTTCACCACTTATCTTCTTCATTAACATATTAAAGAACACCAATTTCCAAGTAATACTCTGTTTTAGATTTGCTCGCTGTTTCTCAGATTATAAACTGTACCATTTTTATTGTCAATCTCATTTGAAAGTAAAGTTTTAGAAAATCTTCAGTTAGACAAAAATATTTGGAGAATTATTACTATTGCTTTCAAACCAAAGTTTGTAAATTAGCTATTTTAGTCTATGAATGTTGGTTATTAATAATACGTCACAGCAGTTTCTGGTGTTAAAGGATGTGGTAGTTAGGGTGATGCTAATTTATAGACTACTAAATGCTTTACATGGGCTGATAATTTCTACTCAGTTTGTGTTAATTTATTTATAGATTCAAGTATTGTCTGTTTCTCTTGTAAGGTACAATTCGACATTTTGAAACAGGAAATTGGATATTCTGACTTTTCTCATAGTACCAGTACTAACAAAAGTAGAACTGTACGTTTCTATCATCAGTCTACACTGTACCTGTATGCATAAGATAAGAATTGGGCCTTTAAGCACTAAAAATGTGCTTCTAAATAGTTCAGCCATATAAAATGTGAATAGACAGGGTGCTATATAATGTCATCTAGCCTCCCTTTCTCACAAGAGGCTGGACTACATAATCTTTTGAGGTCCCTTCTAACCTGTCCTGGTTTATGATTCTATGATTTTAGCAAGTTAATATCTTTATTTTAATGATTCAGTACAACCAGATAAGTGATAAGACATGGCAGTGCAAAGAATTTCAAACCTATTGTTATGCAATGTAGAATAAAAAAAGAGATTACAGTTAAAATAAGCAATAGGTTTGCTGAAAAAAAATCAGTTTCTTCTGCAAAATGCGATTTTCCACAATGAAAAGACTTAAATACAGTTTAAACACATTTTTTTTCCTTTAGATATTTAGTAAATGTTTGCATGGTTTGGCAACAAGACCTACCAATCTAGGCATTTCATTTGTTACATATTTTTACAAAACAGCAAAAATCTCCAGAGGAGAGAACAGAAGGAAAATTACTTTGAAGAAAAAAAATATTTCTGTGCCTTAATGGCATCTAGCAGAATGTGCTGACACTTGACTGGTGTCCTTGTTATGTACTGTAGTATAAATAGAATACTACAATTTGTTTCTAGTGAGTAAGTGCTGGCAAGTATGAAGCAAAGCATGCTGAGACACTGTGGCAGTGTCCTGGTTTCAGCTGGGACAGAGTTAATTTTCTTGTTAGTAGCTGGTACAGTGCTGTGTTTTGGATTTGGTGTGAGAACAATGTTGATCACACACTGATGGCTTTGGTTGTTGCTAAGTAGTGTTTATACTAAGTCAAGGACATTTCAGCTTCTCGAGCCCTGCCAGCAAGAGGGCTGGAGGGGCACGGGAAACTGGGAGGAGACACAGCCAGGACAGCTGGCCCTAGCTGACCCAAGGGATAGCCTATACCGTATGATGTCATGCTGAGTATATATAAGCTGGGGAAAGAAGAAGGAAGGGGGGGGACACATTCGGCATTACGGTGTTTGTCTTCCCAAGTAACTGTTAGGCATGACAGAGCCCTGCTTTCCTGGAAATGGCTGAGCACCTGCCTGCCCATGGAAAGTGGTGAGTGGATTCCTTGTTTTGCTTTGCTTGCATGTGCAGCTTTTGCTTTACCTATTAAACTGTCTCTATCTCGACTCATGAGTTTTCTCACTTTTACTCTTCTGATCCTCTTCCCCATCTCACTGTGGGGGGAGTGAGCGAGCGGCTGCGTGGGGCTTGGTTGCTAGCCAGGGTTGAACCAGGACAGGCAGAAGGTTTCCAGTTATCCATTTCTATATTGTTGGAGGAGTTTGGTCCACTAAAGTCAACGGGTTTTGTAGACTTCATACCCCAACCATTCTGCCAGGATCATACCTGCTCAAGCAGGGGATTACAATAGTGTTGTGAGTGTCTGTTCAAACCTTACAGCTCCCTGGGCAGGCCCTGTCCCATTGCTGGGTCAGCCCATGGTGAGGGACCAAGGACCTTGGGCTGAGCTGAAATGGGGTCCCAGGCCATGGGCAGGGAGCAGGGGGGAAAGGGACAGTAAGCCTGGGTGGTTCCTTCAGGGCCCTGACACTATGTCATTCTTACAGACGTTATCATTTAGAGTTTGTTGTTTAGAAAAGTGGTCAGAAGGTAATGTAGCATGAATTTGAAAGAAGATACAGATTTGGAAATTAATTTTTAGAAACATGAAAAGTTTGGAACAGACTTGAATTTAAACCACTTTGAATATTTTAACTATCACCAAGCACATTCTCATTTCTGGCTAGAACTGATCAGATAACACTTACTAACAAACTACCATCCATAAAAATTTACAATATTTTTCAAATAAAATATACAACTTTTCCTGTATTACTCACTTTGGCCCATTTATGGCTCATGCATAAAGATTGACATTTCACTTGCAGCCACTTATAAAATTCCTTGATGCAGCAGAAGTAAAAAGCTTATCCTCTTTACCTTTTTCAAATGGTACGTGCTGTCCTGTATCAATAATTGATTTGCTGATGGCACTTACTAATTTTCAATATTGTGCCACTTTTCCAACAATAACAAGTAGAAGCATGAACGGCGAAGGTTATTATTTACTAGCCACAGCTCAGTGCACCATATAATCAAATCCTTTGTCAGAGCATCCTGCCACATAATCAGATCTTGAGAATTGTCAAAGGCAATTTTATGAATATATATATTCATTTAAAGGCTCAGTAAGATTGTCATGGCATGGGATAAGTACATTTTTATTTTATTTTTGCACTTTTCCAGTTCTTTATGTACACAGTAATTACATTGCCTTCAAATACTGTTTCTACAGTGAGAGGTAACACTATACATCTACAGCATGCTTGTGTCTACAAAACCACAGTTATTAGACTGGATAGTTGATTTAAAGGTTATTTTTTCCCTGTATAATGTGGTGTAAAGATTTTTATGCCATTTACCACATTATATAACAAGCAGTGTGATACACAGCATAAAATTAGAAGAATCAGGACACCCCACAAAGAGTGCATATCTTCCCCAGTTTGGTGTCATTTAAGATGCTAGCTTTACTTTTGGCTATGGCTGAGTGCTGGATACCTTTGGAATTATTATTTACTACAAGGAACAGGTCGGAAGACTTTTTCATAAGGCTCATTTTATTGATTAGAATCATAAAGTCCATCCAAAATGGATTTGAAACTCTGTGAAGAGACTGGTTGATCCAAAATAGGAAAAAGAGGTATTAGACAAATATTCTTGGAAGGAAAAAATCCTAAAAATTGCTGAAGATATTTCAATGGATGATGATAAATGTTGGAGATATTAGAAAACACAGTAATTTTAGGTAAAAGAAAGAAAGTTATATAATGCCCTGTATATTCAAAGCCTGTTTTTTAAACATTAGTTGTGAACTCAATGGCTTTAGAATCTAACATAAATACCACAAATCTTTAGAGCTCTCTTCTACCTGTATACGAGGCTTTAGTGTTTGCAGTCATATAGCCCCTAAAAGTTATCCTGTAAATGCTATGGAAAATGTTTTAGGGTTCAAACATAATTCAGGCTATTTAGTGTCTAGTGTCCATACAACCTCATCGACTGTCCTCTAATTGGATGATGATGATGATGACGACATCTGCCAGGTTAAAAAAAAATAATCAAGTAATATATCAGCCAGAACAACCGGCGGGGGAAAAAAAAAAAAAAAAAAAAAAGAGAGGAGAGAAGAAAGCAGTAACAATATCCCAATTAAAATGAAGAACAAAACAGTTGAAGTACAGATGAGTGTCAGCTTTCTTCAGACAGCACAGACAACGCCAGCTGTGTAAACACATCCATGCTATGTTTGGAAAAGAGGTAACTATATCATGGAAAAAATAGTCCTGAAAGAAGTAATTGAATAATATTGCCAGGATTTAGCTGTAACAGATCAAACAGTACATTTTCTCAGATATATATCCTATGTGAATTTACTGTAAAGGGGTGAAGGGTTAGATAAACAGTAACCAATTCTTGAACGCAATTCAATTCTTTAGCCCTGGTTATATTTCTAATCCTGATTATTGGATGTTGTGGTATGCTAATTTACTTTACACAAAGAAAAAAGAAGGGTCTGGAGAAGCCATACTTCTCTTTATTATACCTAATGCAATGTCATATAAATAAGAGGTGCCAACTGCATTATGAAATCACAGGGGACGTTATTTTGGTCTCATTTCAGTAACTTTAGAGCGTGACTGGCTGGAGTGTTGGTTTTTCTTTTTTGTTGTTGTTTTTAACAGCACAATTCAATCAGGGTATGTGTAAATTAGAAACTTCATTTAGATGCAAGGGGAGTTCAGCCACTTCTGGACATGCTTCTGCATTGCAAAAGTCATCAGATACCTATTTCTAGGGCAAAATATCAGGGCAGATCTGACAGCCACAGCAAGGCAATGCTGATACAGCTCCGTGCCTCAGGTTCAGCCAGCAGCGAGGCTGAAGATGTGTTCCTATCAGGCACACACACAGTGAGCACGCGTGTGTACCACATACATACACAGCTGTCCACTGACCACAGACAGACACACAGAGCAGTCATACGAACACAGGCAGCACCGGTGGCCTCATCCTGCTCCCTTCTCTGGCTGAGGAGGACAGAGGTCTGTTAGTGGCTATATATCTATATATATTTATATATACATATGTACAATGTGGCTCCCTCCAGCAGCTGGGCTCAGGCATTCAGTGTGCCCATTTTCTGCCCTGGATCAGTCTCCTCAGTCGCTGCCACATGGATATTCAAGCCCTTGAGGCCACAGCCCTGCTTGCATTGCATGCACGTATGCGCAGGGAGCTGGCTGGGACCTCTCTGCTTCCCCAGGGGAGCTAAGCCCTCTGTGCTCTTGCACACACACACACAGAGACACCAGTGGGTGTCAGACCTAGAGACCTGCAGAGCCCAGCTGGACTCCCCTGGTCCCCCCACTAGCCAGCTATAGGTCTTGCCTGCAGACCCTCCTATCACCCTGGCTCTGAGGCCACATCACCTCCTTGCCATCTCACCCAGCTCAATCCTGTCTAGCATACATACGCTCGCTTACACACTCACACTTGCTGCCGGTGACCACGGACACAGGGCTCTGGCCTCTGGTCCCTGCTGCCTCTGCTTGGTACTTGTCACTCACTTGGGTCTCCCTGCTCGCTGGCACCCAGGCACACAGCCCCTCCAGCCTGTGGTCCCCGTCCAGCTGCTGGCACCCAGACCTGCTCCAGGTGCTGGCACGCCTGCAACCCAAGGTGCCACTCCAGTTCCTGGCACTGAGGTCTCCATACACACATACGTAGGCACATCAAATAGCGTTCCTCATTCAAGAAAAGAGCTGGAAAGGAATTTAACAAGACAGAACAGTATGCGTTGGTGAGGCACAGGGCACAGACAGAGTAGCGTGCCAACCTATTTACTCACTCAGTCTCCATGCCCTTACTCCTCTATTTTCCCATGTTTGTCCCTCCCCAAATCACTCTCCCTTTCCCACCTTTGGTTGCTTCTCTAAACATCCCTTAATAAGTTCTGTGCAATTCCAAAATTCCCCTGCATCCATCCCATAATGTGTCACCCCCATAGACAGGGACCCCCCAACTCTGTCCAAAAGGTTCTCCTCCAGCACTGACTCATTTTGATGCATTTCACAAGTGGACTTTTGGGCTGAGGTTTTCCTGGGACAGCCATGGGAGGGACCAGGACAGGACATCCCTTCTGCTGAATCCTTGATTTGGGTTCCTGTGCCCCTGTGCTCCTCTGTGCTTGTGGACATGGGCCTTTAATGGGCTGATGGCTCCTGTGATGGGCCTGGGAGGAGCTGAGGCAAGGTGTTTGGGCCCCCCTCCTGCCGTTGTCTCTCTGACCCTTTGTGGGTACACAGATGATCTTTTATCACATGCCTATACACCACAGGTATCCTATGTGTCATTATGTCCACAGTTGAATACCTGAAGAAGTCCAGGCTTCAGAACAGAAACAAAACTATCAGTTAGTGAATAAGGTGAGTCACATACTTGAACTTCAGTGCCCAGAACTCACTTGAGACAGTCTAAGATCCAAAGTGACTGTTTTGTCCATGTTTCTGTCTCAAATGACATAGCAAGCTAGGGAAAGGTCATCTGGAAGGATATTTCTTTACTATTGTAGAAGAACTCATCCCAAGCAGTGTGGACACAAGCCAGTCCATTACATCTTGCTAGGAATTTGTCCCCAGCTGCCTTTTATTTATCTGCATAGACATATCCATAAGAGTAATGCAAAGAAAAGACACAATTAAGCAGAATACATTATTGAAGGTGTACTTAACAAATTGTTCCCTCAAAATGGGATTTTGTCATATTAGAGGGTTTATTGCAAGGCTTTTTCCTGTTTTGTCACTACTTGGTATTTAGTTACTTGAGTGATGGAGTGTGCAGTGCACCTTGGTAAGTCTGCACATGTTGGCAAGCTGGGAAGGATACCCTTCTGAAGGGCAAGGTTAAAATGCAAAATGGCTGTGATGAATTAGGATGCCTGTCTGGAATAAGTAAGATGCCCATCAAGAAGGACAAGTTCAAAGTGCTGCTGTGAGAAGTAAACAGCTGCAGAAAGATGAGCCGAGGGATGACTGGCCAAGCAGCAGTTCTACAGGTATGACCTGGGCTTATGCTAACCCTTCAAAGATTCATGGAATCATATGGTCAGAGTGCTGGTGGTAAGGACTTCTAGAAGACACAAACTACAGCTGGTACAGGCTGTTGCCAGCAGTAGGTCAGGTCGGCGATGCCTTTTTTTTTAAAGCAGCATGAGTAGAGAATATCTAGTGATCTGTAACATCTTTGTTCTCACTCCAAAGTGATTTCTTCATGCCTGGGCAACTGATTCACAGTCACCATCTGTGTCTAGTCCCTTCTTGAACAGCCTGGAATATAGCACTGAAAAACACTTGAAATGGTTTTAGTTTGCTGCCTTTTACAAGACATTTGAATGTTTTCAGTTTCTTAGTCCATGGACCTTTCTAGAGCAGCTATATACTCTGGTTAGCAGTTCTCTGTCCCATGATTTTTATTAGACCATATCTTATAATGAAACTTAATCTAGTAGCTCCCTATTAGATTTCATTATAAGTAAGGCCTGCTGGCGTAGTGTTGGACACTCGGGAGTACGGAAACAGCGACTTAATGCAGACCAATACATGAACATTACAGGATGAGTCCCTACCTCAGTCAAACTGCAGAGTTAAATGGAGAAAGTTTTGGACAGTTCACAGGAAAAGGAATCCTGACATTCAACACATATGAGTACATTGTGGATGGTAAAGCTAAGAGGACCCAGAAGAAAATAGGTCTGTAAAAATCAGAGCAAACCTTGTGGCATGGCTCATCAAAGTGCTGATGCAGAAAAAGACTAGTTGGAACTGCATGAAAGACACGTGAAATGTGTCCTCTAGTCTACTCAGTGCTGATAAAGCATCTACCAGAATTTTATATCTCACTGTAGGTTTTATTCTTTCAGGAAAGATAAAACAGAATAACTGGTGAGAGATCAGTGCAAAATGATAATAATAATAGGTGATCTATAAAGACAGGAGTATTTGGAGCTGATTAGTCTAGGGAAGAGAATACTGAGAGTACCAAAATCAGACTGCTGAAAATGAGAAAGATGTAAACTCACTGTCATGGGATTAAAGCAAGGAATAATAGGTAAGAGTGAATCAAGGAAGGTATAATCCTTATAGGCATCAGAAAAAAGCCTTGCAAACAGTAAGGATAGTTAAGCCCTACTTTAGGTGAGAAGATTGTAGACTCTCCACAACTAGGGATTTTAAAAAACAAATTATACAAATACCTGTTAGGAATGGTTTCACTGCCCTGGGGCAGTGAATGGATTAGACAACTTCTCAAGGGTCTTTCAAGGCTTATTTCTCATGAAACAACTACAATGTAAAATTTCCAAGCTTGCTAATACTGTTGCTACTAACACTATAAATTCTGTTGCCGGGAAAAGCACACTCAATGCTTCTAGACAACCCTACAAAGGAAAAAAAAAAAGCTCTTGCATTGTAGGGCACCTAGAAATTAAAACATGAAATGTATGTATTATTAGTTTTAGAAGACATATGTTACTGGTGGTAAAGCCATACTTTCAAATCATAAGATATTTTACAGTTAACTGTACTGAAGTTGGATTTGACCCTTGCATTGTGTCTGTCTTGACTTTTTCAGCAACAATTTGTCACAATGATAGACACTGGAGAAAATCCTGAGGTCTGGTTTCTTAATCTGCTTGTCTAATAAGAAATACGATACAGGGTTACAATTAAATTTTCTTATTCTTGACCAACAGTGTGTCATTGTATCTGCTTATGATGATAAAGAATTGTATAACCCCATGAAGGGAGAGCAAGAGACAGTTGGCTAATTTTCTTATCAACAGCCGCTATAGTGCTTTGATAAAAATGAAAACTTTGGACATATAAGAATTGAAACAGAGAAAAAGCATATATGAACTGGTTTCTAGACTAAAATTGCTAATCTTGCAAAAGGGTGCTGTTGTCATCATGACCTTCTACTAATAAACATTAAAATACAGAGCTATTTAACTTAATTTTGTAGCTGTTCCTGCAGTGCATGCAAATGGAATTTAATTAAAGATGAAAAAAGTTACATTAGATAATGTTTTCAACCTCCGCCCAATTACTGGCTATAAATATATTGACCTCTGCTTCTGGCAACTATATTGCAATGAAACCAAAAATATATTAAAGAAATATATTTATTAAGTAGAGTTTGGTAATATTAGGAAGCATTAGATGCTCTCTATACACATAGGAGAACTTCTTTTGTCCCAAAGACCTTGCAATCGCAAGTGGCAAAGATGAGAAGTGTGGAAATGCACAAAATAAGCAACATGGTCAAGGTAAAACTAAGAATGTACAATACTTCTGTGCTTCTTTTTGTTCTTTTCGAAGTTGAACATACACATTGCATCACCTTCTGTTCTCCTCAGTGCTCTTGAGCCATTTTGTCTTGCTTCAATATTGAATACCAATTTCAATCCTTATGCTTTTATGCACTTCTAGTTCATCTGAATGAGCTGTAATATTGTAACCATTTTGAAATAGAGATCGCTATCATTCTTTGTTAAGTAGATATGTACATGTCTGTAAGTGAATCCTGTTGTTGCATTGTTTGTTTCTTTGGAAACTTGCAAAAGGTGACAAGATGCTGGGTTAAAAAAGAAGGAGACTTAGAATCCTTATTATGATGCTGTAGTTTCTATAATGGTTGATGTTGATCTCCTGGTTTTCCATTTTTCCACAGCTATTCAGGTGCAGGTCATTTGTATTCAAAAAACCATTCAAAGCCTTTATTATGGCGAATTTTTGATCCTTTTCTCATGAGCAGATGTAACACATGGGAAAGAAGACTTTTTCTGTCTACTGATCTGCAGAATTCATTTTGAAGTACTCTTCAATGATTTCAGTTACCAAGTAGAAGTAGTCGTCTACCTAGAAAGTCCAGCCTTGCTACTTGCTTCCCTAACAGATGTGCCTAATGCAGGTACAGAAGAAAGAATTGATTCATTTCTTAGAATTTCAGTTTCTCTGTAATAGCTCAACATCCATTTTCTTGACAGAGGAATTTCTGCATCTACTGTATGCAATTAGGTCTTAATCTCACTGTCATGAAATGCCACTCCAGCATTCAAAGGTCAAACCTCCAGCTTTCACAATAGAAATGATGACAAAAATACTCATAGGCACAAAGCAAGTATTTAATTAAGTGTTCTAAAGAGTTGCTGCTGTTCTCAGTAGAGTTGAAATTGCCATTCATTAAGACATCAAAAAAATCCACAGTTACCAAAAAAGAAACATTCAAAATAACTATAATCTCAGTCAAATGCAGGAATGGCTAAGTTATTCATCAAAGCAATAGTGGTTAAATGTACTCAAATCATGAATAAATTTAGTCACCTCCCCCATTGATGATGGAAATCAGTGATAAAATCTTATTTAAATCAAAAAATACATGCACATTGGCTAGTTTAATTGACTTGAAACATTAAGACCCTGAAGTAGTTACCAGGCTTAAATTGAGAGGCATTGGTATGTACTGATGGTGATCTACTTTGCAAAGAATAGAGAATTCTATACCTTTAGGAACATACAGGAGTCTCAGAAAGGGATTATTTTGTGGAAAAAGGGACTCCTGCTTGTGCTACTGTTTATATCCTTCTGGCGGACAGAACTACTGCAATGTGTCTGCCCATCTATGTCAAGTAGATGGGTCAATAATTCCTAGTAGTTAACTGTTTCAAAACTTGTACAGAATAAACAGGTTGACCTTTAAGATGAAAAAGTTCTGAAATGTCCAGATTTGATTATGTTGAGTATTGTGCCTTCAAAACTGGGACTGTAAACTGAATCTGGTAATCTCTACTTGCCTAAATCACTTTTTAATATTCAAAATAATCAATCAGACCAAATAAATTACTTTCTAACAGCAAACATATTTTATATCTCTCAAGAACAGATGGAGCAAGGTGGGCAATGACAAATTGCCAAAGGAAGCAATCACAGTTTCAAAAGAGGTGCCAAAACCCTTATATCTGACGAGTGACACCAAAGACACTGAGGAAATTCCTCAATATACCAAATATTTACTGGTACCTCTAACAGATTTGGAAATTTCCAAGGAGGCAGATTTCCACTAGTATTCAGTGTCCATACCAAAGCAGGATGACACCACCCCACTCATTTTTAGAGATGAGTTTGCATCAAATTATTTTTGCCCCCAGGTTTCTGTGATGTTAAGATAAGTTAGTTCTCTTCTATAGTTTTATGAAAAAGGACTTAAAGGAATGATTTATTTTTTAAAAAATCTTAAACCTTTCTGCCCACAACAGATAGAATGAGGCAACCAAGTCATTTATTTTGAGATTTATGATGTTCTGATAAATATTACTAAATTAAAGTTACAAAAATAAAACAGCTTTAAGCTAAGACTTCCTCAGTCATAAAGCTAGAAAGTAAGAGGAATTCAGATCCTCCTTCCTCTGAAATCCAGTGGTTTTAACAAAACACTTTAAAGTACATACCCTATAAGATAATAGTAGCTACAGGATGTAGAAGAAATGTGTGCAAGTTGTCCCAGTGGTGAACAGAATTCCCAAACTACTGCCAAAACTATGAGTATGGATTTAGCAGTCTAAATTGCAGTAGGATTATGTTAATTTTTGCAACAGCCACTTACAAAAACTGTCTTCTGGAATATTTTTCTCCAGACAGCTCTTTTATTCAGTTCAGCAATGATGGCTATGTTAAATGCATTTGAAAAGAGCTACTATTTATATAGAATTTCATAGATTACGACCTTGCAAAAATACTACTTTTATTGTTAAGGTAATTTTACAAATATCTTATAACGTTTTCACCAGAAATAAAACCATAGTTGAAAAATTCTGCAAAACTGCCAAAACCTTTTTATTTCTATCCTAATTTGAAGTGTGACATTCTTACCAATGAGAAAATTGTATTAAGGAAAACGTATATCAATTAACCTCATAGATGTCAGAAGACAATGCATAAATACCAAGTCATGTTCAGAAGACCAGCAGTAATACAATTAGAAGCAGTTTGTGGTTGTATACAGTGAAGTGTCTCCAATTTGGATCTGTTACAACAATCCTTTTGTGGAATCCACAGTTTACAAGGCTATGCCACCTTTCAAAGAGCAAAAATGAATTCTATCCCTTACTTTTCTCTGTTTAATTGCAAAACTCAGGATTTTGCACTCAGTGCCTTCCATTAAGGAAAACTATAAATTGGCTTGAGGATATTAAGACTTTAGGGAGATGGAATACAAAGACTGACATCAATCTCATAACATGCATGTTATGAAAGAGACGTATTATATATTTCATATATTAACAGGCATGTTTATAAAACTATGCAAAACCTAGGTACATGAGTGAATAACAGTTACTATTATTACTTCATTTATTCTGTGTGTCCTGTGTTCTTTATATTCTTCCTGTTGATTACTCTCGTAGTATTCAGAGATGTTAAGTACTGTACATTCATACAGAAGAAAGATGGCTATGAGTAACTTACAGTCTTTGCCGAACTTAATGCCAGACTTTACAGGAAGAACTTATGCTTTAATAGGCCTAGCCTGCATTCTTAAATTTCCCAAAACATAATTCTGTTGTTCAGAAATCACTGATTCTGGGGGAAGTTTGTGTTAAATGTTGTCTGAGTGTCTGGCCGCTGAGGTGTGATAAAAAACTTACAGGTCACATATTTTGTGAAGAACATTCGTGATTATTTTCTGCAGTCTAAAAGACATTGTGAGGTAATATAAATTACTCAATGTGATGGTATTTTTAGCTGCTCATAAAGGTTTTCAGGAGGTAAATATAACTTTGCTACATCATGAGCAATGGAAAATGTAGACAAGTCACTATATATCAGTTGAATTCCAGGTGAATACAGACCTCAACCCCTTCTCGTTCCCACACAGCCCTCACTCACCTTGTTTCAGATATCCAAATCCTACCCACTTTTCCTGGAAAATCTTTGTCTAGTTTCACCAAGCAGTCAGAACAGAGGTTTCCACAGACTAACAATGTGCCTGGCTTTTTCTCTTCTACAGCTATGCGTATCCACTTACAGGAGTGGTTAAGTTCAGAGGCATTTATATCCAGTGTTTCATAAAACTCTATGAAATGAGTGCATGGGATTTAAGGTAATGATTTTCTATGTATTTACAATCTGTTCAAGCATAAGACTTAAAGAGCTTTTCCAGTAAGAAAATCCACTCCCTCTGAGCTTAAAATATAGGGATGCTTTCCACCTAACCTTTTTATTAGGTCAAGAAATTATTCTGAAACCACAACATGAAACCATAAACTAAACAATGTTAGTATAGTCAAAGTTCTCTGTATCGAAATATGCAGTTTTAAAAAAATGGCTTACTTTTATATTTTGTATATAGGTGTGTGTTATGTTCAAACTTGCCTGTCCCATACAGACTTCAAAGACTATATAAAATGGAATAACTATGGTTACAACGGTTGAATTCAAAGTAACATTCTAATTTTTTTACAGCTGTACCATATATCTGTTTTCCTGTCAAAACCAAGAAAAATCTAGAAAACTACTTATTGTAAGAGTTTGGATTTAGGTTTGGTTTATTTAAAAATGTTTAGAGACACAGGGTCACAGAACATAAGGCCAGAAGATACCATTGCAAATATCTGGCTTCATAAACACCTCTAGTTGAATTAACTGAACTTCAAAATACCCTGATTTATAATGGGTAAACTGTTTCTAATATTTTGAGGGACGGGAAATCCCTACAGGTCCTGACAACTAATGGCTTCAGTATTAACACCGCTTAAACAACATAGGCCAGAAATGTGCTGACCAGTCACTTTTATATAGCTATTAACATTCACAAAATCCAGACATACCAAACAAATATTTCTGTCCCCTACTGAGGAAGGAAAAGAGGGTAGAGAAAGATGATACAATTATATTTTAGAATGATGAAGAAATCTCTTATGAGACTTCAAGACTGTTACCTCAGTTAATGATTTTCATATTCTAGCAGTACCTTCAGACTGCGAGAAGAGACAGTGATGATGAGAATATTCTACAGAAAATGTTAGTTACTGAATTTAACTCATATTTTCTTTTTGAGAAGAATCATTGCAAAAGTTATCTGTTTTTATACAAACATAGTCATACTCTTCCTATGTGACCAACAAAAAGGTTTTGTCACTTTTTAAGAGGTAAATGAACAAACTTTTGTAGGTTTTTAAGAAAATAGGAATGGACAGTAGTAGAGGGTTAATTAACATTGATAATATACAGTTGTGGGCTTGCTTCAGGGGCGGTGGGTTGGCTGATGTGGATAAT
>JAVJGI010000001.1:1765932-1806805 GCA_035590275.1 Ibycter americanus
CGGACAGTAGATGAACTTTTGGAACCTTGTGTGGGAAAGCCTTGTTGCAGCTGGCTAGTTTTGTAGTGCTGTGACAGACAGTGACTGTAAGATGGAAAAAAAAAAAAAAGTTTTATAATGTAAAAGTCCATTAGTTCAAAGAAGGAACAGTCTGGGTTTGCTCATACTTGTATTCCTGTAAAGAAAACTGGTGATGGGATCTTCAGCCTGGCAGACACCTGAGAGGAATCAGTGGTAAACATAAAACTGGAATAACAATGCAGCACAAATTCAAAAGCAAGCATATAATTTCTAAAGTGTTATATTTCATTTTACAACTCTAAAAATGTTAACATTAGGTCTGGATATTTTCTATAGAAGATATAGCTCAGTTCTTAATGCTTGTTCAGCATGACAAGCTTAATTTCTTGACTAGTGTAATTTTAGCCTCTTGCAGTTGTCTGCATTCAACTGGGACTCAAAGCTAAAGAAAAACAAAATTATAATTACTATTAATTATGACAATTTTAATATTAGAGAAAAGCAAGGACAATTCAAAACCACAACTAAGTAAGGGATGATTACACCAGTGATGATTTCCTTTGAGAAAAGTCCAAAATAAAAACACCACAGTTTTTCTTGTGGTTTTACCTGTATACAAGACTTTGTCACCTCATATTGTGGGTTAACCCCAGCAGGCAGTTAAGCACTGCGGAGCCGCCTGCTTGTGTCCCCCTCAGTGGGATGGGTGAGAGAGTCGGAAAGGTAAAAGTGAGAAAAGTTGGTGGGTGAAATAAAGACAGTGTAATGGCAGGGGGGCGGGAGCTGCAGAGGAAAATAAAGAACTCATTCACTACTTGCCGAAGGCAGGAAGATATTTAGCTATTTCCAGAGAAGCAGAGCCCCATCACATGTAACAGTTACTTGGAAAGACCAATGTCATAACTCCAAACTTCCTTTCTCTTTCCCCCCTGGTTTTTATTCCTGGAGCATAATGTCATATGGTGTGGGATGGTTGGGGTTAGTTGTCCCAGCTGTGACCCTTCCCAGCTCCTTGTACCCCCAGCCTGCTCACTGGTGGGGTGGAGTGAGAAGCAGAAAAGTCCTTGGCTCTGTGTAAGCGCTGCTCAGCAACAGCTAAAATGTCCCAGTGTCGTCAACACTGTTTTGGTCATGAATCTAACACATAGCACCATACAAGTTACTAAGCAGAAAATTAACTTCATCCCAGTCAAAACCATTACACCTTATTTCCATACATTGTACATACCTTTTAATTGTATTCCTGATACTTGAAATATTTAGAAATGGGCAAAAGATACTCACTGACGAGATTGTCAGTCTTGGCTAGGTAATTGTAAATTACCTACATCATTTATAAAAGCATTTCCCCAACTTTTATAAATCCGAAATAAGTGAGCCAGTTCTCAAAAGAAACCATTCAAGGCATTGTCATGACAGCGAAAAATTTATGTGAGATGTGAATTTAATTCCACTGTTTATTTTAGCTTGCTTAGTTTATATATCCTCTTCAGAAATAAGTGGTCTAAATGATTCAGTGTTTAAGTAAAGAAGCTTTTAGTGCTTAAACATACAAAATCATCTAAACAGTCCATTCAAAATCCTTGAAAGGAAACTATCATTAAGTAGTCCCTTACAACTCCATCTCACATTTTTTGTCTTTGTGAAACTGTACGGTAGCAGCTTGCTGACCTGAAAACTTGCTGTGGAGATTCAGGCACGTGCCACGGGGAGGAAGGAGAGAGTTGTCCTTAGCTTCTGCTCCCTGACAGCAGTGAGACTAATCTGAGAAGGGTGGTCTTGGGTTGAGAAGAAGGTGAAAGCAGTGAGCTGGATTAGCTCCAAAGGCTTTTTAAGCATTCTTTATTTCCAAATTCATGGAAGAGAGAGAACTCTCTCATTCATATTTTTCTGGATTCAGAGTAAGCTGTTGTAATTTTCTGTTTGGCTCCATTCCTTCATGAGATCTTTCATTATATGATTTGGCTCATGCTGCTTCATATGCAGTGAGGTGATATTCTTCCATCAACTTGAAAGGTCAACAGCCTTTGTTGTTGTTGTGGAAATTCTTAAAAAAATATTCAGCCACTTCTTTTTCTAATAGAGCTGAAATAATTCTTCTGATAAATCCAAACACTCAATCACATATAAAAGCTTTTTTGATCTTCATTTTTGTTTGCTAAAATCGGATTGTTAAAAGTATCTTTCTTTTTAATAATTATTTGGTCACATTGTCTTATGGAGAATAATTGTATTGTTTCCTCTCAGCATTCTTGAGGGTAAAGGCCATTGACTTCAACACATATGTAAAGGAAGTTACTTAACCATTGTCAGAAAATTAATTACTCAGTTTATATATTGGGGTTTTATGCTTATATAGCTTTTTTATATTTGGTAGCCTAAATGGTCTTTCTTTATTATCCATAAATAGTTTCATTACTGCACAGTAAGAGTACCAGGAAACCGTAACTTAGCATTTCAAGAAGTTTGTCATCTCAGTTATGTAAGGAACAAACAACACGTACGATATCTGGAAGGAAATGTTATTTGTAAGGTCTGCTAGTGCCAAGGCAATTCTCCATCAAAAGTGCAGTGATGCTGTTTCACTCCACATGCTATGTCTACTGGGCAGAACTTAAAACAGTACACAGAGCCCAGTGTTTCCTTCTCATTTAGGACACCTTTGAGGTACTCAATATATTTTTTAAGAATATTTTAGTATGATTGCTTTTTTTCATTAAATTCTGAGGTCTCAAGAGCTTAAATTAGTAAAAATTTAACCGCTTTTCAAAACAAGAAAGTTTGTGATTTTTTTCAAAGTTTGTTTTTTGTTGTTTTTTGGGGGGTTTTGTTGTGGGTTTTGTGGGTTTTTTTTGTGCAAAGAGGCCTACAATAAGGCTTTGTTTTGTACAAGCTATGGCTTTGAAATGATAGCCTTAGCTTTTGCAACATCTGTCTTTTTATCTCTGTGCATTCACCTACAATCACAAGTAAAAAATAATGCAAATTTTAATATTTTTTTAAAATAAACAATTATTTATATGTTAAGAGTGTTTCATGGAAAGAGAATCTGTTTTTCAAGAAGAAATTCTTATTGTTTGGCTAGTTCTTAACCGAGGGATTGATAACTTTGAAATACGCTATGCATGGCATAATTAATATGTATCACAGACTCAGAGAAAACATAAATCTTACAAATAAATGTTAATTTATTTTTTTAATAGTTAGAATTAGATGAGAGAAAGTTAAAACAAGACATCATAATATCTGTGTTTTATTGTCAATGGTATTATTACCAGTGATAGACCAGGCTTTTTCTTAAGTTTTCTTAAGAATGTACAGAGCTATTGCAAATCTTTGTTTAAATGAGATAGCTTATTTAGTGAAATAAATACATAACAGAACCTGTGTGAATGGATTGCTATATACTTTAATCATGGATATAAATCACAGTGAACATTATTTAAAGTTCAGTAGTGGCCTAATGTTAAAAGAGAGAATCCTAAAGGTTTTATTCAAAATAATGATGAATTAATATTGAAGCTGTTTCCCCATCACCTATTTGCCAAGTTTTACCGTGTGATATTTATAAGTAGGGTGCATTTCTTCAGACCTGTTAATGGTGTTTTTCACCCTTATTTTCCCACGGCTTGTTTCTCCTGTCTAATTACACTATATTTTCTATGATCTGAAACAGTTCCATGCTTTACAGGAAAAGGTATCATTTTCTTCACTGTCATTTTATTTGGCACTTCCAAATGAGATGTACAACAAACACAGAGCTCTCAATGTTTTCTGTTCTTTGAAAACATTTGATTCCATTAAACAAGAATATTTCTCCCTTGTTTGAAAAGAAATATCACAAGAAATTTACTTAAGAACCTTAGAATGCAATAATCAGATTTATTTTAAATATAACTGTACCTTCAAGGGTTAGAATATTTACTAGAACAAAAAATTGTTCAGCCATAAGCAAGAAAATTTCCATTGACACACATGCAAAGAAGGATGAGTGATATCTTGAAGAAAAAACTGACCCTAGGAACTCTTCTTGGTACAATGAAATTTTTGGCAAAATATCTCACTGACAACACTGGCTGCTTTCCATATTATAACTGTAGATTAATTAGCATTTCTTAGGTGACTGCAAAAGAAACTGCAAACGAACTTTAGGTTTTTTAGTGAAATTCTTCCTTTCAGTTATAAAAATATTTTCATACATAAGTTCCATGACATACAAACATCCTGCTGCACAATGCTTCACGCTGCTAAGCAGCAGGATCTCAGTAAAAGATAAAAATAAAAAATAAATTTAGCTTTAAGGATTTGAATAATCTTTTAAAATCATATCATTTCAGATTGTACAGGACAGTTCATGTGACAAAAGTTCTGCACAAGATTACATGTTTTTTTGAATAGACTACAATCCAGAAAAGCAGCATAACATTTG
Organism: Ibycter americanus; assembly: GCA_035590275.1. Classification (NCBI taxonomy): domain Eukaryota; kingdom Metazoa; phylum Chordata; class Aves; order Falconiformes; family Falconidae; genus Ibycter; species Ibycter americanus. Next base: position 1,770,383 of record JAVJGI010000001.1, read on the forward strand.
CTCCTATGGATGGCATGTGCAAAATAGATAGACTATTATGTCCAGCAGGAGAAATTCCTTTCAATTTGTTTTACAAATTAGGAATGAAAATTTCTATTCTACACTTTCATTTGCATCCCAAGTCATGAATGGATAGTCATTTTTAATTCAGAAGTACACCATTCCCTGTTGATCACTGAGAATTATTCGGGTATCATTCTGCTGGAGAGCAACGGAGCTTAATGATTTTATTTAAATGTCTCTTTTTGTTCCCTTATGTTTCACTAATTCATGCTTTGTTAGGGAAAACAAGGTATTTACTAATAAAACTGGAAAAAAAAAATTATAAGACATAAATACTCAGGTTTTCCCTTCTACAGAACTCTTATTAAAGAAAACACTTACAAAGAAGTTACCTGGAATATCTGAAGTACTTGTATAGTATGCGACACAGTACTATGTTGGACAGGTGCTAGAGTGGCTGCCTGAGAAGCAAAACTATGACTTGCATAGAAAGACAATTTTGTTTAGGTGTTCTAAAAGGAAAAGCCTGTGGATTTTGACATTTTTCCCTTTTAGAGGGAGAATTAAATTATTCACTAAGCTCTCAAGGGACTTCTAAGCTGGGATTCCCGAAGTTAAAAGAGAAAACAAAATGCTGTGTTGTGCTGTTGGTTATCTCCTGAACAGACTTGTGGATCCAAAATTTAGATGTAGAAGTAAATTGCTTAAAAGCCCATTGCTTGTCTATTCTAAGTTTTGTATTACTCATTGTGTTAAAAAACAATACTAATGTAACAGAACATTTCTTTTCAGTAGCTTCCATCTATATCATAGATCTTCCATTCCTCTTAGCTTTTTTATTCATAAATATTTTGTGTAAAATGTTTCTTAAGGAAAGGAACAGAAAACATAAATTTCATGTTTGACTTAAAAATATTTTTCCTTTGGATCCTATGTGTAAAATATAGAAAATTTTGAAAACATAAAAACCTTGGAAGAGAAAAAGTTGAAAGTATTGTTCAGAAGGAATGGAGGTGTGAGACTGTGAGACTCAGGCAATCAAATATTCTAATTTGTGCTTACCCTGTCTCGATGCAGTGGGCATATTTCACTTCCCTGTCATGCTCTGATCCACTGTTGCTAGGGAGGGAGGATATGATGGTAAAATGACTTTATGTACTAAAATTGATTTAAATTACAACAGTCATTCTCACAATAATCCTTTTAATTGCTCTTAGGAATTACAAAATTAATTAAGAAAGATCTTGTGGCATCCCCTCAATTTAAAAAATAAAATATTGATTTAACTCATTAAATGATTAGTACCTTGTGAAAAGTAATCATCTTACCTTTTTATTTTTATGAAGACAAAAACCCCACCAAAAAACAAATGAAAGTTGAATGTGCCTAATAAAGAAATATTTATCTTTTGAATCCATTTCTCCATCTCATGCTTACCCTTATCAGCTAAACCAGATGAGATTAGTGGTGTCTTGAGTCCCATTAAAAGGAAGAAAGCTTTTTTTTTTTACTTGGTAGCACTCACTTCCCTGTCATTTTCTCTCTTTCTAAGCCTTTGTGCTCAACTTAAACTGCCAGGAAAATACATTAACCTTTGAAGGGAAGTGGCAAAATAATCTATTATATGAAGTATAAAAAAATATTTCCTTCAGCTATAGTACTTATTTTCTTTCTGTACTCATGCAGTGTTTATGCAGTGTTTACAGCTGCACACTATTAGCCAGATTTAATTAGGTGACAGAGGACACGGAGAGACATGAAAGGAGCCCTGCCACGGCTGAAGACATATACCAGGAATCAGGTGGTGACGGGAATTGCAAGGGTGGCATTAAACTCATACCTGCATTGCCCACCTCTGGGTTCCCTGAATTCTGGAGTTCTTCCTCTGTAACATTTTAGAGTATCCTCAGTCTAATTGCAAATCACACTGCTTGTAAATGACTAGGAGATGATAAAGGATAGGAAATCCTTGACCCTGCCCTCATTTATCTACACCCACTCTTGCAACAGTACAGTGACAAGGTAGAAATCATAATTCTTCACTGGAAAAGTCCCTTATTCTGGAGTTGAGATTTTCATGCAAATAATGCCAATCAGGTTCTACCAGATGTGTGACGCAAAATCAGCTATGCTATACCTAGAATCTAGATAAATGCTTGGGTTTAGTCCAAAGCACACACTTTATTCATCTGCAATTCTGATATTAAAGACAATGCACTCTGCATTTATATTAAACACACCTCTTTAATGAATAGAAATTAATAAAGAAAGAATTATATTAAAAACAAAAAAGTAGATACAGCTGGGATGGGGGAGAAATTCAATCTGTTCAATACAGGCAGGATTCTGTGTAAGGGTCACGAATACTACTTAAGCAATGGGCCATTAGGGCGGTGTGGTTATCATGAAATAATCTCACCCCTGGAGAGATAACTATGGACCAGATGCAGCCATGTGCTTCTAAGCATCCAGGGGTGTAGTTATCACGATAAGCATACCTGCTGATTTTCCTTCATTGCCACTATAAAATTTCCTGTATTTTGTCTCAGCACAAACATAACAGTGTTTAAGTATATTATCCCAACCACAGAAAATTGCCAATTAATGCAAGAATAGTTAAGTAGTTTAAGCTACAACACTACTGCAAAACCACATTAAAAAGTGGCAGAGCCAGTAGGAAGTGATACTTGTAAGGTAAGCTTGAAGAAAATGGATCTTTGTTTCAGAGAAGGAAGGGTACATTAACAGATGTTTAAGGTATTTGAAAGGCAAGACCCTACGTTCCTCTGTACCCGGACAAAGCCAGAGCTCCTATCTTTTCTTCCCCACTTGCCAAAAATTTTACCTCTTAATGGTAAAAAAGATAATGAAGGACTCACTACTTGTAGCAAAAATCTTTAGGTAGCTTTTTTCCCCCAAAACGAGACTTCAACAAACCCCTTTGGTGCCTATCTCCTGAGAAATCCCAAAGATTTGATTTCATAATACATGCAGCAAGGACCCCGCTTTCTTTTGTCTGGAGACAATGGTTGGGATGGCTGTTGGCAAAATATTCAGTCCCCCCAGGGAGACGAGCTGTCAAGTAATAATAAGGCAGCAAGGAGCAGCAGGGAACAGGGTCTGGGTTTCTGTGGAAATTCTGCTGAATCTGACTTGTTTTAAAGGCTAGGGGCTCCATCTAAAGAGTATATAGTCTTCTCTCTTCACTGAAGCAGTGAAACCTGACACAAAAGAATACATTAGAAAAAAATAAACAGATGGAGTTTCATCTTCGCTGCTTGAAACAAATGAAAGGGAAGAAGAGGTTTTGTTTTCTTTTCATTATCAAGTCTGATTCTTTCAAAAGAAGCAAATTTCTGTTGTCTAGAAGAGGCCCGTGTATAAAAGCTGATTAAGTCTGGACAAAACGAAATCAAGTTTTTTTCAGTCCACTCAGTTTTTATGACACAGGATGATGCTTGAAATATGGCTGAAATTTTGTCAGCTCCATCAAACAACTCGATCTGGTAAAAATTAAGGCTGTAGGTTTTCAGCTGAGAATCCTGTGACTCATCTAGAGTATAAATTTCAGTCTACATATAAGCTAACATGGGGAAAAGTTAAGTATAAAACTTTTACAATAACTGTTGATGAAAAAAGTTACTTTATAAGGAGTAACTTTATCAGAGATAGCAGCTAAACAAAAAAAAAAAAAAAATTGCTGTGTGGAGATGGTCTCATCTTGAGTGTTTGAAGTATTTTAAGCTTTTGTGGCTAGCTCCCTGAAAGCAGGAGTAAGGACTCTCAAGTCACAAGTTCTAAAAGTACTGTCAACCACATTAGGACAGCATGATCAGAAGCTGTTAATTTAAGACTAAGCATGTGAGTGGACTGAAGAAGGTTATTTTTTTTCAATTATTTTTTTTCCCCTTGTCCAGATGTCTTAATTAATCAAGACACTTGCATGCAAATTGAATTTTAGGAGGACACTGGGCATAGGGAAAGCACCTGTAAGAGGACAATAATTGGAAATTATTCAGGGAGGCACAGAAGAAGAACATGACTTGGTAATCCATTATTAAAAGATTTGAAGGAGTAGAGAGAACCGAAGACAAAACCTAGCAACACAGTTAGAAATATAAAATGTAAGGCAGAATGTCACTCTAAATATTTTTAGTATGGTGTTTTCGTTGCTTCTTGGCAGTCAGGAGTTCATGAGGAAAACAGTAACAAAGAAAACCCGGTATTCCTGAGGTATAAGCAGACAAATAGCAGAGGAAAGAAGTTATAAGGCAAAAGAGAATGGGAAAGAATCAAAACCAAAAATGTTAAAGACAGACAAAAAAAAGAAAATTGGAAGAAAAGCTAAAGAAAAGTAAACAACAAATAAATAAACTGAGGAAATTCTAAAAAATATTTTTTATGAAGAGAAGACAACAGTCATGTATAACAAAAGAGGCAATTGTTTCTTTCCCTTCATGTCAGTGAACTAGTGGTGGTCACATATTCGTAGAACCGTATCTGAAAACCCATTTATTTTGTTTTGGAAAACTAAAATACATTTAACAAACCTTTGTAAAAAACAGAGCTCTTCTCACTTTTACACATCTCTAGCTCTTACAGGAACTGCAGAGGTAAAGGCATAAATCAACTTGATCAATAAATGAGGTTGTAGAGACAGAATTACAAATATCTGGAGGAGTCATCGCTTTTGAGTAGATTGTGTTAACCCCTAACTGCTTCTATACTTTGAATAGAAAACCACTCTGAAAAATGGTCACCTGAACTTTAAACTACTCCTCATGTTTTTCCAGATACAGAATTCTATTTAAACACATCATTATGTTCCTGTATCATATGTTTAGACTCCTTTTAACATGCTTTTCATATTTACAGATTATTTTTTCTGAAAAACATTTATAAGCTTATTTACATGAAAGTACCTTTACCATTATTTGTGTTTGTGTGTCTGAATTTTTGGGATTGTTTATTTTTTCAAGGAAAACGTGAAATAACTCCTCAGGAGAAGACATACAAGGAAGGACTCAGAACTGCTATTGTTAGATGTTATTAACATGATCAAAATGGGATTTTGTTTTAATTCTTAGAAGAATTTAGAAGAAAATACCTGTATCTAGGGAGAGGAAGCTAAAGTTAAGTACTACAGAAAATTATGTAGGGGAAGATTTTTGCCATGCAGGGTGTAATTCATAATAGGCCATTGTTAAGGAGAATGGAAGAGGAAAAGGAAAGGAAAGACATGATTTGTCAGATAGTCAGACTCTGGCCAAGACCTCCTCTAATCCTGTGGGCTTTAGCTCATGATCTCATCCTCATTTGACCATTATGTTTGAAATAAAAGAGATGTGAAGGGGTCTATCATTGAGCTGCTAAACTGCCAGGGGAAAAAAAAAAAAAAAGTGGTAACTCCACAGCATATGATTTTCAAAGTCCAATTCACAGTCCTTTGGTTTTTGCACAGGTAAAGAGAGAAAGCATTCAAAAATTTTATGGCTGAGCTGAGTTTAGGCTTTTGTAATAGGAACAGGGACACTGGAAAGTGATGTGCAATTCTTCTTTGTTTGTCTTTCTAGTCAAAAAGCAAAGCATAAGGGGTGAATAGATTATGCAGGCATAACATATTTTATGGCTTTGTTAGTGTAGGTAAGCCATTTATTTAAGAATCCTTGAGCAGTAGCTCCATTTAGCTTGATCAGATGTTTTTAAGGATGCTTAGTCGCCAGGTAAGTTTCTAGCAATTTAGAAGTATTTAAGAGTTAATTTAGCTCTTTCCTTCTCCTCCACATGTGTTCTCCAAGAGGGATTCTGGGGTATAAGGAAGAAGAATCTAGTAAGGTAATTTCCTTAAGAAAACAGGCAGACATAAGATTTTCTAATTAACTCCTCTCGCCTATTTGAGCTTATGCAGATGTAAGTTATCTAATTGCTGCTTTATTGGCTCTGCATAGATTGGTTGCCTTTTAATGGCATCTGTATGTTTTTTGCTTCACTGGCATTATAGGACCCATTGCTGTGATCTATATAGGAAAGCTGTATTTCCTGAGTTTGAGATAGAAGAAAATTGCGTACTAAAAGCTCAACACACAATCTCTGATTTTTTGCTATTTAGTATAAGAACCTAGACATACAAAGGAGCTCTGCAATCTGAGTCTAACTTAACTGCATCTCATATAGCAGGCTAGTTTACCTATCTGTTTATACGCACAATGCCCATAATGTGGGAACATATAATTGGTTTATTTTGTACTAAGAAATAATACTTGCAAATACTGTGATGAATGCAAATAATCTACAACTCGGAATACTCTTCTTTGCTAATGGCATTAGTCATTACCTTCCTTTTTTTTGTCTTATTTCAGCATCTCCTTCTATTACAGGTCAAAATATGAACACCATAAATAGCTTTCCCAGACGTAACAGGAAAATAATAACAGAGGACAGAAAAGTATATTTGTGAAAAGGGGAGAGAAAGCAGGGATCTTGGCAAGAGAACAAAACAGAATAACCCCATTGGAAAGAAGGAGTAAGAAGGGGAGAACAGAAGAAAGGTGACGCATACAGCATTATGAGTATTAGTAAAAATGTGAAAACACTGAGCTTCAGCAATAAAACATGCTGAAATTGAAGGTATTTCAGCTCCTGGCAAGATGGGAGATTAAATGCAAGTACAGTTATATTTGATATAGTGAAAAGAATTTATGAGACTGAAAGATCTGGGAAACTTGTAATGACAAGATAAGAGAGAGCGCTGAACAAAGGCCCTTTGATAAGGAGGGAACTTGATAGACCCTTCCAAAAAGAGCAGAAAAATCTGTATAGAGGTGAGTTACATGTGGAGACAGCATGGAAAAGTGGAAATAGGAAATTTGGATACAAATAATGAGGAATAAGCAGACACCGAGAACTGTAGCAGTAAGGCAGTGGGTTTCAGCAAATCCATGAGAAAGAGCAGAAGTTACAGGGAATAATGGGGTTCTGAGTCAGGCCTCTGCCATGTGTTTTAAGCAGTATGACTGTATAGAAACACGAAGTAATGCAACAACACCTTTTAAAGAATTTGAATACAACACATAGCATTTGCCAAATACAGTGAATGGCATCACTGTAGATTTAGGATGTGTTGATTTCTAAGGGTTTGTGTTTAAAAATAAACTTCTCTCTGAATGAGCAAGATGTTAAGGTTTAATTTGCTTACTCCATCGATTTATATTATTCTAGTACACCTGACATTTCTGCTTTTTAATAAACACTTGAAAAACAAAATGTCTGTTCAGTAAGAATAGTAAACTTGTGTTTTACTTTACTGTTTTTTATACACTACTATTTTTCCTCTGTTGTTAATTTATCCTGGTTCATTTTAAAAATTTATTTACTAACTTTATCAGCAATCAAACCTGCTATCAGAATTGAGAATGAGTGCTTTCCTCAAAGCAAATTATAATTTGAACTACTAACGTTCAAGGACATCTAGTACTCAGCACAGATTACTTTTGTATGTGACTAAATACCAAAGTGAAGCTGAAGTACCTGTCAGCCACAGAAATGCATTTTTGAGACTATTCTTTTGTTATGGAAGACATTAGCTTTTTTCCCTGGACTTCAGTGAGTTAAAATTTACAAAATAAAACCAATGATAACATTTATAAACATTTAAAAAGAGAAAATAAAGGTTAAAGCTGTCATACCAAAGTAATTTTCACATCGCAAATTTAAACAAGGGATGTCAGTGTTCTAATGATCCTCAGGCCTCCGACTTTGGACACGCAAGAAAAGTGCCTTGACATAGGTGGAGAAAATCCTGCAGCAAGAAACTCAGCGCCAGCTTGTGTAGAAGAAAATGTTGTTCAGTGTTAATGAGCTAACAGCTGCTATATCATTGCTCATTGTTACTGTGTTTTGGTTGGACCTCACTCAACCTGACAGCTTAATCACCACCTTTAATCTAAGACACTATAAGGAAGAACATAGTTAAACCACTACATGACTCCACACCAAGAACACACCTTTGTCCAAACAAGAACTTACCTAGGGAATGAAGATGCTTTTTTGGCCCGTGTTTTGCCTGAAGGTGTAAAATCAGGAAGTGATGGTTAAATGGGAAATTCAAATTAATAATTTTCTGCCCCCGTGACATTGCCCTCCTCAGTCATGCTGAGGTACCACGTGTTGAATCAAATCACGATAATGTTTTTGCTTACAATATGCCACAGCAGTTGTACCTGGACACAAAGAAACCAGCTTGGAAAATAAGAATGTGGAGATTACAGACTGAGTAAATGTAGCTTTCTGAGAAATACACATATAACAATGAAGAAATGATAGCTTTGCCCTGAGCTAAAAAGGAAGCTAAAGAGTTTTTAGGTGCATACTACCTAAAAAGATCTCAGAGCAGTGAACAAAAGTAGTTTGCTTTATTGTTTGATTTCTGCTGTGTTCAGGGAATCAAAACTTTATTTGTAAAGAGGATTTCATCCAGAAAGTAATGCCAGACTGAATCATCATTTTCTCATCTTGAATAGAATGACTCACAAAAAGCTGAATTTTGCTAGCTCTACAAAAGAAGAGGTGATAGAATATCAGCTACAACATTATGAACTGCAGCCTCTTAGGACTTTTGTGATCCAGATTTTGTTCCCAGATTCATGCGAGTTCTGGCTGTGCTGATGGAAGCTCTCACTGATACTGCAGACCTTCTTGGAAGAAAAAAGGACACCAGCTTACATATTCCACTAATCTTTGGGCAAAGAGTAATAATTGTGCTTTAATGGATTCTCTAGAATACCTCCTTGTTGTCCTTCCCATTTATCTTATTAGAGAGTAACACACTTATTACCAAGCCAAGCCACACAGTGTTGATAACTTGCTCATACTGAGGTTCTGCTACACCAAGTAGTACAATTAGATTAAGCCACTTGACTTCATAAACTTGGGTCCTATCTCAAAAATCAGCTTTCAAAGACCCTATAGGTATATCCAAAGCAGTACTAAGCATCTTCCAGAATCCTGTAGAAATCCTGCACTATGCTAAGTTCATGATTTTCAGCCCTTGAGACATTTCAAAGTGGTGTCTCAGTCCTCTGCTTGTCCTCACTGTGTTGTTCTACAGGTTTAGTGCCTATCACTAATACACAGTCACTATCATGTGTTTTGTTGGGCAGATGTAGCCTCTTAACGTGAAGAGAACGCTGCTGCATGCACATGTTCTGCTGGGGGAATGAAAACTCTCCAATGCTGAGACAGAGCAGTCACCGTGAGAATGAATTAACAGAATTCCAACTTGGGGTAAAAGTGATCTACCAAAAAACCCACCACAACTGTCAAGGTAGGCTACAGCAGTCTCTAGGTCTCCATTAAAAGATAATTTCCTGTTACACATACAAATTAACACTATTCAGCTATATTAATTACCACACACTTAAATCCTGATTTGCACAGTCTGTGTTTTTCTGCAGGTGTGAATTTCATCCCAAATGTAAACAACGTTGCTGTCTTCATGCCTGGGAGAATGACAGAACGATATCAAAAGTATTGTCAAACAGGGAAAAAGGCACAGGTTGTGAAGAAGGTGTGTGTGGGTGGAAGATTCGACTTTTACTGTCAATTTAAAGAATTGCTTTCTGATTATGAAGATGGAATAGAATTCTTGGTTCTTTTTTAAATTCAATAATTTAATAACAACAACAAGAAATATAATAAGATAATTTTTGGGAAGAACTCTCCTCATACCACGGTTTGGACAACCAGCATATGTAGAGGAGGAAAGTCAGGAACTGCACTTAAATATTTATTGAATTTGAGGAAATTACATATATCATAATATAAAGATACTAAACCACCACAATTGCTTTAAACAGTAACTGTTTATTCTGATAACTTTTCTCTTTACAAAAGTAAGATCTAAATCACATTTTGGTCACAGGAATGGATGTGAAAAAGCAACAATTCCACCATGTGAATGCACACATGGACATACACACAGGCATGCACCCCTGTTACCATCAAGAGATCACATAGTTGTTCTGAACTCTGCTGCTTAGAAGTCACCCAAAGCAAGCCCAGAACTAATGCCATATATCTCAGCTGACCAACCAATATAAGACCAACAGAGAATATTTCCAAAAATATTTGTAGTAAATACTCAATATACAGCCAATATATTAACTTAGTTGATAATGCCATAATTACTAAAAGATCCCAAAGATTCAGATAGGAACACATTTGGTCATAATTTGTACACAGAAAAAAGAAACAAGATACATTATTGAGTAGAAAATCAGTAATATCGAAAATGACTAGTATGTAGAAAAATATTTTACTTTTAAAATTAACGCTGGGTAAGAAATTCTGCCTTGATTCTGTTTTATGTTCTTCTAAATGCATTGTTCAAAAATGTTATTCTTAGTCAATTAAGACTTACTTAAACCATCTTCTGTACATTACATATTCTGTGAATTATGATGTGTGCATATTGGGGTGTGTGAGAGTGTGTGACTGTGCACATAACTGAATAAAGGTTTTATTTTCCTCTTATAATTTCTTTTTTAATATCATTATTTGGTTAATATTGTTTTGTTGCTGTACCATGATACCCAAGAAAAGACATTCTTAATACATATGGAAGTATCATTTGAAAGTACTGAAATCAGAAATTAGATCTTTATTTTCATTGTATAGTGAATTCAAAAGCAATTTTCTGTAGAATAAGAGATGTATTGAAATATGGTTTATTCTGCTTGTTATATCACTGATCTTCACAGTCTTGCATTTAGGAGCCATTTTTATAGACACTACAAATGAATAGATAGATAAGATTAAATGATAATATCAATTTTGTATGGTGACTAACCCGCATAATTCAGATGGAAGATAAATATAAAATTACATAGATAGCACCAGAAAAACATTTTGTTGAATGTAAAACTGGCTATGTACTGCCTTACTCCAGATCTTTTTTTTTTTAAACTTATCATGAAACATGAGTGCTCTGCTTGCTCCTTAGTATTCGTATCAATGTTTGTCCAAAGAAGAAATGGAAAAGTACTCTACCATCTGATGTCCTGTTTTATATTCTTTTGCCTTTAGTTTATTTATCAAACACTGAGAGTAACAGGCAGTGAACAGAGGTGAACTACCTACGCCATACATTTTCCTTTATTGGAGCTGTACAGTTATGTGATGGCAAGTATTGATAAACTTCAGTATAGTCGAAATTTTGCCACAACAGTCACACTACAGTATTTTGCTCAATAATGAATCAGCTCAGCTCAGAAAGTCCAGCTTTCAAGGATTCCCACCTGCTAAATAAAATTTTACTTTAGGTTCTGTCAAATGTTTTTTTCTGGAGAATTGGAAAGGAAAGAATCCTGTTCACTGATAATAACAAATTACAAGCTAGTGTGAGATGATAGAAGAAAGAAAATAAAATTGATCTTCAGTGAAATTCTGTGATAGAATCAGAGAGTGAAACAGGTTTTTAAAATGACCATATTGAAAATAAATGAACAAAATGTTCACAGTTAAACTATTTTTCATTAAACAATGTACAAAACCAGGGCGAAACCAGGACTATCTAAAACATTTTTTTTTCTCTACCTGTATTTTTAATGTCTTTAGGAAGACCTTTTGCAATAAAGTCTTTTGATAATAAAATTGTGAATTATATTTTTCAGCTCTGAAAGACTGACCCTATTTTTCCAGAAACAACAGAATTCCACAAAGTGAAATGAATTACTGCCTCATCTCAGTATTATTGGAGTGCAAATTGCAAAAAGAATGCTTCCAGGAACACTTAGGTATTATTGTCAGTGTATGTCAGGTATTTGTTTACAATTATCAGAAACAGTTTGAAGGACAAAGAATCCCAGGCATCATAGGAAGTAAATTATTTGTACATATGTAATTACATGCTTATCACAGTTACGATGACACTGTATCACAAAGATCAAAAAACAGAATTTCCATGTATATCAGGTTATAATACTATGTAGCAAAAATATTGCTTTATTCTTTGTATGGTGTTGCTACCTTTCTAACTAGCTGAACTCTCTTGCTCATGTCCTGACTTTAGATTTCCCAACACTGAGTCTAAGTTTGGCTTACATCCTCTCCTATTGGAACCATTCCATTTTCTCTTTATCATGTAAGACTTCAGGTAGGGGACCAATTTACTTGACGGTCCAGTGCGATTAGAAGGATGCAGTAGCTCTGTTTTGGAAATCAGTGAAATTAGTTGAAACTAGATCTCATATATACTCGTATATAGCCATATATATCCATATATTAACAGGCTTGTGCTTGTTGCATGGGATTGTTCTCAGTTTCCTACAATAAAATCCGTTGCAGGTCCAGAAAAAGAAATTTAAAATAAAACTTCAGTATCATCTGGGTTTTATGAAACTAAATTGATTTTTCCATTGAGTACCTGAAAAAAACAAGCAAACCAAACACAAAAATGGCTAAATCTACCTGAAGGCCTCTATTGTATGTAAAATATTGATGTAGCTCTAATGAAAAATATATTGTATATGTGTAAAAAAGTATGTTTTAAATTTGTGTTTTTAAAATACTGTATTCTTTTTTTTTTTTTTTTTTCTCCTGAAAAGAAATATTACCAAAGCATTATATGAAAGACTTAAGGACAACCTTGTTTCTTATTCCATCACATTAAGGGAATGTACTTACATTAAAGACATCTCTAAAATTTTTATCCGACTTCAGTGCAAAAAGGTCATTGCCCTAATGCCAACTAACATATCACAAATTCAAATACTAAAATCATAGCACAAATTACAACAGAGGAATTTCTCTGTATAGGAACAGGTTCAGAATTATTCAGTAAATACATTGTCATTGTACAGTTTACTCATTGTAATAACTCCAGTTATGTATTTCTTTGTAACCTAAAATGTTCTTCATATCACCAGAAGCTAATACACTAAAATATCTTGATTTTTGGTTACACCGGTTCTGAACATTCTCGATTCACCACCTAATATTGCTGTATTAAAGAGAAATCCTTCCTAATTGTCTGCGTACAATATAAGAATAAGCTCTTGTTCCCTAATCAATACTCCAAGATGTTCAAAATGATGTGTGAAAACTCAACAAGAAAAGGAAAGTGGAGTTTTATTGGAACTGATAATAATAAATATACACTTTCAAAAAGGTATTTATCGGGATATAAAAATACGTCTGCCTGAAGTAGGAAAAAAGTACGCCTTCCTCCTAACGAAGCAGAGATTAGTTTTGCTGGTGTGAAGATCGATGTTGCTATAGTTTCACCTGAAAGCTGTAAGCGATCAGCCGTAAGCGTTTACTGGAATATAGGGGCAGCTTACACCCAACCTAAGATCTTTTTCAGAATATTTATTAGAAAATAGAAATATTCACACTATCCTTTGAGTTGAGAAACCCATCTCCTAGTTCCTTTTTTCCATTTCTTCTGTTTTCCACATACCGTTGTCCAAGAAGTGGTATCCAGATTTTGTAGAGGGAAAGGCTGTGAGTCTTTGGCTGCTGACTGTGGAAGCAAAGGGCAAGGCCAAACCTACACACTGGTCAAGAGCTTTAAAATGTTGAGCTGAACTTCATATTGACCTTCTTAGACCGCTATTTTGTGAACTAGTTCTACTGACTTAGGGTGAGATTTATCCCAGCAAAGAGTGTCCTTTTGATGCTTGGTTTTGGTATGAATAGGAAATGTTTTTCTTATCAAGTGAGCATGCATTAAGCTATACTGTTAGGACAACATTTAAACTGTTTTATAGCAGGGCTGTGTAAATTAATGAAAGTATAGGGGGGATATAATGCTCGAACTCCAGCAGGATTTGGGAAAAATAGAGTAAAACTGATAAGGAAGGTGCCACACAAATATGGATCTGTAGGGCTTTGGCTGAGTTTGTTGGACTACCTCGCCTAAGGAGAGTGAGGTGGTGTTTCCTCACTGACTGACTGTGTGGCTAATAAAAAGGTTTTGAGCAGAGCTGGGAAATGCTCCTCAGTTTGATTTCGAAAAGGACCTGTGTCTGGCCAAGGATTTCGCCGGGTATGACAGGTTTTTAAAGTCACCCTTATGAATTTGATGTATAGGCATGACTAGTGTATCTGCCATTTTAACAGTTTTCAAGTTTGCTTTGGGGTATCTTTGGCCAGATTGAGGTCAGAAAACCCAGTTCAACCCCTTTGGGGTGGTTTTTTTTTGGTTCATTGGTTAAGTGCCATAGCAATTCTGGGGAATAGCAAAACAAATGCTTTGTGAGTCAAACTTCTGCTTTTAAAAGCAGTTTGAACTTCAGCTAAGGAAATCTGGTTTTGCACATAAGTTCACTACCAAGAATTTTAAGGTTATCCTCTAATTGCAATATTCTGTCTAAAAGGCACACTTTAAATATTGCAGTCATTTTTTTAAATATATACGCTTGCTATGACCCTAACTGGTTTGTCACAACATTCAAATCATAACATATTGTGAGACAGTGCTAAAAGAGTAATTACTTGAACAATTTGGAGAAACTCCAGATACTTTTTAGAGATAACTTCAGTGAAAACCAGCTCAGTGCACTAGCTAGTGCACCACTAGAAAGTGGTACAGTAACTGTATTTTTCTTCCTCTGCTTTTCTCTATTTTGTTGTGCAATTTTAAAATTAGTGATTTGCCTAAAAATCTTTGCATATTTTGGAATTAAAAGCCTATCTGGACAGATACAGGCTGACTCAAAATTAACAATAATTTCTCACTTTTGATCAGTAATGCACCCAGCAATAGTCTTATTAGAATTTCTAAACGAGTTGGTAATATAGGAAACATAATGAAAGCTGAAAAATTACAAGAAAAAAATATTTTATCTCCTTCCCCTTACAGTATTATATATAAACATATACATACTGTGAAATAATTAAACACTGAAGAGCTAGAAAGGCAAACGAGGTAAATATAAAGTAAATTTTACAAGATTAAGGTAATACCATTACTCCAAAAGGCACAATGAAAAAAACAGCTTCAAAAAGTCAGTGGGAATGAATTAAAATAACAACACAATGCAAAATCCTAAGGTTAAATCCTGTAAATTTTATTTTAAAACACCTTCATATTAATCCGTATATAATATAGCTTATTAGAGGGCAATAATAAAGGATGTTGGGAAAGCATAGCAAGTATGGGCTCTACAGGAAAAAACCCACCATGTGTGATTACTCCCAAGTTTCACTATGATTCATCTGAATTTTCAATGTCATTTTAGACTGACTGGCTGGAAGGTCCTTAGACAGCCTGTCTTTATTAGCCAGATAGGAAAAAGTACATGTGTACTTATTTCCCACTAACTTAGTACTTAGAAGCAGTTTTAGAAATTGCTGCTGAGGTTGCCTGGCCATTCTCAGGGAGATGTAATCACACATTTCCCGAGCCTGAGTGTGTAAGAGAATTTAACCCTACATAACAGTTTCAATTGTTATTCATATATTCATTGTGTTGCACTTGTTCATTTACGTCAGCTGTTGACTTTAGGATTGCTTTGGTTTGTTTGTCATTAAAAATGTTATCTTTCCAATCAATAATAAATATCATCTGGGAAAAGAAACAAACAAGAGAACAAACAGGCAAACAGACAGAGACCAAAACTCAGTGTCTAGAGAAATATATGTCTCTGTTTTACAAAAGTCTGTTGTAGATATAAGACCCTCATTCATGTTCCCTTTAATAATACCTGAAGCCAGCATAAAATAATTTTGGACTGTTTATTTTTCTAATTCTTTCTTTCCTGGCTGAAGCTTTTTACAAATTTATTTCTAAAGGCATAATGGTCCTGCCACCTTCTGAAATTCTAGCCCTTCTGCAGAGCTTAGAGAGAGAGACTGAAAACGAATATACGGTGAAGAGAGATTTAATGTTATGAACTGAGAATGTGAAGTTGATGTGAAAGAAACATTCTAGATTTTGATCTGATCTTCTTTCTTGTTTTGCATATTTTGAATAAAAACTATAGATCAGCACAGGAAGGAAAATAGATGCAGTTTCTGCAAACAACTTTCTAAAATATATCTCCTTGAGGAACAGCAATTTTGGAAATTAACTGCCAAGACAAGCAGTTAATATTTCTTCTTCAGTTTTGCTTTGTTCTTACAGATCATTGTTTAGTCATTCTCTTCTTTCTCATTGCTGTAGACTGAGCTATTCTTACACTCTTGAATATTTACTCATAGTCCTTCCAATAAATGACTTATAATACCTTGTGCTTACAGTATAAGAGTCTCTACTCTAACCTAATATATTAGTACTTGTACAATGAGTAAGTTTTTCCCTAAGTGCTAATGCTTTGTGTGTGTCAGTATGCCTTTCTGTCTGTGGCTGACCCACAAAGCTTTGAGTCTGCTTCTTTTCCAGCTGTCTGCTCAAGTTTTATCATTGCAGATGAGAGATGCAGCTGTGGAACAGGCTTTCATTCCAACATTAAACTCCCAAGCAGGTCATACCAAGCCTGAGACTTTGACCACCAGATTTAGAAATAATTTAACTACATACAACGCTGAGTCTGTTCTCTGGCCTGAATTTAGTTTTATTTTAGTTATCAGTTAACATAGGCTGTCATCACAGTTTAATGCTTTCCTAAGAACAATTACAGACCTTTCTTACAACAATAAGCTAAGTTTAGGCTGCCTTTTTCCTTAAGTCTAGGGTACTTTTTTCCTTTTCAGACACAGCATGAGAGATTAATCTATAATATTTCACAGTAAATATTTTTATTAGCAAAATATACAAGAACCTCTGAAACCTCCAAACATAAACCAAAAGCTTTACCGTCTCAGCCCTGCCAGGAAGACATTACAGAAGCTGAAGACTTTTAAAAATGACTGAGACTGCTTGTCCTCAGAACAAGGTGACAACACGGATGTACAATTCAGGGGCGATTTTGAAGGTGAAAGCAATACAGTATTTTCCTCATCTATCTTTCTGAAGATGGATGTTAATCTTCAATAACTTAAGTCCTTTTGCATTCTGGTATGTTTCTCACAATCTTGCATCTTCCTCCGTTCCATTCTATTTAGAAAACATCCAGATGGTCCTTTAAATTGTTTTTGGGAAAAGTAATCATTAGTTGAATCAAAGTGTTTTTATATATCTGTCCAGGATAAGATGAGATCAAAGGCTAGAAGGTTCTAAAAGTAGTCACTGTAGTCACTTACTACAATCGCAGCAGGGACTGTTATTTTATACAAACTTGAAATAGTTACCAGCTTTTACTTGCCTTCAAAAGGTATAAAGCTTATTTGATTGTGAGGGGGTTTCTGCTAAAACTTGAAAGAACTGTTGGCATTGCACTTCTTACTTGTTAGGTCCTTTACATATTTAGAAACATTTTACCATGCAGCTGACCTCATCTAGGCCTCTTTCCCAAACCTCATTCTACTTACCAATTAGTTTTAATGCCAGAAGTCTAGGGTTTTGTTTTATTACCTTAGTCTGGTATAGCAAAGTTGTACCACAGGATAGATTTATAAAACCTTAAGTAGATCTTAACAGATGCTTTTGTTGCCAGACATCAAATTTGTTCCTGTCATTGTGCAGCCAATACTTTGTTAGAGGTAAAATTCATCCTCTCGTGAGTTATTAAAGAAGAATTAGAACACTGTTTCCCATACCTACAAAATGTTCTCCAAAAATTTTCCTTTTTTGGTTTCTTTTTTTCATTATTATTACTTTGGTCTAATTGCTTCATAATCTGACTCATTTTTTAAAGGCACCTATTAGTAAGTATTTACTTTTGCTACATTGCCTTAGTCACTTCTAGACCCTATAAAAAATTGCTCTAACTGTTCAGTGATTTCCAATGTTTGTGGAGGTTCAGTAGTTTTCTAGACACCATGTGGTACAAGATTGTGAGAAGAGATGTATATAAGCTTCTAATTCAAAGTTAACCATATGATCCACGGAGGCTAATAGAACCTTTTATAATTCACATCATTGCTGAGATGTCCTCGTATTGAATCTTCTTATCCTGCAGAATAAAGTTGTGTCCACATTTTTTCTTCCTATCTTAGATTTCAGCCTTTTTTTTTTTTAAAAAAAAAGGGGGGGGGAGGGGGGAAGTTGTTAAGACAGTACTTTCCTTTGATGCTTTATTTATTGTGCCACACTTGCACTACTGGATGACATTCAGATACTATACTAACGGAAAGAGAATACTACTGTCTGCTGTATAGTACAAGTCTGTCTCATTTGTCTGTTGGATATCAGGTTTGAAGTAAATGTGAAGTAAGTATTGCTAATTTGTATTGAGCTATGTAAAAATAATTATCCCCAAAAGCAGATGAAATGATTTTTTTAGTTAAAGATCTATTCTCTTTCAGTTTTCACAGGTTTTAAGAAAGCAATCAAAACTCTAGCAGTTGGAAAATGGAATTTTTTTTAAATAATAACTTTTTAAAATATAAATATTCTTTGATTTAGTATTTTAATTATGCAAAAAATGTGGTTTTCTGTGTAGCATACACTGTAAACATGAAAGAAACAGTTTCTGGTCCAGAGAGCCAAGGAAATCAGAAGGGACAAGAAAAGGAAAGAAAAAAAAAGTATGACTGTTAGTGACTTCTTGGAAGAGGAAGTGACTATGAAATAGATGGAGAAGGGAAAAGAAAATAGAAAAAGGGAAAAGAAAATGCAGAAAAAAGGTACATAGAAAAGCTTAATGCAGCTTTTTATAATGCAGAGGTCCTCCCTCCCCCCCGCCCCCCCCCCCCAAAAAAAAATCCCCCCAAAACCAACCCCAAAATCCCAGAAACAAAAAAAAGACAGGAATTCAGAGAGAACATGGGCTAGAATCATAGAATCATGGAATGGTTTGGGTTAGAAGGGGCCATTAAAGGTCATCTAGTCCAACCCCCCTGCAATCTGCAATGAGCACAGATATCTTCAACTAGATTAGGCTGCTCAGAGCCCCATCAGATTGACCTCGAAAGTTTCCAGGGATGGGACACCTACCACCTTTCTAGGTAACCTGTTCCAGTAATCCTATAAAATTTCTTCCTTATATGTAGTATGAATCTACTGTCTTTTAGTTTAAAACCAGTACCCCTTGTCCTATCGCTGCAGACCCTGCTAAAAAATTTGTCCCCATCTTTCTTATAAGCCCCTTTTCAGTATTGAAAGGCTACAATAAGGTTTCCTGAGTGCCTTCTCTTCTACAGGCTGAACAACCCCAACTCTCTTAGCCTTTCCTCACAGGAGAGAAGTTCCATCCCTCTGATCATATTTGCGGCCGTACTCTGGACCCACTGCAACAGATTCATATTCTTCTTTCTTGTCCTGAGGACTCCAGAGCTGGATGCCGTGCTCCAGGTGGAGTCTCACCAGCGTGGAGTAGAGGAGGGGAATCACCTCCCTCAGCCTGCTGGCCACAAATGAATCAGTGCATCTCGGCTGCAGCCAAGTCTTGAACTAAAAGATTAGAAATGCTTCCTAGATTTTCCCAGTCAATTTCTTGGCCATTTCTGCAAAACCCAAATGACTATATTAATTATCTGTGGCCAAACATCTGGACAGTTAAATGATTCCTGGAAGCAAGTTAAGTCTTTTCCTCGTCGTTTTATTCTGCCACGAATTTTGATTGGCCTGGTATGTCTGGCTTTATTAATAATATACTTTATTACAGTGGAGGGTCCTTCTAATGAGAAATGTCAGACTGTTGGTTTCAAGGCAAAACTCAAGAGATAACTGGATGAATTCTTTGCTACACCTGCGCTTACAATACAAAGCATGGGACAGGACAGGATGCAGAACATGATGCACCTAGTAATAGTTTGTTCTTTTTTTCTCTTATTCTGGGCACGCTGTAACAAGGACTTATGTATGGGTTATGTTTTGAGCTATTCTATGCATGTAACTCCCATGGAAACCTGGAGAAGCTGTGCCCTTGTCAGAACATCGTCAGCTACTGACTCATTACACACTTGAGTGAGAAAAGCCGGGGGGAGGGGGTAAGCAGCGAGAGGAGAAACAACTGCAAAACTGGCTGCATGATTCTTGGAACATCTGTTTTGAAGCCGTGTAGTGCCTGCCAATATGCAGGCAGGATGCTGGGTCCAGGCTTTAGTTTGGGGATCTGGCCAGTATAAAAATACTAATCAGTGTAGAGCTCTCCACTGAGCGTTAGGCAAGGTGAGAGGCATTATTAAAACACTAAACTAAACTGTAGGAGTAGTTTCTCCACTCGATTTTTATTGGCTCATATTCAGCCATTTTCACTAGAAGAAAGATTTGCTAGGTACCCCATTCTGGATTTATATATTTATGTATACGAGTAGTTGCGAAGTTGAAGCAGACTCCGCTCTTAGGTTTCAGGCTCCATTGTGAAGGCCATTTAGCCACATGTGTGAAATGCCATGTCTGAGCTAATTTTTCATGACAGGATCTATGAATTTGTACAGAAAGGTGTGTTGCTACATTTTTATGACATGTGGACCACAGTTCATTCACAACCAGTCTTAAAGAATAGGTAGATGACCACAGATCATGCTTAATTACCTGTTTTGATATGTGTTGTATGCCTATGAGCCAAACTTTCAAAAATATTTATGTGTCTTAGGATCCAAAATTCCATGCACAAGTTAACTACCACTGAACGCGTGTGAGGTTTCTGTTTCCAAGGGCCAGATTTGTAAAGATATAGAGGTGCCTAACTCCCAACCTTGTCTTTCTTTTAATACCTATATTACTCAAACACTGAAAATGTCATGCTTCTGGTTGGAAAGAAGAGCTTGAAGGCATGAAACAGTGCAAAGTAATCCCTGTGAACTGCCAGTGGAACTACAGTAGGTTGCCATCTGAAAGGGAAAGCTCACTAAATAGAAGTAAGAATTCAAAATTCCTTATATTACTGTGATGTTTCATTCTCCAGATCAGCTACAGCTCCCAATACATTGATCAGATTGTTTCAAGTGATTTAGATATGTCTCCTTTGCTGTTGCCTTTAATATATGTCTCTTATTCTCCTTCTCTCCTGCTATTTCCTATATTACAACCTGTCACCATAAAAATCTATGGCATTCTGTTAAACCCATGTCTGTGCTGTTCATGCAGCATAGACTGGATACAACTCAGTCTGCAGGGGTAACAGTACATTAAAATTTAAGTGTGCAATTGTTAGACCTCTCCCTCCTACTTTATCTTATACATGCCCTTAAGTTACTTTCTGGTTTCACCCACAAACAGTATCTTTTCCATTCAGTATAAAATATGGCTGTCCTATTTACTTCCTTTCTGAAAAGTGCTATTCCTGACTAAATACATTGTAATTTTGCCTGTTATGCATTTGAATCATTCCTCATCATTCCTGTCTGCATAATGCTTTTTAAACTCTTTCTCAGGGTCCTTCCTAATTCTCTGTAACCTTGTGTTGTACTTTTCTTAGGGTGTTCTTCCAGCTCCTCAGTCCAGACACCAATGTCAGATTTGTTCTTACACTATCCTTCCTTTTCAGCAATCACATTTTTGCCTGTTTCCATGCCAGAGATCATACTGTGTTTTCATCCCACAGTTCTTCCCTGAGGATCTACTGTGATGCCAAAAAGAAAACAGCCAGCTAATAATGGCAGCAGTTACAATTTTCTACAGGGTTTGTGTGTGTTTTTTTTTAAATCTCATCCTTTTATCTTTTTTGGAGGTGGTTTGATCATAGTGTTTTTTCCTTCACATTGGTTACTTTTTAAACTTATGTCTAAAAAATGCTACTTACAAAAGATGGCATCAGTTAAAATATACAATAGAAAGAGGGACTAGCATTCAGGTATTCATTCAATGGAAGGTATAACTCACATCCTTACCCATATAAATCTTCCTCCGACCTCCGACCTCTCCCATCTCTCTCTTCCATACTTAACTAGAAATCACTGGTAAATCCCTTAAAGCATTCTGAAACTCTGTTCTAAACATATATGTTACTTTCTGATCAAAACATCACCTTCTGACTATCAAGTGTCATTCAGTTGTGGGCTGAAACACAAAGATGAAAATGTTTTCTTGAGACAAATTTGGGTAGGTAATTCCTAAAAATCTGAATAACACTGATGAAAATAGTTGCTTATACAGTGACTGTGAATCTGCTGTCCTAAAATAAATGCCAACTATATAATTGTTTTTCCTTCCAGCTGGCGGGGGAGTCACAGGGATATTGCCAGAACTAATTGCTGATTATTATAAACAAAGATACATTTTATATAGGAAAACAAAAGCAACTGAACCTTTTGTTCTTTAGAAAATGATTGTCATCATTAGGGAGTATAAGTGTTTATTTCTATGTGATAATATAATTCAACTAATGTAGAATGTATTTGTTTTGAAAAAAGGGGAAAAATAATCTCAAGTCAGCTTTGTGGGTGGGTGGGGAAATATAAACCCAGAATTGAACTTAATTGTTAGTACAGATGAATGATTTGGGACTCATTTGCATGTGATTTGTTTTCTTCCGTTACTTATGTCTTACCCCTGCATTATACATTTGAGCCCAGGTGTTATGACTTAATTTGCATGTTGTCCATACCCTCTGTATTGCCATTAAATAGAGAGTTACCAAATACCCATATAACTAGCAAGTTCTAGATATAGAACTAGTTTAGATTTGATATTCACCCACTTTTTCTGTTTTTCTTTTTTGTCTTTTGGATAGTCTACCCTGCAGCAGTATTTTATGAAAAGTATTTTACATACATTTCTCTTGCCTACAGATTTAAGGGGTATAACTCCCCTTTTTTTCCTCATTTTTTTTTTTTTCTTTGAATGCACAGAAGTCCCTTTTTCGGCTTTTTTCTAGGACTTTGAAATGGACAGTAAAGAATAGTGTCCTAGAAAAGTAATTCAAGTCCTGATTTTTCAGTCTTTCCTAATACCACCTTATTTTTAAGAGGTAAAATTCGGGCTTGCTGGGCTACTTCAGGTTTAATAGAAATCAGGATTTGTGTGAGTAAGATCTTTAAGATTTACTTATGGAAGATCAATTAACTTGTTACAGAGATTTTTGGATGCTGAACGCTGCAGAGGGGCCAAGTATACTGGAAAAACTGGTTTCTAATATATTACGACCTAAATTAAATCTGTAATGATTGAAATACTCTTCCATATACCTTGCATTTTGCGTGCAGAAGACTCTGATGTTATTTTTAGACATTTTTGTACTGATAAGGACTCAAGAACATTCAGAGAATAATTTCTATCATTTTAATATAATCCATTGTGACTTTTATTGTCCTAAGTCATTAGAATCCACCCCAATAAAAGTAAAAGTGTGCCTTCCAGGAGCACACACACACAGAGGAAAAAGCGCTTTTTTGCCTGTCATAGTTCTTGTAACAACTTCCTGGAGCTATACAGTTCATCTGCAAATGAATTTCACTTTGTGCATAAGTACGATATACACACTGAAGGGAACTGGAACAAATTGGCACTTCATTCCACAGTGGGAATAAAATATTTTTCCTGATCGCAGCTTTTCCCAAGAACTAAGCAAATTAGGGAAATAAAGGCCATTAAGTAAAATTAGATTTTATGCTATTTAACAGGTGTTTTGGTCTATTTTACCCTGAGGGTAGATCACAATGCAGTCCAAAAAGTTAATTGTTCGATAATTGTACAGTTTGCACATTTATTTCAGGCAGTTTAGCCTATAGTATAGTTCTGTTAAACTTCTGTCATCTGTCTTTGGACCTTTTCTTTCTTTAATGCATCCAAGAATTATAAAGAACAATAGCTTAACTTTATTTTGAGAGCATTTGCATCTGATATTGTCTGAAACACTGGATGAAGCATCTGAGAAACAGAACTGGAATCTGGAGCTATTGTAACAAGTTTATATTTATATTTCATTTATATAACAAGTGATTCCTTAGGGCATCACTGAAAGAAGAAAAAGAGTATTCCCTGCTCATTTACCATACAAATTTTCCTGAAAGATTGAGAATCACAAACAGAATAAATTGTTTCATGCTGCAAAACACAGCCCCTGAAGACCTTGCTCAAGAGAAGCAGAAGATAGACCTGTTAGTGTAGAGGTATATGTTCAGCCCCCAAAAATATGCCGATGTTTTTTCACAGTGCAATGGTCTGATATGAAAAATACCACAAAAATAGCCCAACACCCCCCACCCCAACTGAAACCCAAAAAATCTACCTCAGCTGTACACAGTGTAAGCATATCACTCAGCAGTATATCAGTGAGGACCTAGCTTTCTGTCTCCCATCCATGCAACAGATGCCCCAAATATATCATAAACACAATATTGTCCAGAAAAAAAGAAAAACAGTACAGCAATATGTATAGATATATTTTCTTAACTATTCAGGAGCCCACATGCAAAACTAGAAGTACTCTTTATTTCTGTCTGAAATAGTGTCACTGGAAGCTTCTCTGTATCATATTCCATTTAAGCCGTTAATCACCTAACTATTGTAAAAATATCCATGCCATAAATTTGTTGGATTTCTGTTTCTCATATAGTAGCAGTAAGCAAAGCTGTCCAGAAATGGAAATAATTCATAACCTTGTGCCCCAAGAGCTAAACATTTATGCTGTTCCTGTTTATTCATCCCAGAGAATATGTTCTTATCTTTTATCAACTGGCAAAAGTCCTGAAGGGATTTCTTCTCTCTTGACCCATCATTTTATGAAAGCATTGAGTCAGAATCTCCTGTTTGGCTCAGTCGATGTCTCCTCAAGGTAAAGTTTCCAAAACTTTTTGAGAAAAGACACTAGCATTTAAAAGGACAGTTCTGTACCTGGGAGCATTTCTGGTTTTAGATACTTTCTGAGTAATTTTGTACATCTTCAGACGCTGAACACTTATACCTGGAAGAACATTAAAGCAAAATTTCACAAAAAGTAGGAGGTGACATTGCTAATTCTCACGAATATAATACAAAACTAATGTGAAAAAACCATTTAGTCTGTGGTAAAAGCTGTAGTTACTCCTCTTTCAAATATAGTAACTTTTTTTGGTTGGTTGGTTGATTTTTTGTTTGGTTTGGTTTTAAGTACTCATGGCTTAAACTAATTCCTTTAATTGTTCTCTATGTATTACATACAGGTTTGCACAACAAATATGCCTTGCACTATGCACACAAGAAGGTAAAGTGAATGCTGATGAATGAAGTACTGACACTTAATTTCCTTTAAAATCTGTAATAAAACTCCTTTCTGTATTTACAGTTTTTACTTTTATGATTTTTTTTCCCACCTGGATTGATCTGTTCTAGGGAAATAGGTTTTAAGAGCTAATTGACAGTTCAATTTTAATAAGTTACTTTGCAAACTATCTCATAATGATTAATGTAATATCTAGGTATTATTATTGTTGAAGAGAATAGTTTTCCAGTCTTTACCTTTAATTAATGAATAGATCGTTGCAGTTTTGCAGCAGCTTTCAACCCTAATAGAGTTACTCCAGCTGGACAGTGCAGCCTTCCCTTCTGATACTTACTTTTCATCATGTCTAATGTCAGTACGTTGTGCAAAATGAGTTAAAAGCATAACACAGTGTGAAATGGGTTTATGCTAATAATAAGTTTATGGCCATGAACTCCTATTTTAACTTATAATATAATTTAAATTTTGTATGAAATTTTTAGTATATATTGCAGCTCTCAGGTGACTCAAGTCCCAAGGTCTTTGACCTCAACCTCAGAATTTGAGCATGGTTTGTAATCTCCAGAAATGTCCTGTCTGTCATTATTATGGCCTCGATGATAGTGACACAGTACTTGATCTCATAGGCTGTATTTATGCTGTAAAGTCAACAAAATGTTCCCTGTCCTTTGTGAAACAGATGGGGCAATTGTATGTCTCTCATTTTAGTAAACTTCTTTGAACTGATATCATTATGAATTGATATCATTAACTAGTACGAAATTGCACAAGAAATGTATTAGATGTGACAGCTCTTTACTACTGGCAGAAGAGTTGTGACCAACAGAATTCCTTTGTGATATTCAATAACATGCAACTCAAGGTTAGTTATGAATGCTTCAGGAGTTAAATATATTTTGGTAACTGCTAATATGTTTTTTTTTCTTTCTTCTGTCCCTAGTTTATGCTGGGTCTTTTAAACACTGCCAATTTACAGTAAGATTATGAGACTAAGGTTTCAGTAACACTGCTGTATTTATTTTTTCCAATAGAAAATATGAATTTGCATTGAGACAATGAAGTAGTCTTTAAGAGTGAAAACAATATGCATTCTATACATGCATGCACTAGCAATAAGTACAGTAGATAGAATGACATATTGTAGAACTTTAGCCTGATCGATGATGGCATTTACATTTTATATATCTCAGTTTGTAATGAATGGGACCAATTAAGAAACTTTATTTTTTTTTTCTTTTCTGTTCCCCAGTTCTAATTCTGAAGTAATAGTTGTAACTTCAACAGAAAAAAATACAAAGTTGTATGCTTTTCAATGGGTTTTAATTCCTTAAAGATACCCTTAAAGAATGAAATGCACTTCATGTTGAAAAGAAGCAGAGGAACTGAAAATCTTAAGTTTGCCATAACCTTCTACCCAACGCTGTTTGGAGAGATTTAAAATTCAAACCACCATAGTGACTCCTGCTTCATTGATGTAGTGCCAGCATAAGCACAATCTTTCAAATGAGATCAGTAACAGCATGTAAATCTGCAATATCAAATATCCCATGTTGATGAACCTGTAACATTGTTTTGAAGCATGATCAGGGAGAAATGGAGCAAATAAAGGGGATAAATAGGAAAAAAAAAAACTGCAGCGGAAGAAAGGGTTGGGGTGTGCATCTACCCTCTTAGCACTTACTACCTAGAGTTCAGAAAGTCTCGCGCCATTCTATATTTGGTGAAACTGAACACTGCTTTATCTTAAATTCCCTATCAGTAGCACTGCCTGTTAATATTCTACATATCTATGGCATAGCAGACCAACACATGGATTTATACATTTTAAGCCCATGGCTTTAGATCAGGTTATAAACAATTTGGTGGATGGCCAAATGTTCTTTAACAATTCATAAGCTACTTGGTAGGTCCACTTAATCATAACTCATTCAGCATTTAGAAAGTTTTTGTAAATAAAAATGACTAAAAGGTGCTATGCAATTAATTATCTTTGATCCGCTGTAGGTAACATATATAGTACATGCAGGGCTAGCATTCCTGTAATGTGGTTTTGTTATACTTCCCTTCTACTGCTCTTTTTCACATAAAACATTGATGTATCTAATCTTGACAACTTGCTAAGCATTATGGCCTCTTTTTCTGTTGGAAAATTCCCATGAACAGTTGAAGGTGTTTCTATCAAATGGTTATCTAGCAATTTTTAAAAATCACTTTTGACCTCCTATAAAATCTCAGCCAACAGGGAGTGTTATATTTGGAATACACTATTTGAATAATGTGAGCAATCGTTCATTTCACAAGGCGATTTTTTTATTCTGTGGTTGCACGCTCTAAAGGAGAAGATCTACGAACCAAGAAGTTATTCGTGTATTGAGTCTCTTAGGAAACGCACAATGCTTTTGAGGATCTAGAAAAATAAAACATCAGGTAAACACCTTTGAGATCTGTGAAAGCTTTACCAAGCCTTATACATCTCTCCTTTCTTTAACAAGTAAGAAGTATGTCTGAAAGGCAACTTCTGCAGAAGTCTTCACTAGATTCACAAGGATGCCTTTGATTTAGCTTTTCCCTACGTGTGTTTGTGTACGTTTTTATCAGAGCTTTCCACTTGTTCTTTAAGGCCACTTTTGCAGTAAAAGAAAGAAGTGTGTTTTCTGTCTGTTCAGGTAAAGGCAGCAAAATTGCGTGCTTCATCAGAGGCAGGCTACAGCAGATGAGCTCTCAGCCTCATAGCAGAAAAGCACCTGTGTGGACTGATCACCCACACCTACAACTCGTTTTCTCACTGTCACGCACTGCTCTCGCTCGGTGGAAGATATGACCCCATCCATTAGACAAGACAGAGAAATACCTGTTCCTTGACTTCAGTAGCCCCAGCGTGGCCCCAGCAGTTACACACGCCTGTTGTGGGCAGACTTCAGTGGGGTGAAACTCAGTGACTTCAGACTCACGAAGCCACACTCCTGTTTCACCAGTTAGTCTGAACCAAGAAGAAATATTCACCAGGTGAAGAGTACCTATATTCACCTCATTTCCTTGCACGCTTGTTGACAACCTGTTTACTAGATCTGTCCGTGTCTCTTTGTTCCACAGAGTGGGTGCCATAACCACATAAGCCAGCATCCTATTCCTCTGTTGCTTTGACCAAAAAGCAGCAAGTCAGCTCAGAGAGAGAAGCTTCATATACGATTTCCCCAGAACTAACATCATCCCAGTGTATGGCACCCAGCAATGTCTCTGCTTTCTCCCAGCTCTCCCTTACTTTATTCCTGAAAGTGTGAAACCTTTAAATGTGGCACCAGTTTTTTTCCCCACATGTCCAGCATTTGAGACCGAGGAAAGCAGATATTCAGAGCTAAAAGAAAGCATCAGAACTTACTGAATGCCATTTAAAGTTAGCGTCTGACCTTCTCAAAACTCTGGCTGATCAAGTGCGTTTGATTTACTGACCAGTACAACTAAGGAATCTGATGACATTAGTTTCTGTCCTATTAAAAATTGTTCTGAAAATTTCAGTAACAGTAAATGTAATCTCTATGAGTATCACACTGTGCTTTTCATTTCAGGCAGGCATTTATAGACTCTAACTGCTTATTGTCTTGTGACGCATAATTGCTTTTACTTGGACAAATGAATTATGAAATACTACCATTTTCATTTGGCAATTTTTTTATGCTATATATGACAGCATAACATAAAAAAAAAAAAAAGGCATTGAAATGTCAAGCATGCTTATAAAACAAAAGAACAGCCTCTGAGTGAATTTTCTGTGGTAGGAGCAACTCTTAGGGGTACTTTAGGGAAAATACTTTTAAAACGCTGATATACATTTTCCAGGTCTGACACATTTCCCTCTGTGCTCTTAAAATCTGTGTGACCTTAAAATTTTGATCTACTAATACTTCATGTAAGATTTCAAGGTGCTTTTTTTGAGAAATAAAAACATTTCCTTAATCAGGTATTGGAATATTGGCATTAGTTTAGAATCTACTTTACGTCAGCTGGCGAATGAACATGGATTTCTAGTTATTTAGCAGATTGGTTAGTTGAAATTTATGGATCACCACACTTTATTTAAAATATTAATTCCTGTAGAATCATTGTCTGGAGCTCAGCACAAACATTAAATACAACAACAATGCAGAGAATCAAATGTGTACATACTTCAGTATTCTCGCCGTGCAACGGTGTGTCAAGTCTACCATACCAGTGGTAATAATTAGCAGATCTATTGTTTATTCCACTGCATTCCAGGAGAATCTTTCAGCTGCAATTTTTGTTTCTGGACAAGGGACAGCTTTCAAAGAAAGAGAATCACACAGTGGCACTGTGGTGCATCTCTGAAACCTGTAAGAGTGCAGAAGGCATGTAAATTCCATCCACTCATTAACAGATTAAACATTGTTGTATTTGGTTCAGGTCACTGTATTTAACACTTTTTCAAGTACCCTGTTGTTGAGCTGGGTTCATCAAATGAGACATATGCACGTCACAGCTGGGACTGACTGACTGAGCACAGATGTGTATCTACTAAATTGTTTGTGACAGTGACTGTAGTTAATTGTGATGGGTGACAAGTACGTTGGAGGCCAGTCAACTCAGTGAACTGCTGATGAGTGTGGTATGAGACATGGTGCATGTTAACAGCAAGTGGAAAATTTATGTCATCCATGACTGAAAATCCAAATCAAGTACAGACAAGTAAAGCAGATTGGAGCTGTTCATAGCCCTTTTCCATGCCTCTACTTTCCCCCTATTTTTAACATTAGAACAAAGTATTTTATATCATTTTGTCCAAGTGTAAGTTTGCAAATTTCCTTTGTCAGTGGAGATGACAAGTGATTAACAAATAGCCACAGTTTATTTTTGGATGAAAAGATGTGAGACAATTTTGTTTTGACATTTGCTGAAAGCAGTTGTAATCTGCTTCAAAGCTTTTTTTTTAAATGGAAATTTTTATTTATCTTAGAAGTAGAATATTCCGGTTTGAGAAAATAAGTTATACATTTCGCACTGAAATTATTATTATCAATAATAATAATAATAATAATAATAATAATAATAATGGCTTGGTCCAACCCACACAATCTCTTCCAGAGTTTTGTTTGCCCACTCAATTAACACAAAAAGAATGGAAAAAATGTCTAATTTACCCAGTTTTATTTACACTTTACCTGTGTCTGTTTTCTTAAGCTGAGGCCTTGTGTCTTCTTTTCTGCTCCTTGCTACCAGTTCTACCTCATTAATGTACTGAAACATCAAACGAAGTCTCTCTTTCCTGTTGTGAAGTAAAAACAGAGCAACAATCATATTTAATTTTTCTAAAACTGAAGTTGGAGACCTTGAGATAGAATAGTAGTCATAGATGATTCAGGGAGAACCAAACATGATAGGTTTGGAGCAGCTCTGAAAGAAGCCCTGTTAAACATTATTATCAGCAACAGAAGCTCATGTTAACAGTGCTTGAGATTTAGATGCTGGATGAAGCAGGGCTGTCAGACCCATTTTGGGGGACAGAAATGTTTTGACTCAGGGTTCTTTTCTTTTGATATCTCCCCAAGTAGCACGGAAGTCACTTTGAGGTTTCCAAACTAATCTCTCTATAGACCCCGTAACATGCTCTCTAGTAGCTTGCCATAGCCCTGAGATTTTTGCATTATTCTAACATTATCAGATGCTACTCTACTTATGCAGAGTAATGTTAATTCCAGTGATTTAGAAATTAATGTTTCTAATGTTACAAAAACTGTAGCTGGCTAGATGAGTAAAAGGGCTAAGAGTGAAATGCTCAGCAGAAAAGATGGGCACAAACAACAACAACAAAGTGCCTCTATTTGGTTGCGTAAAAGACTCTGCAATAAACTATTTTCTGCTGTCTTCTAAACCCCTACAATCCCTGAAATCAAACTGGATATTCCACCAGGCGACTGTGGTTGAACACAGTAATTGTCTGCATAAATTTTGTGTGAGCTAGTTACCTACATCTCTCATACATATTTCTTTCTCTCACATGATTTCTGTTTAAATAGATGGTCTGAAGGTCTGCCATTAAGCCTTGGGAATTCAACCCTTCAAGTTAGCGTAACAGGAAACCTGCACTGCCATTTCTCAATTCCTAGATACACATTGTGAGCAAAACCCTTTTATCCTCCTTTTGTACCAGAACTTTTAGATCCTCCTAAGTCCACTGGTTCTTCAATAATTTACTGGGATTTCTCATAATCATGGCATTGTAGTGGGGTGAATTGTTATTTCATACATCATTCCTCTGTCAGTTCCCATTACCCAGTATCAATCATTATGGATGTAGTCTTCTTCATCTAAGAAGTACAGTGCAGAGGTGGAGAACCACCTACAGCTTAATCTTCCACTGGAGAAACAGATACTGCTGATGAGAGACAGTTACAATAAGTGATGTCAATCTTTAATGGGTTTATAAAGAAAGCACAGGACACATCTCATACCTTTTGGAGGTACGCCTTCACAGAATGGAGACCTGTAGCTGGGTTGGCATCCATGCAGCCACTAATCAGATGCAGTTTACCTACAAAGATAATTTCCTACAAGATGTAGGTGTTGCTGAGGATGTTGAGTTACATGAAAATCTTCCCCAAAGATTTACGGAGCTAACAGTGTCAATATGAAATTGATGAATAGTTCCAACCGAAGGGAATAATGTTTCTGCTGCTCCTTCTCTATCCATGCTTCTTTTTGGTCTAGAGATGCTATATCTGGGGCAGCAGGTAGATACCACAAAGAACTGAACTCCATGCTAATAATACCTGGGCCCTGGCACATTAGAGAGTTTCTAAAATGCTTGGTGTCTAAACTGTGAGGGGAAAAGAAGGCTCTGTGATCTGTGATAATGACATTAGCTGCCTGATATTTCAGCTAGCTCATACTTGCTATGGTATGATAAGTGCTCCAAGGCCTGGAGGCTTCCAGAATTCTGTGGGCTTCCAGAAATCTGGCTGTCAGGACAATGCCAGGTACACTGTAGAGGACAGAATGGGTGAAGCTAAAGATAACTTTCCCCATCAGCATTTTGACATGATTTGGTCCCAGGAACAGGAATTGACTTGAACGTTCGATTAATGTCTAAATCATATGTGCCAGAATGACATTTACATTAAGCTACAAGATTAGAACAAACTAAAATTAAATACTCTTATACAACCCTATAAACTCGTGTCTATGTTGGTGTTCAGGTGAGAAATTTATTCCCCGTAAAACATGACTCAAAATGAAATAGCACAAACATTTTGCAGAATTATATGATATGTTTGCTGTCAATGGCTGGAAAAGCATAGCCAAAATGCTCTCTTTTAGTCTGATGGATTAGCTGAGGAATGAGGGCTTTGTTGCTACTATCTGATATGACGACTTTGTGGCATAGCTCTCCACGTTTCCTTATCCTTTTGTCCGGGCAGAGCTGTGCTTCCCTGTCAATCTGCATCTGGTCGGGGTGGTACGGCTGCAGCGCAGTGATTGCAGAAAGGAGCACCAGGATGGCAAAGATAAACGTACTTGTACAGTGAAGCTTGCAAAGTGCCATGCCCTTCTGAGTACATTATATAGGAAACTCAGTAGGGGATAATTAAGCATCAAATCTGTGTTTCTTTGTGGTGTGAAAACAGTGTATGAGATGGGGTAAGAGAGGACAGCACTCAGAGCAGAGTGAGTCTTTCGCCTATTAAAGCCAGAGGGAAAAGGATTCTGGAGAGAGGATGAGACACAAATGTTTTTACATGAGGTTGAATTTTTAAGGAAAAGGGCAGGAGTGCCCAGCCAGGGCCAGGTTGATGTCTGTTGTTATGGCAACGAAGGGAAAGTCTCCTGCTCCGAAGAGGAAGGTGAGGGAGTGGGAGGGCAGGAACAAAAATTGTTTCAGAAGGAAGGCAGGGGGGCAGAGGTTCGAAAATGGAAAGAGAACGAATGTCAGGGTCACCAGAAAGAGTAGCGCCAATGGCCATGATGCCTGAAATGCCCTTGCAGACCCTGTGCACAGCCATTCCATTTGTGGGGGGTCAGATTTGCTGGGGCCACTTCCACAGTCACTTACAGCTGGGGGAACACCACCGCAGTGCCCTGTCCTCCTGCACCCACTTCAGCTGAGGGGCTTACATCTACCTTTGTGCACTGCCTGAGGGTGCACAGTACTTGTGAGAAGAACCCTTTTCGGTGCCAAGTACCCCTGCATCTGCTCTCTTTTTAGTAAAACAAACTGATCTCAAATGGTCTAGCATTAAATTTCACTTTCCACTTGGGGTACATTATAAGATGAGAGCCACTTCTTCATCGCGGGGAGCTCCCTTTCTTCCCTGAGGAGCCAGCTTTCTAGTTAGACAACTACACCCAAGATGCACACAGAAAATTCTGGCTCCTGGGATGTGCAGGTGTCTTTGTCAGAAGTAATGCCTTGATACATCATGGATCCAGTACAGGGAATTATTTTCGATTGTAGCAGTGCAACCCAGTAGGACAGAGTGGAAAGGCAGGCAGCCGGCTGGCCAGGCATGCAACTCAATGCTTTGCTAAACACATTCAAAGTGAAAGCTCTGTGCCCACCTCACCAGAAGGAAACATAAACTAGGACTAAGCAACACAAAACTAGGACACTTCTTTCAGTCTTCGTAACAAAAAATGGAAAAAAAAAATGAACAGACCAGTGACACTTTCCCAAAGGGTGATTTCTGTTTTCTTTCTTTTTTATTCTCCTTCCTTTCCTGAATAAAATGTTTGGGGTAGTCAGGCTGTCCATGAGTCAGTGTAGTTCTTAAAGCATGGGAGTGCCAGTTCCCACAGCACTTTTAAACTGGCTGGCCAATTTCAATCAAATCTGACAGAAAGCTAGAGTTTTCAGATGTTACATTCTTACAAGTTTCATGAAGGTAGTTACCTAGGGGCAGGAAAGAGGCTATAGTACCTACACTGAGGGAAAGACCAGAGTATGCACTGCACTGTTACTGAATACGCACATGCTTGTGTTGAAGGGTGTAGACAGAAGACAGGGGTTATAAATGCTTTAATTCTTGGAAAAGCTTCAATCAAAGTTTTAACTTGATTAGACACCATCTCACTTTCATTCTCCTCTGTTTTTCTCCTCGTATGAGTTCTCTAGTGTTTAATAAGAACAGGAAACATGCTGCAGGCTTAGTTTACTTCATTTAAAAAGTCATTCGATGAAGCACAAATCATTTGGAAACCTAACTCTATTAGTTCCAGTGTTTGTGGAACTATTTATTATTTAAAGGAAATGATAGTTGAATTACGGTGTCACAAAAAAAGTTCCCAGTCCTCTCTATCATCTTTCTATTCCTCTTCAGTTCATTATTTACTCTATCTTGTCTAAAATATTCTTATTTTCCAGATTTTTTCCTTAATTGTAGTTTTAAATCACTCATTTCCCCAGACGACAGTGTAAATATTCTTTTCTTCTCCCAAAATAACCAAGTTTGAAAAGTAATCTCAATAGAAAAACCAGTAGGATTCTGAAGACAGTGTCTATAATCTTATTTCACCAAAAGTCATGTGAAATTCTTTTAATTTCAGATAAAATATTATCCCTTCTTCTTCTATATCTCTTACAGGTCTCTTAATCCTTTGCAGGATGGCCTCCCGGTCCATCACAATCACGCTCTTTTTTTTTTTTTTTTTTTTAATAATGGTAGGAAATCTTTTGGGAAGCCATAGAATACAGTGCCTTCATTGTATCAAATTATGCTTTCCTCACTTTACTTTCCTGAACCGAATTAATATAAATTTGATATAGTTTTTAATTTCATCATTAAATGTGCCTAACTCTGCCCTCTACTGTTTTCTACTTTCTTGAATTCTGTAATCCAAATAAGGATAATAGATATTTGGACCACTTGGAATAAAATAAAAAATTGCAAAGGGAGTTTAGAGGCTTACAAATGGGATGTCAAATGTTGAGGATTGTATCACTTTAAAGCTGTCTTGATGAAGACTGACTCTCACCTTCAGAAGAGATAACACTGCTCAGGATGTAGTATCCCTGATGAACTGCAATCTATTATACTGTTAATTGGACAGCAAGAAATTAAACATAAATCATTCAAGAGAATTCAGTGATATAAAATCAATTAAGTCATTGCACCAGAAAAATAATATTAAGTGCTCTAGATTACGGAATATTATGCGAAAGAACATCAGTTTTAATAAACCATTTGTTGTTTGATGCTCAGTACAGTTATTCACACAGATTTCAGAAGGTTTGATTGGGTTAAAGCCTTTGATTTTGAATCAGAAAAGCACTTCTAATATAAGCTACTAGACGCAAAAAGACAAGCAACCACTGACTGTCATAGTTTTATGAGTCTAGGACCAAATTCAGAAGTAATTAACAGATGTGTAACCATGTTGATTTTCATCAGATTTCATAGGTACAAAAGGTGCCAGAAAAAGCAAAATCTGGCTTTTTAATACATAAACTCTCATTCTCCCCTTACTTACCTGCAGGGAGACAATCCATAAAGATTCATTTCCAGACTCATTTTAGAAGCAGTCTAAATTTTCTGTTGTGTAAGACCCGAAAAATAGGTACATTTTCTGTAATTGCAGTATGTTGGCTCTCTCTCTCTGATGACAACAGTCTCCTAGCAAAGTTCCCCATTTATTCCACCACCATTTAGCTAGCATGTTCATTTTTCCTTACCTTTCCAAATATTAATTTAGATAGTTTTTCCTTTTTTTTAACAAGAAGATTTTGGATATGAGAAACTAGGTGAATCTCCTTCTGTAAGGAGACTTTTAGAAAGAGGGACAGACTCATATTCTTTACTCAGTCACTAGAAAAACAATGATTAACAGCAACTTCTAAACAACTCAGATCTCTTTCAGGAAGACCATAATGCGCTCTTTAAGGACTGATGGAAACTGCCAAGTCTTCAGGTTTATTTCGTAAGTTCTTAATTTCACTTTCCAGCAACATCACAGGTGACGCTGACCAGGGATATTTGCCATATGTCAGAATCTGGGGCTGAAACTCATCACCCAGAAATATATCTTTCATAAAAACACTCACAGCATCAGTTAAGTAGATATCTATGATAACTTTAATTATCCTTGTAAAATCTATTTGCATTTTTCATATAATTTTGCATACATATTATTCACCAGCAGGCTGCGCTGCCGTTCAGCAAGACCTGGACAGGCTGGAGAGTTGGGCGAAGAGGAACCTCATGAAGTTCAAGAAAGGCAAGTGTAGGGTCCTGCACTGAGGGAGGGACAGCCCCATGCAGCAGTACAGGCTGGGGCTGACCTGCTGGAA
>JAVJGI010000001.1:1814760-1850232 GCA_035590275.1 Ibycter americanus
CCTTCTCTGGAGCTGTTTAAAACCTGCCTGGACATGATTCTGTGCAACCTCCTCCAGGAGAACCTGCTTTAGCAGGGTGTTGGACTAGATGATCTCCAGGTCCCTCTCAACCCTGACCATTCAGTGATTCTGTGATTCAGTGATGTATTAGTTCTTAATATACTGAAATTTTGATACATTTTTTCCTAAACAACTATCTTCTCAGGGACTCTGATAATGCAAGAAAACAGTAGCATATAAAACCAATTGATTTAAAATGCAGTGTTAAAGTATGGAATTAACGTAGTCTAATCTAATAAAATATAGTTTTAAACATAAAAATACAGTATGAAACTGAAATGAACTTGCATTTAACATATGTCTTGGGAACATGGCTCTTAGTAATGAAGCAAATTGATTGGATATGTTGACCATATTAAATAAAAAAGACTGTTCAAGGGTTAAGAAATAAAAAAGATACCCATTTCTTCTCAATTCATGTAGCTTTAAAGCAGAAATCTAATGGACAAAGACAAATGGTTGCAAAATAAAATGACAGTGATGTTTGGATATTAGAGATAATTTTACTGAATTGAAAAGAATTATGAAATACTCTGTGAATGCAAGAAACAGTGGATTTACTAAAATATAAGGACAAATAAGAAATTCTCTGCCTCAATAAGTTTTATTGGGAATAAATCAAATCTAAATCAGATCCAGCAAACTGTGAAAGCTAAAGATTGTCTTGTCTTTGTGGTGTACTGTTACCAGGTCCTCAAGCAAAGCAAGTGAACACAAATTAGTCTAGCAAGCATAGAGCCAGGGAAACTGTCAGACACTAAACCCAAGGGAGGAAATGCTGACTAGAATATGCATGAAATCCATTCTTCAGGATAACCCATCAATGCAGGCATTTTTTCCCCCACATATAAGCACCATTACACACTGGAAAAGTAGACAATTCAGTAGTTTCAAAAGGAGGTTTATTAAAGATGTGATAGTAGCTCTTCTATTTCTACTAAAACTTTGAAGACCCAAGGGAATATTCACATGACATAACTCAATAGTTACAATGACAAGTTTATTAAAGATGTGATAGTAGCTCCTCTTTATCCTCTAAAGCCCTGAAGACCAAAGGGAATATTCTTGTGAAAATCACATTTCACCACAAAGTAGTTTGGCATAAGACTTTTCTTAATCCAATAAGACAGAGAAAGGACAGTCCAGGAAACTGATTACTGAGTGAAAACGCAGGAGGACACAGGACTTGCAGCTGAAGAAAAGGAGTTTCATGGACTCAACAAAGACAGAGAGGTTGCTCAATATATTA
Source organism: Ibycter americanus (assembly GCA_035590275.1). Lineage (NCBI taxonomy): Eukaryota > Metazoa > Chordata > Aves > Falconiformes > Falconidae > Ibycter > Ibycter americanus. The sequence continues at coordinate 1,816,070 of JAVJGI010000001.1, forward strand.
AATGTAACTGGCTTAAAATCTCTGTTTTCTGGTGGTTTCACAGTTGAGAAGACAGGAGATGGTAAAACACAAGTAAAAAGCAAAGGTTCTCTCACCCTATTCAGGTTTTCCTTAGGTTTTCCTGTTTTAAATAAACATGAAATAAAGGACATATTTATTTAAATAATTTAAAATAAAATAAAATATTTAATATTTAAATAATATAAAGTGTCCTTTAAATAAAAGACACAAAAATGTCCAGCAGATAAGAAAGATTTGGCCATGTAATTATTAAATCTGTTCACAGGGAACGAAATTATGTCTTTTAACATGGTTAAGTTCAATTTGAGTCAACACAAAAATGAGAAGAGTAAATGCAATTTGATATTTATCCTGAAAATAGTGGATGTTTTAAACCCAAATTTTATCTGTTCTTCCAAAGCCAAACAAATGGATGACAGGAAAAAAAAAAAAATAAATAAAGGGATTTGGACCTTTTGGTCAGTAATTCATCTTGACTCTTATTGCACTGTTTATTATATACTACTGTATATAACTGTTAAATGCAATGCAATGCATTAGCACCACTAAGACCAAATAATTTCAAACCAAATATCCTGAAGACTGGAAAAGCAAAAATCTGACATTTGTGGTTTAGGGTATTAGTACAAATTCAAGAGCAGGATCACTCATTACCATGAATTTGTGCCACAAAATGGATGTAGATATGCATTAACTTTTGGAATAGAAGCCTGTAGTTGAAACAACGGAAATTTAAAAAGAAAAAAAAAGGGGGTGGAGGTGGAGTGGGGGTGGGGGTGGGGGCGGAAGTGGGTGGAAGGAAAAAAAAGAGACAACGAGAGAAAAATGTGCTGTTTCTCAGGGAGGCAGTTATGTCTCTATAAGCTTCTGAGATACGCAGGAGGACAGTACTTCTGAAATAGTGTAGTGTATTTGATAGACAGCAGTACTCCAGCTATTCTTTCTATACATAAACACATTTTAATAAGGCACTTTTGTTTAGTACCTTCAGTATTAACAAGACTGAACTTATTAATTAAGCAACATTTTTCTGAAACTAGGTTTTAAAGTCCAAACTGCAAATTTGTATGGATCTTCTAATCTCCTGCAATTTGACATTCTAATTTAGCACTCAAGAAAGCTCACTAAAATCTATTAGCTAAAAAACATTAAGAAATTTTCATTGGCAAAAAAAGCATATGCTAAAGCAGTTAATAAAATAATATTAAATCAAATTAGGGTTAGTCTGGAGTCAATAATAGTGCTTTTTAAAGTAAATTTTCAAGTTTACAACTTGTTAAAGGTCTACCTGAACACAGTAAATTGCAGGAAAGGGGTAGATGAGGTGCTACTGAATTGCTGTCATATTCAGCTACACTGACGTATGAGGTTTCATCAAAACTGAATATGTAGTGTAACAAATTTAATTGGGTCTAGAGAAACACTGGAAACCAGCTTTTCTCATTTTCTTTGGAATCCATACAACATTTGACAATAGCCAATTCTTAGAAGATTTTAGACCAATTAATTTACTAAAGTGTTTTTCTGCAGTTGAGTAGATGTGAAAACAGTGAACTTGTTTGTTTAGAAAATGTTGACTTTGTCTGTGTCCTGAGGAGGTGCACGCTCAGCTTGCCTCCTTTCTGTGCAAACTGGAAGCCATAGAAACAAGTAGATTCTAGGCTAGTAAACCCTGTGAGATTTAGGGTACATCTTTCCAGCATTCTAGCTCATGTTCAGTATGAAAGTGTTTCCAGATGACTAAAAATGTAGATAAAAGTGAGGGCAGATCATCCTCAACATAGATGATTTATTCCCTTGAGTGCAGGTATTAATCCAAGAACAGACCTGTGCGAACTTGGTGAGATGGCTTTTATACCAAAGCTGGTGTGTATATCTCTAACTGCCTGCCTGGAGTTGTAACTATATCTTACTTTTTACTTTTAGCATTGTCTAAATTATAACTAATTCTTTTTCTTCTGAAGTAATAAAGTAATGCCTTGTGCAGCAACTGAAACCATGCAAGGATCCTAAAAAGAGTTTTCTGTTTCCTTTAGGTGAGTCAGAAGGGGAAAGGAAATCCAAGGCGAAGCCCACACTGTTCATGGTGTGTAACAGACCAGTGTCATCATAACCTGTGAGCTGTTTTGTGACCCAATACAAGTTACCTGCAGTGACAGGAACACATGCCTGACTTGTTACCACCGTAGACAGGGTGCTGTGAGTAATATGGTCACACCTAACAAACTGAAATTGAATCACAGGTCTGCACAACAAAAAAAGTATCTTTTGCTGAGGTCTCCGGTGAGGTGGATTGAACACTGGCGAATATATTGCAGGACTGTGATATTTTAATGGGTTTACAAAGCTATAACTGACAGTTTTCTCAATGTTCCAAGCATACCAAAATGACTAGATGAAACTGTGAAAATAATGAAGCCACCAAAGCAGGAATACTTCATTGGTCAATATTATTCAGGATGAAAATCAACAGAGCTCTGAATCTGAGTAAGAAACAAAAGTGCAGTCTATGTGACCTTCTATCTGATCTCAAAAGTGCAGCATAGATGTGAAGAGGGAGTGTTGTGGAAGAGAATTTAGGTGAGCAAGTCACAGGTATGACATGATTAGCTTGTTAATAAAAACAATTTTTATTTTTTTTATTACATTTTTGTATTGATTTTTATTTCTTTTTATTTTCATGGGGGTGAAGGATTATGTTAGATAAAAAGAGTGAAAATTCTGCTAATAAGATAGCTCCTCCATGTTTTAACATTTTAGGCACAGTACTGTTCTTAAAAGCAAATATTAGTCATAGCTGTCCAGAGCAAGTTTCTGGTTCATATAGTTAGATAATACATAACTGAATTCTATTTCTTATTGACTTTTATTGCAGTAGTCAATTCTTATTCCTGTGTACAAAACTTCCCGACTTGCTCCTTCATTTGGTATAATGATTTATTTTTTAAGAATTATTTAAATTTTTGAATTAAAGGCTGCATGGAAACAGAAATTAATTGGTAGTGCAAACCCAGTTGTAGTGTCACAAAACAAAATAGACTAAGAATTCACCAGTAAATTCTGAGCCAGCTGCAGGTTTAGGCAGCTGTACGTTTCAGGAAAACAACCCCCCACTGTTTACAATCATATTGGGAATGCTGAGAACATTCCCCACAGTCAGGTCTTGTACTATTTACATATTTCAATTGCAATAACACCACTACACTAAGTTAAAAAGACCTCCGAGAACTAGACTGGTGAATATTGCATCCATCTGTAGTATCTCTGTAATCAGATTTTCTAGAATAATGTCTTGAAAATCTCTGCAGCTAGACCTAGAGACTTTTAAACCGGCTTGTCTAGTTCTAAAACCAAAATTTCACTCCTGCAATTACCTTCTGTTGTTTCTACCCTGTCTGCTGTGTATTAAATCAGTGGTCCTCCCTAAATTGTACAAGAAAGAATTCATCAAATTATTCCTTCATTAATTTACGTGTGTTCTTATCTATTTAAAAGTAGTTTGGCAGACAGAAAAAAAAAAAAGAAAAAAAAAGGCAAAAAATAAAGCCATGACAAAGCAGTATTATTTTAGAGAATGGCAATTTTGCTCATCTTTGTTGTTTTTTAAACTTCTTGAAATAGCAAGATAAATCAAGAATCCCTTCAACTGTGCCTTTTTTTCCCTGCGCATGTGAATGAATCTTGGATCTTCCCTACTCTGATGATCAATATTAGTATTGAAAATAACTGTTCAAAGCTAGTAATATACTTCATATGCAGTCATATACAACAAAACTTTCTGACTAGAGTTTTCTAGCTGCTGCTCCATTCAATTTGATATATTGTCTACGCTCCTTCAAGACTGAGCACTTTTAATAATAATATGAAAAATACAGGCTTTGAAACTTGGCGTGGCAGAGCCGCAGTAAAGGTAGTCAATAGTAATGCAGAAAGAAGACCATATATTCGTTCAGTTTCTTTTCAGAGACACAATTTGAAAAGACAAATTGTGAAAGTACCTTTAAGTTCACTCACACCAATGTAATTCCAGGCTCCCTGGTCACAAAGGCTGCTGATTTTCAGAGCTGACCCTGCATACGCTAATAACATTATTCAGAGATCAGGAAGAAAAGACAAGTTCTTTGTTTCATGCAGCAATACCCCTTTCAATCAACCTCATGTTGAGAACCATTTATTACCATAACATATGACACAGAAAATCTAAAGAGGCAGTAAGGGGTAAATTTTCAGATTATCACATGCCATTCTAGCTGTGACTTTCTCATTAATTTTGAAAGAGTCATGTGGCTTAGATCAGCTCAAGGCTCTGAAATGCACCCCTACACATGCCCCAGAAGAAACCTTTATAAACATCATAATTTTCCATATTTCACTTAATTTCTATAAAATAACAGAAGCCACCAACCAAGCAGACTGTTCACAAATTTTCTTCAAACTGGAGACAGCCTTGCATTGTGTTTAAGGTGACCTTGTAGTATGTACAGGTACAAGCCTCAGCTCTTCAGCAATTTCAGGTCAGTAAGGGAGACTGGAAAAGAGAAACTTCTGGCCATAATGCACCAATAACAATCCTACACTGTACAGTTAGTAGTACTCAGTATTTATTTCTTTTGAGTCAAAGAAGCTTTGCAAAATGCAGTTAAAGAGAAATAGATAAAAAATATCTAGAAATGTAACGAGAAGAATGTGGACACAAATAGGAAGGAACAATTTTTTATTAGATGGGCACCTTGAGGTGGTGTACAGGTTTATGCATTCAAAATGAGGATGGTACAAGGATATGCCAACTTTTTTATCCTTTCCGGTCAAACAGAAAGTTCTTTACTCCTGCCTACCCAAAGCTTGATGTTTATTATATGCTCAAAGGCCATAATTATTTCAAAAATAGACTTTTGAGAAAACCACATAATTAGTCCAGTGCAGCTGGTATAAAAATTACTGGCAGGAGTAGTAGTATCATTAAAAAATTGGAACTAAAGCATACCAGCTATACTCCCGAGCAAGTTAAACACACAGAACCCCTAGTAAATATTTTAGAATCCAGAACAGTACACACTGAGGGCACCCAATTTTTTCTAACAGCACTGATCCAGGCTCAACAGAAAAACATCCCTGCCAAAATGGAACTATAGTGCAAAACTTGTTTTATATAAATTTAGTAAGGCAATTTTCTTTGGTTCTTGAAAGAGTTGGACTGTGTTAGAAGAAAGGCAGGTTTGTCCCCAAGTCATGCAATGATATTAGAATTCCAGTTTTCACTTCAGGTATATTTTTCTCCCATAATTATGAGAAAAAACATTTAAAATTATGGATTGGAATGCAAACTAATTTGTAAGATCTGTGTGACTTTAGGGAATCTGATATGGCAGCTTTCCCAGGTTAAGAAGTGTCCTCTTCACTTGTGACTTTCTTAAAATTATTCAGGAGCCTAGCATAGAATGCTTTTAGAACTGAGATGCCTACATCCAAAATTACACTTCTAGAGATGTCTATTTAGATGCCTCAAAGAAATTGTGCCTCTAGAAACCCTAGCATGTTTAGATTTCCCAGGTGTTTGAGGTCTTCTTCTGGACGTGTGTGCAAGCGCACCATTTTTTTTAAGGCCAAGCAGTTTCTGACTTGGCTTGGGGCAGCATAGGATTGCTGCACCTGAAGGGTCTGAAGGAGTCAGCCTGGAAATTGGATTTCAAGCTTATCTATCTGGTCTGAAACCAGTATGAAACCAAAATGCCATAGACAGGGTGCCAGCTTACACATTAACCTAACACTACTACAAATAATAGTTTTGAGTCTGGGTTCAATGAACTCCATGGTCTTCAGATATTCAGTAATGTACCTCCACAGCGATGAGAAGGGCTGAAGTGAAGGGAAGTTCCCAGCTGAAATTTTTGCATGGTGATGTGGCTAGCTGGAGATTCAGTAGTTGAGAGAGAACGAGAGTGTCACTTTGGGTATCAGGAATCTTATGGGTTAGATATGCATTTTGACTGCTCCTTATTGTGCTAAATACCCTGAAGAGAGGGAGCAACAGCCCAGGAAGGAGTGAGACAAGGAGCAACAGCACAGCAAGGAACAGTGGCTGGCCCCAGTGGTTAGGTAGAAGACTGAGGTAAGCAGTCCTTGATTTCAACTGCACTGTATGGATGTGTTCTAAAAAGTATATATATTGCAGTAAGCCCAAAATATCTCTTTGTTTAAAGCTGACTATTTTTATAACAAAGTAGGGAAATCTGAGCCTAAGCTTTGTATTTTTGGACTTCCCCTGTGCCGCATTTAGACTAATAAATAATACCAACTCTGCTTCATCTTCTTTTCCATCCATTTGTCTCTTCATCCTACTTGCTTTCTGATTTCTTCCTCTCCTTTCTTCATACCTTTTTATATATTCACATCTACTTTCTTCCCCCATCTGTGTCTTTTGTGTGTGAACATTATTATCATTGTGAATGCATTTTTATTACTCATGAAAAATAAACACTCGAGAAATAATCACTGCACAGTGACCAAACAGAAGACAATCCTTCATGTAAATACTACTTCTGTGTAATGGGCATGGTCAGATCAGTGCTAGAAATGTAGTGAGATCAATTCATCTGCATCATTTTTTTTTCCTCTACAGAAACATTGCTGTGGTTCATACATACTTTAGAGTCCATGTAGAATTTTTTTCTTTCTTTGTTTTTTCTTTTTTAGCTGCTACTCTTTCGTACTTTTACTTTATGAAAAACAGACTTCTTTCATAAAGACTCTCTCAAAGTCATCATTCATCCATGTGTTAAGACTTGTCTGCAAGCTTTCTTTTTCTACATCAATAACACAGTTTTCTTTTGACTCTTGAACACTTTTGTTCTTTCTATTTTATAATGCATGCACAGCTGTGTTATAAAGACTCATCAAAGTCACCACCATTCTACATTCATCCGCATTGAACTGTCTTTGTCATTTATTAGTCTTTTAAATGTTCTTTATATTTTCTATCTAGTTACATTCTCCTTCATTATTTACTGTTCCTTTATTATCTCTATCAGATTCACACTACTCTGCTTTTTGTCTTTAATTTTCTGGGCCTCAAATACTTTCAATTAAATCTTCAAAGTCAAAAGTCTTAGCAGTGATTTTACTGTATGTTAGTAATGTTACTTATTATTAATTAACATTATTTGAATCAACACACCCTTTCCTGCTTTGGGAAGCTAAAAGCAGGCTTTTGAAGCAGTATGTGAGGGTATATCCATGAAATTCCTATTGATTTTTATAGGAATTGTAGTAATCCCGAGATATGCTTTGGCACTTCAAACTGAGGATCCAACAGTGCGTTTAACAAAATGACTGCCCACCCTAGATCCCAGCTGCCCTTGAGCCAACGTGCAACTTCCAGTGGTTCAGAGTGTGTGGCATGCCAACACAAAGAGTAAAGTTTTGTCCACAGAATATGTAATTAGACTTACAAGATCAGTCACCTTCATTTGCTTTTGTTTAACACTGATAAGAATTACTCGTAGACATGAATCAATTAGGAGAGCCGATCTTTTCAATGATTCATATTTTTTATGCGTCTCTGATGATGGTAGCAAGCTCTGCTCAGCTTGCTCATCAGTCCCTTTACCATACAAATAGACAAATAGTTCTGTCTCATTTATTAGTTACGTTGTCATTTAGTCACTGGCAGATGACCCCGGGTAAAGTAGTTCTACCTGGTGAGGTGGGCTATGGGAAAGAGCTGTGGTATAATCCTTGAACAATATAAAACCTATGAAGCAAAGAACCACATTAGGAAGTATATTTACACAGTAAGTATGTTTGAGAACATTTCCATCCATATTGGATTTTTTACTTCAGTCCTGAAGTTTACTATAAATATTGTGTCAAAATCACAGCTTTGTGCTGTAGTCTCAAGGAACACTGAATAATAAGTAGCAAAACAACTTCCTTACAAGCCTTGCGCATGGGGCAGGCACTGAGACTCTTGCTTTACAGTAGCTGGTTCCCTTTTTGTGTATGTGTACATCCTTACACATATGTACACAGTCAGAGTTCATCAGTCAGAACAGTAAAAACCCCAAGTATATTAACAACACGATTTTTTTTTTTTTTTTTAATCCAGGACATTTTGTAATTCTCACTTGCTGATTTTTTTTTTTCTTTTAATTTGGTTCCTGCTGTGGTCCTAAAGAAGCTGTAAGAAGGTGGAAGGTACCTCTCACTTCCTTTGCTGTATCTCGTTGCAACTCTTTCTTCTCTCTCAGTTTCTTATCTATTTGTTTATTTGTTGGATTGTTATAGCCAGGAATGTTAGCAAAAATATTACAAGGGTTGCATAGTCCAAAGATTTACCTAAGAGCCAATCGTCCTGTTCTATTGTGATAAACAAAAGCAAGCAGAAGTAATACAGACTCATACAGTTCTGGAAGGCAGAATATTTTTAGTGTCTGTCATTATTATCAGAAATTGTTTGAAAATGTTAACAAAATTGACATGGTATTTACACATAAAATGTAGGCTGTTGGACAGAAGACACAGTGCTGTTTTTTGAAATTAGGGTGCAAACATACAGCAAAGACTAATTTTGTACTAGTTCCTGCTTTGGTTTTATAAAAACTTAACAAGAATCTCCAGAAATCACCCTTTGGAAGTCTCATATTATTCATGAGGATTTTAAAATCAGCCTGATTTCAGGTAGATTTTGTGGCAAAATTTGACAGATTTCCCTCTAATAACTGCTGACATTAGTATCATATAGAAGAAAAAAATTGTTTCTCTAAGCATTCAGGCTCCGCTAAAATTATTGAAAACCTGGTTATTATTTTTGGTTATGTAGTTATCTACACAGTAGCAATATTTACTAATATAAGTATAAATTTTATTTTATTTAATTCCTACTTTTTACTGCAGCAAAACTTTCCATAACTTTAGGTGCGTGATACAGCATATATCTCAAAAGCACTGAAACCATTGAAGACACAGCTCATGAACGCATCAATCCATTCATTTCCTCAAGTCTTTGGGAGAATTCCTGCAGTTCACAGAAAAGGTTAAATGCCTCTTCCACACTAGGAGGATCAAGTGGATGGTGAGACCAAGGGAGGCATTGCTGTAGGTTTAGGATAGGACATACCTGGATTCACTAGCTTTGCAACTCTCTTCTCAATGAAGAAATCATGGGCTGCAGATGTAAAGTGCAGTATTTGTCATGAAGAATCTTCGCTGCTATTTTGACTCTTCTTGACCTCTTTTCCTTCGTTTGGGAGTTCCTTCTTTTGAAAGCTCAGCTGGCGTGTTTAGTATGTGCACATGATCTCCCAATTTTAGTGACTCCACATGCTTGCAGGCCATCAAGTCCAAGGATTTCCTTGTACCTCCCCAGGAGTACATTCTTCTTCATTTTCAGGACTGAGCACGGAACATTTTCAGGGAAACATTCAATAGTTCAATGAAAATGAATATAGATATTGAGCCTTATTCTTCAGAACTTTCCACTTTCCATCTTCTGGAGTTATATGCATGCATTGTAACTGCCTACAAGACTCGAGTTACACACAGTAGAAACACAAATGTACTCTAGAATCTAGATCTACTCTTATCCTTAAAATAGAATATTGAAAATCTTATTTGTGAATTTTTTAGCATAGAGTAGCCTAGCCTAGCCTAACCTAGCCTAGAATATTTTCAGTTAACCCCTCCTAAGTTTAATAACTAATCTTCAATAGCAAAGTTCTATCATAAACACTTACAGAAATCTTTTAAATGTGAAGCTGATCTCATTACAAAATTAAATTATCTCAAAAACCTAAGATTTCTATACTAGGAACTGTGTCTCTGAATTATTAGAACTATAGTATCTCATATGCGTGAGTTTTACAAGGTCTCGGTTCCTTTAACAAAACTATGAATATTTTTTTGAGTGTCTATATTGTATGGTACAGTGACAAGGTTAAAACTTTTATAAAGTCCAGGGAATTAGAAACTGTATACCACACAGCTGTACAGGACATAATTTGTAAACAAGGATCGATATTCCTCTGACTTGAATTTCCATAAAGAATTCTTCCTAATCAAATTTTTCATCCCAAATTATTAGGTGGATTCAATATCCAGTTATTGCAATCTCTGTCAGTTGAACAAAACAGCATAATTTTAAAGTATAAGGATCTATGCTGAACAATTATTAAAAGAACCAAGGACAATCAAGGGTTAGAATTTTCTGCAAAAACGCTATGCAATGTATTTCCTTTGAAAATGAGGAAAAGAAAATTTTTGCTCAAATAGTTTTTAAAGAGATTGAACATATTCATATTCCAGCTGATAGCAGTACTGAACAGTAATGATGAAAACCAGACCTTTTCTGAAAAATCTCTGGAGCAGTGAAAAGTGTCTCTGAGCCCAGACCATACAACGTCAAAATATTTTTTATGTATGCAGTTGCAGATTTGATATGGTCATATTCAGAACTTGCTTCATCTTCCTTCCCCAAAACAATGGCCAGTTACCAGCGCAATTTTTCTTAATGTAATGCGAAACAAGCTTAATAGTTGATAATGCTCCCATTAGTAGTTAATGGTGCTCCACAGATAATAATGTCTACCAGGTCATATACAAATGTAACAAGGATATTTTTGACTTTCAGTAGACGCCTGCACTGTGTCTCAGTTTTCTCTCTCCATATAAAAGTTTGGCAATGAATGTTGACTTGAGACATTTAAAGTTGCATCTACTTTTGGTCTTACAAAGATGGAATCTCTCACCAGACAGTTATTAAAGACATTTCACTAGATCACATTCACTTAGATTTCACTAAGACATCTAATTGCATGTTGCTTTTAACTTCAATAGAATGAAAGATTAAGTATTTGCCTAAAAATAAGCAAATTTAACAAGACTGCGGGTGAGCACCATGAGAGGAAGATACTTTCCCACAAACAGAGAACTTTAAGTTGATTAATGAACATTTGTGCTTTATTTAAATTTTTTTTTAAAAGAAGCTGGTATTAAATATTACACATTTTGCACAGTAATAAGTGAAAAAAACTAATAACTCATGTTAAGAGGTAACAACAGACAGCAATAACTGGTTAATTTTCTAAGTGATGCACGTGTGCACGCATGGATGCATGTGTGGATATATAGTCAGGAGCCAAATAAAAATTAAAAAAAAACCCACTAATGCTTTCCATACACTAATAATTTCCATGTAAAATAACCAAAATACCTGTAAGGACTAAAAACATTTAGTGTGAATTGTCTTATTGCACTGGGTGATTGTGAAAAGGAGAAATGGAGGAGGAACGTGTTTATTCTTGACAAGCTTCTTCCTAACATCCCACACAGGAATGCAGGAGCCACCTGTGTAAGGCAGCTGCATCAGCTCTGCCACAGCGTTGTGAGAGCCCTCATGAAAGCACGTGGGCAGGTGTGTGAGGGGTGGCAGTCATATAAGTCAATATAAGGTTTTAGAAATTTGTACTTGTCCAAGGGGAAAATGTAAAATACTCCTTTTCATGGCTACAACAACCTATTTCTTAGGAATTGTCATGTTTGTTTGCCTGTATCACCACATTTTTTGTGATTAACAGAAAGGCCAGGCTAGATGGGGCTTTGAGCAACCAGGTGTAGTGGAAGGTGTCCCTGCCCATGGCAGGTGGGTTGGAACGAGGTGATCTCTAAGGTCCCTTCTAACCCAAACTGTTGTATGATTCTATGAATCACATAAATTCTTTCCATTACACTTAAAGCATTGTGAGTGAATCAGTTTGTCAAAAGAGAAATCAAAGGTCTGTATAGTTTTGTTTCAATTGGAAGAATGTTTATATTCTTACAGATGACAAAAAAAAAAAAGGATTATTAGCATTTCTGGTATTAGAATTCAATTGTCTGCCCCTGAGTTCCAATAAATGTTCTGGTTTTGCAAGACTTTCCTTTCTGGCTGTTCCTGTCAGGCCTGTAATTACAGAGTCATTCTATTCTGCATTTTCTTCAGACATCCTCTGTTTCTCATGGGCAAATAAAGATGGCTTTAATTTTTGCTATGGTGTATCCCTAGGGACTGTGTATTGGAAGTATCTATAGTTTATAGTTTCCCAACTTCACAGAGTTTTAAGAAATATAATCCAAAGGTAAAAGTAAAACCAAAGAAACTCTGAAGTTTCTAAGACAAGCACAGAAAGACTGTTACCTATGCAAGTGCTGGCATTCTATTACTGTCACAGTTAAAGCGTATAAAATCTAATACTTATTGCTACAGCATGGAGAAAAACAAATACCCTGAGAATCTTATGTTAAAAATCAGAGATTAATAAATAGATACAGAATTCTTTTCTGCCTTCATAGTAGAAAAATTCTGGCATCTGTGCAATCTTCCAACACAGTTATATTCTGAAAACTGGAAAATCTTAAAAACCAAATAGAATACCTTATTGCAGTAAATAGCTAAGACCCATAAATATCAGTTTTAGTCAGCTGGAAAATACACATTTACAGTCTGTGGAAATGAACTGCCACATGGTATACACAAAGCAGAAAAGAAATGGCGTAAAGTTGTAAAACCGTTTCAATAGGGAGGTGATTGTCTGAATTCATGTAAATTATGTCCTACAGCAGAACATAGAAAGCAAAGACTCTTCTGTCACCTGGCATTGTCACTTCTTTAATAATTCCTACAAGTAATACAGAATTTTATCTATTTCATTCCGTTACAATTTATTTTCTTGAAATTTCAGCATTAAAGGAAATGAATGACAGTTCTTTATAAGAATTTAATTCTTGTTTCTTTATATACATGTATGTTATGGCAAGCGTATACATTAATATAAAGTAGAAATCTGAGTCCTGGATACAGGTCATGTGAAACACTAATACTGGTCAAATAATTATTGTAAACATTAATAACGTTACATCAGTTTAAGTAAAAAGTTTCTAGAATCTGCCAGTTTCCTTAAAGATGAGTTAGGGCTTCACTCCATCACATTTAATTTTGTTTATCTCATTTGAAGAAATGTGTTATGGGTCTCGGTCAGACACTGGCTTCTTAAATTATTATTTATTCACCATAACACCCTTCTAAGCAGGTAATAATTATTTTGAGTGATTTAGTATAAGTGACTGTGGCTTATGTCAGTTTCCATTAATCAATGACAAAATGCAAAATTTGCCATTTTCACCATGATCAACCCATTACATGTGTCTCTTCTTCAGGTTTGATATAAGAGGTGGCTAACTGATTTATTTTTTTAAACGACAAAAACAATTACATTTATGTGACACATAATTTTTATTTTACAGGTCTTTAACAATAATAGTGGATATTAGCATTGCTCTAAGTTGGTAGAAAAAAAGTAAAATTATGTGAGCATGAGAAAGCAGGGAGAATAATATCCTGAAGGTAGGGTTCTTAAATGCCAAGTGCCCTTTCTCAGCCTCAACCATTCATTCTGAAAATGGCCTATCAAAAAGGCTTAGAGGGAGCAGTTTAATTACTGTTCCTTTGACATATGTAATATATTTTCAGAAGCAGGCCCATACATTTATTTAAGGCCAAATGTTGTACAACAAAACTGTCCTCAGAGGTATTTCTTTCTACCATTCTATTTTTTTCCACCTGGCTTACACTGCTATTTTTTTCAATAACTATGTCATTTCTAGAGACATTTTAAAATGAGTCTTAAATCATGCTCTCCTTTAACAGAACATAAGCTACCTGAGCAGGGAGGGAGAAAGAGAAAAAAACAGTGTAAATAATCACAACGTTTTTATAATATTTTCTTAAGAAAACAACCACCAACAACCCTTTCCCTGCCCTGAACTCAGCTAAAAAAACCTGAAAGCCTCTCCTGAATACACACAGATATGAAAGGTAGTCCAACATACTTCCACATATATACTTCTTCCCTCCTCTCGCTAAGGAATTACAGCAATATGTTGACTACTTCTTTAGTTTTCTGAGGATAAAAAGAAACCTAAAGCAGGCTGGAAGGAATTTTTGTTAAGCAGTCAGCTCAGACACAAGCCCTGGAGGTGACAGGCACTTCCAGAGAGGATCCAACTGGCACAAGCCAATTTCAGGAATAGATCTGTGTAGATTTGCAGTAGGAACATATTTGAAAAAACTTTCTGCTGTCGGCACGTGCTGAGCAAACGACTGTATGTTCAATTATCCATGCACAAGGAGTGGGGGCACCTGTTGGTTTGGACAAATTGTTGTGGCAAAGCCAGAGTAAAATTGGTATTTGGGAAGTTTATATAGAGGTTGAATTTAAAAAGAAATCAAAGGTTAGATAGATATCTTTCCCCTTGTCCCTGCCCCACATGAACCTAGTAACTACTCAATAATCATAAATAAATCAGATGTTTTGCCCCCAGCTGACATGCAGATGCTCCTATGACCTAATCCTCACAGCTATTTCTGCAGAATTATTTTTTCATACTAATTGGTCCTATATATCATATGGTGATGCAAACACATTTGTTTTATCAGCTTTTATATGAAAGCAAAATTTGTTTCCAAAGCAGGAAAATTCATCAGTTAGTTTCTGAGCGCCATAGTGCTGTCTCAGTATCCTGTGTGTGCAGAAAAAAACATCTAAATAAACTGTTTTCATTTTAACTTATCCTGCATAGCCGGAGTCAGGTTCCCAGTAATTAGAAATGCATTCAGAGATACTTACATCTGAATAAGTTTTACACTGTAATTGCAAAACCTAAAGAAATAAAAAAAAGGCAAAAAAAAAAAAAAGCTCAGTATTGCAGCTCTTTCCCGTATTCAGATTTGTTAAATTTAATTAAATTGGGTTTTTTTGCTAAATTAAACCCAATATAATTATTTACTATGATTTAAAATTGAAATGAATCTTTGAAAAAGAAACAGATATACTTATGTTCTGAATTTAAAAGTGAGTTATGAGATTGTTTTCAGATAATAAAAACTAAAGCTAGCTGAATAACAGATTTTGAGTTTGGTGCGAATGAGGGACAGTTAATATCCATTTCATCTTTTCCTTCAGCCATGGAGAAGATAATATAATTTCCTTTCTCTCTTGACTGTCTATCCCAAGAAGAAAAAACTGTTTCTTGTTGTGCTTTCCTTTTCCAGATGTGTGTGATGATTAATCACTGTATGTGTCTAGACCCCATGGTAATCTCTGTCCCTGTTTCTGTCTCTACATTCATCTTTGGCATCATGTGTTTAGTTTTAATACCGTTCGATTGATTTGTTTGCAGCTACAACACTGTTTTCATTCTTTTCCCCTCTGAAGCATCTTCATAGCGCAAATACAAACTTGCCCATACTCTCAAGCTGTGTAAAATTGATTTGTGAGAACAGATTGCAAAACTTAAGTGTATGGTAATACACAGCCCAGATCTGCAATGCCTGCATTAAAGATGGTGCAGTGGAGTTAAGAAGGACGTGATTTTTTAGGACTTTTCAAAAATTTCTATTACCTTTACTCATTTTCAACCCAATGATCATGAAAGAAATGGGACTCAAAATAGCTTTTTACAGTATAAATAAAAGCGCCTGTGCTGGTTCCCATCTGTCTGTCCCCCCTCTCTCTGTATGTCTATATCACCTCTCTTCCACTGAGGAAGTGAGGAAAATGAGATCCATAACTGGATGCTCTAATAGTTTACACTCAGTGAAAAAATAACTGTGTAAGGTCGAAATAATTGTACAAAAGCTCCAGATTTTTCATTTTAAAATCGCATTGAGTGACCTTTCATTCTGGTTTTGGGGGGCTTTTAAAACATCTGAAGGTCAGAGAAAATTGCCACTTCCAAATTAAAATTTCTCTTAATCTTGGACTGATTTTTGATTGTTCTTGATGACAACTTATTCCTAGCTCTGGTTCTTTATCAGATTGCAAACTGGAAGATGCCTATCCCTGGTCCCCTTAGTGCCCAAAACCCTTACAAGCAGTAGCCATGTTTATGAGGTGAGTAGTGTTAAAGAAAAAGAATCTTAGAAATACTGGACAAACATTTACCATTTCATCCTCACATGCATTTGATAAGTTTGAAGAATCCCACAAAATTTTGACCAGTTTTTCTGGTATGCCTTGAGAATAGTATGTGAAACTGCATTCACAGGCAAATCTCAGCCTAAAATTTGTCTCGTACCTAAACTTTTACTGATAAACAAGGACGCTAAAGGTTGCTTCTAAGAGTCCTGAGATTCAGGGGGCCAATTATTCTTTCCATTCTCTTCTAGCAATATCCAGACTAGAACACCTTTCCTTATAAGCGCTTCTATTTGCCTCAAGTTATTTATTATTCAGGGCTTCAATACTGTCTCCTTTTGAAGTCAGCACAAGTTTTGCCATGGCCTTCAGAGGAGCCAGCAGGTGAGTAAACCAACAAAATAAAACATATGATCAAGCATGTGGGTAATTCTGGGACTGGGAACTGGGACCCCTTTCATTATTTCAGCTTCTACATATTTGAATGAAAATAATGGCACTCTTTTGATTTAAAGCAATTTGGCTATAATCTGTTCAGCACTTACTCCCCTATTTTTAACAATTCTTTATTGTTTTCTGTGAGTTATCTCAATTATTTTTTCTTTCTCTCTTTTTTTTCTAATGGAAATATTACTAAAATTCAGAAATGTTGTAGTACATTGTAAATTATTTTACTGTACCATATAGTATTGCAAAAACAAATTACAGATACTATTTAAAATAAAAAAACTCAACAATATTAGAAATAAAGAATCTGCATAATTATTCTGTAGAAATGATGAGGAAAGTAGTCCCAACTAGGCTTAGGTATATAGAAGATAGTGAATAATATCGGGATTTACTATAAAATCAGCAAGTACAACCAAATGTGTAAGCAACAGACCTGTTGATTGACAGTGCTAGTCACAGTCATTAACTTGTGTTGGAAATTATTTTTTAGTGTAATATTTATTACAAAATTATATGTTGTTATTAATAATTTTCTTAATATTTTATATTGAAAAAAGAGGAATGCTATCATTGCATTAATGTCTTTTTTTTCCTTTTTATCTAATCTCCGGAGTGCCAAGTTCAAGACAACAAGATAAAAGTAAAAGCTTGAGTTCTGCAGAATAAAAATAAATGTGTGATTGACTGGACAGTGCTATGGAAGGAAAGATCTATTCCACCTATTTTATAATGTTGGAAAATTTTAGAACCTTCTGTTATTTCTAAAACATGCACGTACATGTAGAAGACCAAGTTCTTGACAGCATAGAATGAAAGCGCACAGTAAGTAAAAATATATGGTTTTAATAGAGACTGGAGAGCTCTGCTGACTATGTTTGAAATAAACACCTGACTGTTGCATCTCACATTTACTCCACTGTAATCCAAAATGTTACAGACCTATATTAGTAAATTATTACAAAGCATTTTGAAAAACTAATGTAGGTGTTATTTTCCTGTTTAGAAATACAGAAGAAATACAGAGAATGGTGTTCTGCAGACATCTATAGTCCAAAGCAGATTTTCTTGAACAAAACCGAGAGTGAGCTACCTGAACTACTGAATGCAGTGGTAGTTATACTTAAAAATATGAGACTGTAATTGCACTTTGGGGTCTAGGAGTGTTGAAGGATTTGTTTCAGTAGTACAAGTTCTGAAGAAAGTCTGGAAATGAACTTATTCTCCTAGGACTATAGGAAATTCTGAAGTGGCTTGAGTTCTATAAATTATGAAAGCTATTGCTAGAGCTAATTGAATCAATCTCTAACAAAGAAAAGATAAAACAGAGCAAAAAGTCAAAAGTTCATTTCCATATTTGAGAAGAGAAGGGTATGAACAAATCAAGCAAACTTTCTTGGCCCAGCTAAAAAGTAGAAATTGCAGCCGTACCAGTTTCTCCACCACTCCCTCTCTTGGAAAGCTAAACCACCTTTTACAACAGTCAAGGAGTTTTACTGCCAAAGGCACTGCAGAAAAAGACCCCAAGTGTGTTCAGGGGGTGGAAAGAGAGATACACAGAGAAAAGTAATGACTTAGTAAAGGCACAAATACCGTGACTTTTCCTGTTGTCTGAGTTTTAATCTTTTACCAAAAGAAATAGTCATGTTTCATTTTCTTTCCCCACTGATTATAGTCATCTTTATGAGCAAGATTAGTCACACAAATCTTACTACGGAGAGGTTACAGGGCAGTTTATAAGACTGCAGACTATAAGAAGATTTGACCTTCATGACATTTATAAACCAGAAAATGGAAGGTACAGGGGCTGTCTGTGACAAAAGTATGGATGTCAAGATATCTATTTAACAAACAAAAATATTGTAACAAAAATATTCCGGAATCTCTCACATGTGCCTTGTGCTTTTATGGATGCCAGTGGGATTTGGAAGTAACTTGTATCCTGGCTATTCTTCTGTCCCATCTTATCTTGTCAGAGCAGTTGTCATTTCCTTCCAATGTACAGCAAAAGTTTGCTTCAAATGTTTTCTTCTGTGAATTCGGCGTATTAAAGCATGCTAAATGTTATGAACTCTTTGCCGGATGGCAAATTATTTTAACCTAATTTGTATCAAAGTTTTGAAGTCACAAAAAATGAGACTTTGAAGGCAAGTTGGGAGCACAAATACTGCTTTATTGAAGGATTTGTTCAGTTGGCTCTCGTCTGTGGTAGCTTCCATTGTGATTTCCATAAGTGACTATCATTCAGAGCTCTTGTATTTCATGGCTACCTTGTAATCACAATTAATAATCACTGGTTGGTCAGTGGGCATCAAGTCAGGTATTGTACATCTCTCAGAACCCATGGAAGTTGATCATACTTCCTATTCCTATCTATGGCAATTAATATTATAGATACAGATATGGAAACACAAAATAAAATTAATTATTTCTACATTAAAAAGATAATTATGTATGAAACTATGTATTTCTTTCCAGTACTGGTAATTCTCAAATGTTATTATTCCAATTCCTACAATTAAAATCAGCAACCACTCTCAATGTTATTTTTTTCACTAAAACTTTATGGTTTTCATAAAACATACTTACTACAAATAGTGTTTCATTTATTCATTAAGGCCAGTGCAGTATACAAATTGATTTTGGTGTCCACTTTAACTAAAAGTCTTCAAAACACATGGGCCTTTGACAATATTTAGGACAAAAACCAGCATTTGAAATAAACAAAGTGACTGTGTGAAAATGTACTCACTTGTAACTTCTGAAATATTTTCTTCTTTTTATGAGGTTTCTAAATGCTCTTTGTCTCAGGTGATATTTTTATATACATTTAAATGTGCTCAATGGATTAAGCTTGTGTGTAAAGAACACTAAAGTTACCTCTTTTCTGCTTATATAAAAGTAATGCATGGAGGTAAAAATGTAGTTAGTGATAGGACATTAGCCTAAAGAAAATACTATCCAAATTAATGGTATCTCAATAAAGACAAGAAAATATTTTGTTCTTCTGTCCCCCCAAAACATGATCTCTTATTCCTTGAAATATTTCAATTCTGATACTTTAGTGTCTTTTGCATATTCTTCTAAATAGAATGATTTGGTTTAAATATCAGACTGAAGATATTTTCCTCTTTAATAAAAAACCCCAACAAGTGCTTAGGATGTCACAAAACTATCAGAACTGTTTTTAAAAATAGTTTTGCTAGAACAATATATTACTGACACCACTTTTGCAAAGCAGTTTTATTTTAAGGGGATTTTATATTTTAGTGCAACATAACTGTACTGAACTGTCTCCAACCTTAGCCCCAATACATGTTTCTTACTACACCACCCAGAGAAAGTGGATGACTCCACAAACACTTTTGAATCATTCGGTATTGGGAGATCTGTGTTTTGCTCATTTCCATCTCCTGAGCGTCACCTACCTGTTTGAATACAAGATGTATGAGTACAGTGAATACAGTGTGTTTCTTCATGCTCTAAAAATATTCAATTCTACTGTATGTTGGCTTTCTTTGTGTGGGTTAGTGACCAGTAGGATCTCCAGTAACATCTTTCTTGAGAGGACAGAAGCAATACAAAAGTGATTATCAACTACCTAATTATGATGGTTACCCGCAGAATAAAGATAATTATTAAACAAATCTAATAATCTTTACACAAAACTTTCTCTGATTGAATGTTTATTTATGCCACGGATCCATCTCTTTGTAACAATAACTGAAAAGTTTATCACAAATTTGATACAAAGCCCAATTGACTTCCAAAGTTTTTCTGTTTTCTTTTTGTTTTTTTTTAAGGGAATCAGAAGATTAAATTGAATATTAATAATGTCAGTGTCTTAGACACACATTCTTAGTAACATCTCTTTGTGACACTGGCTTTCCTTCAGTCAATTCTTCATTAAAACATTATCACATGCAAATTATGAGTGGTCACATGGTGCTGAGATACAACAACGTTTTCTTCCCATACTCCAGTCAGAAACCCCTCTCTGTGCCTGTGTAATATAAAATGTTGATAACAATACCTTACCTCTTCACTGAAGAACTATAAATTAAAATGTTATTGTACTGAACGGACAAAACAATGCTTGTTTCATCATTACTTAGATGATATATAGTCCATTTATATTTAGAAGGAAAAATTATCTTTAAAGAACAGATTGATGAAAGTAGAATTATCTTTTTCTCTGAAGTTGTTTTTTTCAAGAGTTGAAAGTAAGTGTGAAGTATGTGTTAGTTTAATTTTGTAGACCTCCCTTGTAGCCCATTAAACCACTTTTACATAAAAAAATGAGAATTTACTAATGATCTTCAGATTACGGCAATAAGCAAATAGTTATGGGAGGTTTTCTAAGGAAGTCATGTAAAAGTCAGTCTGAAAGACAATATCCTCTTAATATGATGTTGTAGTAACTTTTCACTTTGCTTAGTAAAAGCTAGAATCAAGTGAGCAGTTCAAACCACAAAAATTCAACCCTGAACAAACTACTGTAACTGCCAGTGGTAACTTCAGAGGATGACAAAGTCTCGAAAGGCTCACAGAAAATAGAAATATTTTAATGGGTTTCTAGACTTTCTAGAATTCACACTATTTTTGATCTTTTATATCAATGGAGCAACAGGTGGTTGCTTTCTAAAATGAAAGGTGCCAGTGACTTTGAATATTTACAGAATATTTCAAAAAGAGGAAATTTATTATCCAGTCAATATTTTTCTTGAGATTTCATTTCAAACCTTCTTCCTAGTATAGAAACCAGGAATATAAACCCTTCTAAACACTTACAGACATAGTTAATCTATTTAGTCTACCACCTAGGGGATGTTTTCACTTTACTGCACAAAAAAAAGAAACAAAAACATGAGGTGATTTTAAATTCTCAGACCAGGCCTGGTTATGTGCCAAGATGAAGGCCAGCCAAAACCTCTATTACAGGATAATTTTTTACACATATAGGTATCCAAAAAAAGAAGCCTGATATTCCAAGAATTATCAGCATCTGTACTACTTTTTTTTTTCATGCCTTTTTTTTTTTTTTTTTTTGGTGGTGGTATCACATTAATTCATAATTCAGTATTAAAAAAAAAGAGTTGTGGTTCATGTGCTGTTCTTCTCATTAGAGCATGAATATCCATGGAAATACTACATGTCATCAAATATTTCTGTTCTTCTGCTTCTTCCTTCAGGCAATACTTTGCATTATCATCCAGTTCATTGTTTGGAAAGTTGTAATATGGATTTCATTTCAGTCTGATTGACTAAACCCTGGCTCATATGGCACTATTTCCTAGAGCCAGGATTTAATCAGAGGGACTTGATAAATGTCTGCTTCAGAGTTTTTTCCCATGAGAAATATTTTGCACTGATAACAAGACCCTTTCACACATATTTGCACAGCCAAATGAATTGTATTGATTAGAAACACTTAATACCTGTTCAAGCAAACATTTCAGTGGATGTTTTAATTTTCTAATTTTAAAACTTTTATATTTGAATAGGCAAGTCAATAGTCAAGCTTATTGGCAATGCATATTATTTTTGTCCGCATCTTAGTATACTGAACTACTTAAAGAGGTGCTACCTCTTGGGATTGAGATTGGTATCACCAGCTTTCTAATAAATATTCAGCCATGGAGACAAAGCATTTTCTCAAATCTGCAGGGTCCCTGTTGTGCTGAATGTTTCGTGTAAGTATGGCTGAATGCACTAAAACTTTGTCATGCCGAATATTATCAAGGAATTCAATTTACATCTGAACTATAACTTTTTCAATGTGCTTTCCCAGCTGCTTTGGTTCATCTATTCCATCAGTTAGCAAACCTAATATTTGACTATGTCAGTTTCAGTAATTTCAACACATAAGGCAAATGTAAACCAAGATAAATACAGCATGAAGACTCTAAACCTAGGGCTTCATCATCTCTGTTCAGTTAAGTGGTGACTGCAAAAGTAGGCCATAGATAGGCATATTTCATCAAAAACTAAACCCAGATTGGTATGGGTCAAATGTAACACTGAGTGGCACTGGCTTGAAACTAAACAGGTTTTGGGGTAATTTACAATGGCAGTAAATGAAAGACGTTGTTAGACTTACAAAACTTCAAAAATAAGTGTTTACCCACTAAATCACCAATAATTAAAAAAAAAAAAAAAAAAATCACAACATTGGAAAAACCTCTAAACTCTCCCACGGTTTTATATACTATTTATCACATCCCAGAATAGGTACCGATCTCTGAATACTTACGTGGTTTTGGATACTCTCAATTGCTCATTTAAAGTAATTCTATTTTGCTCAGTATTCTTTTCCTGCATCCCCATGCTTGTACAGGCATGGGAATGTAGAAATCCAACCAAGTAAATGTTCTAAATCCAAGGCCACGGTGTCATTCTACTGCTTTTCCTTCTATAACACTATATATTAGCATTCCTAAGACAGCAGAAGAGGTTTGAACATGGTAACTTGAGAGGGCATTTTCCCTGAGTATTTTTAGGAGTGATTGTATGAGACAAAAGTAGATTTTCTGAACTGCTTGTAGTGTAATGTAAAATGGGTTTTCCGTGAATCCCCAACATTGTCAACAATGTTGTACTAAAGCTGATTTTGCAGTAATGTCCAACTAGACCAGCAGCTGCAGAGTGAACGCCTCGTTCACCGGTGGGTAGTCATGGCAACACGGAGCTGACTCACACCAAGGACCACGTAGAGCAGTAGTGACAAAGCTGGTGTCACAGCCCTTGACCCCTGCAAGGCAACTAGTGATTTGGACTAGTGCAGGTTATGGAAATGTTATACCACATGACAGCAGTATGCAATTGGATCTGCGACGTGGGATCTTTCAGGAACAGGGGCCATGATGGACATAAGCATCACTGGTTGTACACGGATACTCCAAGCATACCAAATAATTCTGTGTGCATAAGGCAGCTGAGCAGCAGCAAGCATTCCTATTCTCTGAAGAAGTGTTCTGGCTGGTAGGCAATGCATGCATTTTTTTCTTTTTATTCTGTAGGAAGATAGGCTTCTTCCTTTGTTTTAGAACACAAGACAAGGTATTAATATAATTGCTACCATAATACTTCTCTTCTACCTTTCTATTAGTCACAAAATCAAATTCTACAACCACATGAAAGCTGACTAGAAAACTGTGGACATACAGATTACATTAATTGCATTGTTACTGCTGTTTAATTGTTCTCTACAAAACAGCATGCATTAAAACTTTATTAATGAGTAAACTTTTCTGTTAGTAAAAGCTGAGTACTGTGACGCTGCAAGATGAGCCTCCATCCTTTAGAATGGAACTGGGCATCCCACTCTAGGTGCCTGTGATCTTTGTATGTGTATGGACGGTAACAGTGAAAAATGCACAGTGATAGGACAGGTAGGTAAAATCAGTGCATTAAGCATGCAACCGACAGGTAGCAACTAGGAAAGGATGAAAGCAGAGTTACAGCTGGGATAGAGTTAATTCTAGTAGCTGGTACAGTGCTGTGCTTTGCATTTAGGATGAGAATAATGTTGATAGAACACTGAAATTTTAGTTGTTGCTAAGTAGTGTTCACACTAAGTTAAGGACTTTTCAGACTCTCAGGCCCTGCCAGCGAGAGGGCTGGAGGGGCACAAGAAGTTGGGTGGGCACACAGCCAGGACAGCTGACCCAAACAACTGGCCAAAGGAATATTCCATACCATACGATGTCATGCTCAGTACATAAACCGGGGGGAGTTGGCTGGGGGGGGATCTCTACTTGGGGACTGGCTGGGCATTGGTGAGTGGATGGTGAGCAATTGTACTGTGCATCGCTCAGGGTTTGTTTTTTTTGTTTGTTTTATCCTTGAGTTCTGTTTCTCTTTCTCTATCTGTTATCCCCCTGGTCATTACTGGTATTACTATTATATTTTACCTTATTTCAATTATTAAACTGTTCTTGTCTCATCCCATGGAGTTTACCTTTTTTCTGATTCTCCTCCCCATCCCACTGTGGGGCAGGGGGATGCTGCTGGTTTGAGCAAGCAGCTGCATGGTACTTAGTTGCTGGCTGGGATTAAACCGTGACACTTAACTTACTGAAAACTCCATGGAAGCCTCCCCAGCTGTTGATCTAAAGCCTCTCTGAAGGTCAGCCGTCTTTGTCTCTGCTTTCAAAAATGGAGCAGAGCTCATTCTCTTCTTCCAAAATAGAGCAGACCCTGGTGACATCTTACTAGAGAGTGATTATACCACCTAGGAAGAAAGCCACTCATACTCAAGGACACAAACCTCAAACTTTCATGTCCCAAGAGACTACAATACATAAGCCACTTTAGGGTATTCTGGATGCAGAAATGTAAGACACTCACAAGGTCTTTTGTGGAAATTTTATCACTGTGCCTCAAAGCAAAGAATTCACTCTTCACTGGAGATTGGGAAAAGGAGGGAATGAGAAAGGCTGCCAGATCACCATGCCACTTATCGATCAGGGCATTTGGATGGAACAGAAGAAATTTAGCATCTGGAATTATTTTTCTGTTTTGCACATGGTGGCTGACACTTTTGAAAGAAGCCCACTCCTTTCAGTGGGGGTCGGTGAGCTTTGTGGCTGCTTATCCAGTATGAAACTGCCATAAGTTTCTTGGGGGCAGCGAAAGACAGGGACACGTCACTCCTGACTCAGCGCAGTGTTGGCCTGAGCTGGCCACTCCACCTTCTGTGCCTGCCAGAACAGATTCAACTCAGTTCTGCATGAGCATGAACAGAAGCCTGATGTGTCACTGGGGTGGAAAGAGTCCTGTTGCCTGCAAAGACATTTAAATCACATTTTAATGTAACAGGATAATGTATGCCGTATGGAGCTTTACAAAAGCTCCTTCACTCCTCATTCATATGTATTGATATTTTTGCACACTAAAATATACTAAGAAGAAACACTCTACCTTGTCGTGTAATCCTGGAGTGGGGAGAGCCAAAACCATATTATCATTATCTTGCAGGTATTTCAGTCAATTTAAATACAATGCACAGCTCTTAGCCTAAAGTAGCTGGTTCTACCACAGAACAGCTACATTTCAATCCTATGCTCTCTGCTGAGAAAGTTTTCCTGTAAATTAAAAGTTTCAAAAGCAAACAGAAGAGGAAAACAAGTGGTTCCTGCCTGAGAGTAGGAAATCATTGATTCCTGCTATTGGGTTACCTCCCGAAAACCCCTTAAATTGTATTGTATAAAGTTATGCAACTGCTTAGTATCTGTGCATTTGTTTCATGATTCAGGTGATTATGTTGCCACTTCTGGATCTCATTATCATTTGGGTGATCTTTACCATTTCTAGCTTGTTTCCATTTCTTCCATCATAATAAATTATTAAATATCCCCTCTGTGTCTTCATTAAACAGCTTCTATTCAAACTGGCCTCTATAGATTAATGAGGGCTCTAAATACGCTTCAAATGGACCTAGAGTTCATAGGTTGTTGATTTATTATTTTCCCGTGACAGAACACTGCACTAAAAGCTATTTCCTTTCATTTATCTGATGTACTATGTTCACAGCCATTATGCAAAATACAGCAAGATGTAGTCTCTGAAATTAGAGATATTTCTTCATTTCCAACTATGCATGAATGTGCACATGTATTAAGAACACTATGGGATTCTATGGGATTAATTCTGAAGGTCTTAGAATCATGATGTATAGTGGTGAAACAGTCTGCAAGCCCATAAGCTATTATTTCCATCGGAGATAAAGGCTTATGGCCATGAAAATTCTTGGGGCAAAACTGACTATGGAAGTGAAATTTAAATTGTGTCATGATGGCATGTGCTGCACCTAAATGTCTGGACATCTTCAGTATAGTAGACAAAAAGATTATTAATTCAACAGTGAATAAAGTCTGCCAAAGCTGCTCCCTGCATTCATTAAGACAGAATCAATAAATTACATGTACCCCCTTTTAAAATTTATATTGGACTCTTTCTAAAAATAAGGCGTGCTCACCATTTCCCTCCAGAAGTATGACACAATAAAGGAGCTGAGATTGAAAGAAAAGATTTCTGAAATCTGAGATAGTTTAATTATAGTATGCCATGGTTTTAATACTTTTTTACATTTATCAAACCACTCTTTACATATTAGAGCTATTATTTGGATTTCCAATTACTAATCTTTCTTATCTTAAGCTTATATAATCTTACATAAGTATAGTTTCTAGAGCCATCCATCTCCCTGTCTTTCTAAAACTCTTCTGCAAAATTTTGTATGTAAAAATTTAATATTTGTTTGCAGCAGCTTCAAGGCATTATGTACAGTCCTTGCTAAGGCTTTTCATGTCTGATATGAGTGAGATTTTTTTTGTTATTGACTGTCTAACATTTAGCTCTGGTTCTGTAAGATGAGCTGTAAGAGTAACTGTTTATATCTGCTTATACTCTTAGAGTAACCAAAGGGACTAGTATTCTAACAAAATAAGCCAATTGAGAGGTCACTGGCATAAAATGAAACTATTTTAAGTTTCTGGTTTACATTTTCAGGGCAATCCGTATCTCCTTGCATATTGTAGGTATATCCTAAAGACTCTGAAATCATAGCTGCTGCTGCCATGTGTTGACAGGCTTGGCTACAACGGTTTGTAGGGCTTTTTTTGCTTTTGTTTTTTTGTTTTTTTTTTTAATTTAAGGGGGTGATTAGTTTTTTTTAGAACCCACCAGTAGTCCCAGTTTTAGTGAGGGCTGTACTTAAAACTGCAGCATGAACTCCTCTTTCATGTGTATCTGATTACTTCATATTAACTCTTTGGCAGAAGTCATTCAAACAACTATATTTTGTTCTACTGCTAAAGCAAAGGGTCTACATAGATGCATTTATTTAATGTGTTTACATGTTAAATTCTTAAATCACTTAAGAACTGAGGCTGAATGCTCTCTTAATGTCTGCATTTCAAATAATTTTCTTTAAGTATGTTTTTTCTCCAATACTCAGTGGAAAGAAGACCAACTTTACAAAACAGCATAATCCTGTACAGAATATCTAGATGTCTTCAGAGTAATTACAGCATATAAGGCTCAAGATCTGCAAGCTGTGAACTGTATTGGGTCAGAAGGATCCCCCTGTATGTAGTTTCCTTCTCTTTTTCTTCTTTGCTTCATAATTTGCTTCTCAGTTATCCTCTGTTTCTGGAACAGCCACCCAATCCCTCATGCCAAAGGACGTTATTTTATTCTGGGTCTCTCTTTTTTTCACTGTGTTCCTTTTCACTGATCTCCTTACCTCAATATCTGTGGCATGGGCTTGAGTATTCTGTACATCACATTTAGGGACATTAACTTCGTCTGAACTCAGTGTACACATTTCTCACTAGTGATAGCTAGAAATAACGTTCCAGAAATAGAACACAATGTTTTAGATGACAAAAAGAAGAGAGGGGAAAAAAAATAAAAGGAGGACGTGTATCAAGGAAAACAGGAAATTGATAAGTGTACTTCTTGTAAACTACACCAATATGTTGATGCTGAATAAGCTAAACTATAGATGGAAAATAAAATTAATAAATGCAAAAGAGTGTTATTTCATCCATAGTGTCATATCTGGAGTTGAAGCTAACTTAGAAGGAAATAATACATAAAATTATTGTAATGTCATACGCCTTTCCTCTTTTAAGCTTACCAGAAGAAAGTGGAGTACCCAAGTGCCACAAAAAGAGTGTCTACTTGCTTTCTCAGCTTTAGTTCTGTAAAAAGCTTGTCAAAGCCAAGCAAAAAGAAAAAAGAAAAAAGTTAGATAAATAACAGTCTTTTAGAATCTTCTATCTGTGTATGTTACATTACACTTAATGATAATCTGCTATTATTTATTATATGTTCATGTTTTCATTCCAGTAATAGAGCAACAATTTCAATTCACTTTCATAACCCATACAGTAGCAATATTTACGTGAACAATACTTTGCAAGAACTTAAAACCAGTTTTACATTCAATGCTGGATTTGTTTTTAATCAGGCACAGAGAAAAAAATATTGCATATTCACAATTAGGTTCAGACAGTTTGCAGAGCAAGATGTTGTTTATTCTTGACTGGTACTAACTCGAAGTTTCTTGAAAAACAAATTGTAGATTAAATGTAACAACCTTCTTAATCCTGGTCTCATTAGCAGATGAAAATTTCAAGAAGTCACTCTTTTTGTTTGTACTACTCTTGCACAGCAAACCCTCACAGTAAGAAAGCACCAAGTGTTTGAGGCAACCCTTTAAAATGATCTAATCTCTTCTCACTAGAGAGTGCTTTGATTTTTAAAGATGGCATTTTGTGCTAATGAAATTACTGACCAGCTGTCATGTAGAGTGCAAAAAACGAATCAAACATTGTAACAGATAAATAATAGTAGCATTTCCATTAAAACAATAAAATTCCTGGGTGTTGAGAAGGAAATGTTGAACATATAAAAAAGGAATAACAAAATAAAAATTAAATCATGCACTTTTTCGTTGATCTGTACCTTTGTTACACTTCAAAGAAGGTCAAGGACAGAAAGGTGTACTTGGTCCAGTAAAAACACTAATTTAAAAATTGTCACACTCAGACTGTCATTTTGGGGTTGGGGGTGCGGGGCGGGGGGGGCGGTGCGGGCGCGGGTGTGGTTTGGTTTTGTGTTGTTTCTTTTTTGTTGTTGTTTTGGTTTTGGGTTGGTTTTGCTTGGGTTTTTTTTAGACAAAACTGCCTTTTATTTTTGCTTTCAGCATTTTCCACCTAGTTTTAAGGAAGAGATGCACCAGTAGTTATAATATTGCCTGTCAAAGCAACGGTTGAATGATCTGTGTGAAACAGAACAAACTAATTTTGGTATGACAATGTTCAAAACAGCTAATAGCAAGCTGGATTTCAGCTGCGAAGTTCTTTCTATTCTCTAAAAGATTTGTTGGGGCTGGCAGGCAAGATGCTCAAAGAAAGCCCTGGCAAAAGGCTGTTTTACTGGCAAGATCTGAGAGCACATTTTCAAACAGCAGCTCTGCTACTCTTTGTTCAAATGTATCATGTATTCCTTGTTTGTGATGGGCTAGCAGAGAAGTAGAAGGAAACCATGCAGTATTTCCTTTTCCATAAAATTTACTTCATGCAGTTATCCTTTCCCTTCCCTGCGCCTTATGCCTCTGATGAAGATGGTGGGTCAGAACCCTCCTGCGCACTGCACAGGACATCTGTAACTACACCATGTCTCTCAGGATGACAAAGCAAAATGATTGAAAAAAACCTGAATAGAGCATAAGGAACTAGAGCTGCCAGTTAGAAAACAATTTGCACTAATGAAATCTTGCCCCTAGATCAGGGTTGCAGACAGATGTCTCTGCTCATTCAGCATTCAGAGCCTGTGTCCAATAGGGCCACTTTGGACCTGTGGTCTGCTTCCGTCTTAAATGTCTAACACACTCATTTACAATCCAAATTATTGTTCAAGGTCCCTTTTCACTTAAGAGTACTACTGCTTCTTTTCTGTGAGGAGCCTTGACAGGACTTTCTGGCAGGCTTTGTGTGAGCCCTTCTTGCATATATATGAGCATCTTCTTCAGAATTGAGCCTGCTGCTCCAGTTTTTCAGTAGTCTTCCACTGAAACTGTCAAAGCTGCAACTGTTTGTTTTAGATTAGCTGTGTTTGGCTTTGACATATCCAGATTCACATAGTACAGCTGGAGACCTTGGAGGTAAAGAATACCCATACAGCCCTCTCCATACCTTGAGTTTCAGTCCATCTTTTTCAGGAACAGAAAATGGTGAGCAGTTTGGACCTTCACAGCGAACAGCAAGGACCAATACGAGTTAAACAGAGAGGCTAATTAGAGCAGAAAGCTGCCAAAAAGACATCCACTTAACAGCTTTCTTAGCTGAGCTAACTTTGGTCAGGCAGTGTACTTGGGAATTTTTTTGCAGCAGAAGCAGCCTGCATAATGTGAGTAATGGCTTCCTGTTTGTCTGAATTTTCGTTTGCTAAATATACGTTCCCTAAGTTGTTTTGATTACATTCCAAATTTGTATCTCTCATCTGAATAAGTTTACAGAAAAAAGTGTAAAATGCACATATTACCTCATCATACTCATTTTTGCCAGAAAAACAGATAGGAACCATGCAGCAAAGTACCCCAGGAAACACTGTTATAATACAGAAGAAACTCATGTTTTGGACCACAGCCAAAGATATAACAAAGATAAATTGATTGAAAGAGTACTCTTCAAGCAGATTAAAAATTTCTGGGGTTGGTGCAGGTTCTTTAGCCAAGAATCTTCATACCACATAATTTCAGAAATTGTTTAGATTCCAATAACTAAATTAATTTTTGGTCAGCATGTCTTTCATTGAGGCAGGTTTTATTAGGTTGTGTAAATATGGATATAAACAGATTTTTCTCATGGTGGCTCAGTGATTTAGCCATCCCTGTGAATTTGAGTCCATTTGCTCTTCTGTAATAGCTTCTAGTTTCATTAAGTTTTCTTGAATAATACAGAGATTTACAACAACACTTTGCAACACTGTCAGAGCAGACACTTGTTTGTTTTGATGCGACCCACAGTTTTTCTAACTACAATGATATGTAAATATGTTGTACAGTTTGCTTTTGCCATCATTTCTGTTCTAATTTCTTTCCTGGACTTAGCCAAAATTGTTTGGAAAACCCTAGGAGGACTCATCAGTCCTTGCATTACACATATAATGTGTTGACACTTTCTCCAGTGGCACAAGGAGCTGTCTGCAGTCGATGCAGTGTTACTAGCCTCAAGCAAATCTTATCCACTTGGTGCTAATCTCCTAATTTGTGTTTTGCTGAGAAGGAGATGCTAAAGATTTTCGTTAGTTGGATCCATGCTTAAGCATCACACTTGTCTGCTCTTAGCTGTTTACAGCTGATGACACAGCTCCTGGAACTACAGATTCATTGTAATCCACTGAAAAAAACTCCCTCTTCTCCCACAGCTCAGCTGCCTGGGTGCCTGTAGGACAATATGCTTCTGGTAACATTCCCTGCATTTCGCCTTTTTTGAGAAATATTTATGTCATCTAAAGAACTATGTGTTTGCCACACCTTTCAAAGAGTCTGTATTCTTCTCTTATGTTGGAGTTCTTGGATCCTCTGTAACACTCAGAATCTTGTTTATGGGCGAGGGAAGTCCACCTTATAAGTAAAAATGAAGCCAAGGATTTATTGTTACCATAATGGAAATCTTAGCAGTCTACTTCATGAATCATCTAGATTCCTGAAGTCTAGATCTAATTGTTACAGACAAACAAAGAATAATAATGCAGATAGAGTATTTATGTATAGAAAATTATTGCAATAATATCAATAATACAATTAAAATTGTAACACATGAACTTACTTTCCCTTTTCCTGGTGTTATGCTTACCCTTCCACTGCTCCTCTGGGTATGAAGGTCAGTGGTTTCATGCTGATGTTGCGGGTGGGATGGGGTTATGACAAGTCAGCATCTGGAGTCCTTTGCCAGGAGGAATACGATGCTCTTGTTAATGATTTCTTCGCTTATTTTTTTTCCCTTTCCACTTCATGTAATTTACATATGTTTGCTAGCATGCAAACACATTACTCTTTCTCCAATGGCCCACAGTTCCAGGATACACCTGAATGTACTATAAATGATACCTTTTATGTATGTTAGATACTATTTCTTTGTTCTCTTTCTCACCCCTAGAACCAGTTATGTCCAGCTCCAGCTCTATTTTTTTGCACTGACCACTAGTGAGTCTAGTGGTCTTCAGTGTCAAGCCTGTGTCCCACCTCTTACCACCCCACGTCTTTACTCATTCACACCACACCCTGGGTCTTCTCAAGGTTCCCAACATCATGCATTTCTACACTACGTTGTGTCGGAGTGGTAAATATCCCACTCTACCTACAACAACCTTTGTTACTGCTATCTGTACAAAATTATAGCTGTACCATACACAACTAAACAAGACTAAAATAAATTAACCTTAGACACCTGGTCAATTAGAGAAATTGCTGTAACACCTAAGTCAAGTAAAATGAAGCTGTGAGCAGGTCAAGGGAAGTTCAGACAGAACAAGCCTTATGAAAAAGAAAAGTCGTTCCCTTCTCTGTATTTCCTTATTTGTTATCCTCCACCCTGGTCTTCTGTAAAGGTGGATGAACAGTAAGTTTGTAACCTCTGCCAAAGACCTTGATTCTGCACCAAGGAAAATTTGACAGGGCATTTCTTCTTTGTCCTTTTTCCTTCTTGTAAGAGAAATAAATAAAATAGCTCCCCAAAAGATCATGAGAGTCAATGCTGCAGAACTACTCTACTCTCCCATCCCAAAGAGGTATGTTAACCATGCATGGCAACCTACATTTAAACTGGCGATAGTGTTCAGGTTCTGCTCAGAATAGCAATCGACATCAGCCTAAACTCCTATAAACTTCCAAACACTCTTGTCTAATTTACTTACAAGTAATTGCAGTATGTTCCACATTATGAAATATTACAGGGTCAGTGGAAAAACAGTTTCTGAAACAAGTCTAGATTTGTTTACTTGTTTATGATACATCACATTACAGCAACCAATCACACTGGGCATTTAAAAATATTCAATATGAATATTTGTCTACCAAGTTACTTTTGTGTGTTCTACCTTTATTTATCTTTTGAAATGTAAACCAACATCTGAAGATTGATGTGACATTTTCATACCTCAGTACTTTTCTTCCCTAGTATATATCAAGATGAAAACAACATTAAAAGAATGTCTGAATTACAAGTATGATTGCATCAGTCTTTGGAACAATGTAGAATTGGCCACCAAACCCAGCTAATAGTATGGTACCTCTAAGGAAATAGGAATAATTAAATAGTATATTTGACAGTGAGCAATATACTTTTTTGTTGAACTTGTGGTTTGAAAATTAAAAGCAGTAATCTTAGTAAATGTTACATAAATTAAAATTTATGTATAAAGTTTGTTTCCCTTCTCTTGTGTAAATGCAGCCTTTAGGAATAAGCATACTTAGATTTTAGTAATCTTAGAATCATGTGATCTAAAACCTGCATTACTGGTATGAAGCCAGGTTTCAAAATACAGGATTTAAAACCAAAGTCCAGGGAGTATTTGCTAGTGTCTGTAAAAAAACAAACTGTATTTTATTGGCTCTGCTTTCTAGTTTACAATAAAGATCAAGTAAATTGCATAAAGACAACTGTACTTGCAGTAAATAAAATGTACAGTAAAATAAAATGAGATTGTTAATAGGTATTCAGTATTTGAATGTAAAGAAACATAATCCATGGGACTGTTTCCATTAACTTTTGAATTGCTAGTAACAAGTTCACTTGCTGGTTAGGATATCAGTGATACCATGCTAGACATCAGGGCAGCCTCTTCTGCTCCTGCTTGTGTTGCAGCATGGCTTTCCCACACAGGGTTCCAAAAGTTCATCTACTGTCTGTGCTGCTTCTTCATCCTCTTCAGGCCAGTCCACCCTGCTTCTTGCTTATGCTGCATCTGGGTTCCCGGCTTCTCCTCCAGCCAGCCTCTACTCATCTGGGCCCCCTTCTTCTCTCAGCTTCTCCCAGGGCCTCTCCTACATCCCTGGGCTCTTCTTCATCCGGGCTCCTCTCCTTACCCAGTGCTCTTTCTTCCACCAGTGCTCCTCCCCTTCCAGGCCTCTCAGTGCTATTTAGCTACCTAGCCTGAACAAGCCACAGCTGTATATTATCCACATCAGCCAACCCACCGCCCCAGAAGCAAGCCCACAACTGTGTATTATCA